>BLSH010164691.1:769145-796439 GCA_018402905.1 Glandirana rugosa | reverse complement strand
CAAAATAAATTTAAAAAAAAAAATTTAAAGCACCCCGTCCCCGCGACCTCACGTGCAGAAGAGAACGCATATGTGAGTCCCGCCCATATATGAAAACTGTGTTCAAATCACACATATGAGGTATCGCCGCGATCATTAGAGCGAGAGCAATAATTTTAGCACTAGCCCTCCTCTCGAACTCAAAACTGCTAACCTGTAAAGTTTTTTAAACGTCACCAATGGAGATTTTTAAGTTGCAAAGTTTGTCACCATTCCGCAAGCGGACGCAATTTTGAAGCAGGACATGTTGGGTATCACGTTACTCGGCATAATATTATCTTTCACAATACGGAAAAAAAATTGGCCTAACTTTACTGTTCTCTTATTTTTTAACTAAAAAAAACTGAATTTAAAAAAAAAAAAAAAAAAGCACACTTGGAAGATCGCTGCGCAAATACGGTGTGACAAAGTTTTGCAATGACCGCCATTTTATTCTCTAGGGTGTTAGAAAAAAAAAAAAAATATATATATTATATATATATATATATATATATATATATATATATATATATAAATAAAAACTGGTTTTAACTAGTAAATACCAAACACAAAAAAAAAAACAGGGTTGGTCTTGAAGTGGTTAAATACAACTAAAATAAAGCGGGCTCTCAAAACAATGTTAAAAATGTAATTTGGGTATAACGTTGCACGACCACGCAATTATCATTCAAAGTGTGACAGCGCTGAAAGCTGAAAATTGGCCTGGGCAGGAAAGGTGTGAAAGCGCCCAGTAGGCAAGTGGTAAAAAAAAAAAGTTTTTTTTTTATGCTCGTTTTTCTTTTACATACTGTTGCCAGTCAATATCCCTTAAATACTATTTAAAAAATTATTCATTTTCCAAAAAATTGTGGAAAAAAAACAAAACAAAAACAGACAACTTCAAAAAGCTTGCCATGCCTCTTACTAAAGACCTCAGACTAATTTCCAAAAAGGGGTAATTTTGGGGAGTATTTGTACGGTCCTAACATTTTACAATACATCAGGATTGATCATATTCAAATATATATTTAAAGCGTAACTATACTTTTGTTATGACAAAAAAAAAAAAAAAAACAACAACATTTCCCTCTGGTTGATCTCTGTACATTGCAGGGATTAGAACAACCTTTGTTGCAGATGCCTATCTTTTGTTATTCTGAAGAAATCCCTCTGCGTTCCACTGTGCTAGTGGATCTAATAGGAGTCGTTTCATAATCATCTGTCAGCTGTGCAGCTGCTAGGCATGCATGAGGAAATCTGCTGGGCCTGCATCCCTTCAGACGTGTTCCCATTGGAAGGATCTCTCCAAAAATGAGATTTTTGTTGCAGGGGGTGTCTGAAATCTGACTTGTATCTTAGGCAGACTTCTGGGAAAATTGGTGAGCCAATCATACAAGCAGGACATGATGTTTCTGGGGAGTGGTCAGTACACATTCTATGTACAGAACACCTCCAGGTAGCTATATTTCACTGCATTTTCAGAAAATTACAGCGGCTGCAGATTGAAAAGGAAAGGTAATAACATTCAACTACAGTATGACGTGTGTCGCAATTGTACGCGCTATATTATTTTTTCCCCACGAAAGTGGAGTTACCCTTTAACTAAAATACAGTGGCATTTGGCTATTTTTACCAAAGAAAATGTAGCAGACTACATTCTGGTCTAAAAATTTATAAAAAGAAAAAGGATACAGAAACTAAGAAAAAAAAAAAAAAAACCCCACACACTTTTTTCTTCTCCCCCCCCCCCCCAAAATGTTTAGTATTTTTTCATTTATATAAAAAAAAAAAAAAAAACCCAGTGGTGATCAAATACCACCAAAAGAAAGCTCGATTTGTGTGAAAGAAATCATAGAAACTTAATTTGTGTACAGTACTGCATGACCGTGCAATTGCCAGTTAAACTAGTGCAGTGCTTAACAGCTCTGGCCATGAAGGAGGTAGAACCTTCTGGTGGTTAAAACATTTGTGGGTGGCATAGGAGTAAATAGCGAAGAGCAAGCAAATGCGGGTTCTGTATAAATATACCCCTTGAAGCCCCTCTCACTGACAGTGAAGTAACACCCGCCCATTCACCACTTTGCGCAGTGCATGCCACATCATGCTTATTCTTTTAGTGCCCAGGGATCCCCCAGATCTTTAACCCCTTCAATACAGGACACTTTTACCCCCTTCCTGCCCAGGCTAATTTTCAGCTATCGGAGCTGTTGCACTTTGAATGACAAAATGTGCGGTCATGAAACACTGTACCCAAATTAAATCTATATCTTTTCTTCACACAAATATAGCTTTCTTTTGGTGGTATTTAATAAATAAACAAAATATAAATTAATAAAAAAACACTGCAAAATTTTGAAAAACAAGTGTTTTTCTTCATTTGGTTATATATTTTTGCAATTCAATTATCTTTATTCATAAATTTAGGCCAAAATGTATTCTGCTACTTTTTTGAAAATAACCCAAATTGGTGCATATGATTTAATCTGTAAGAAAGTTATAGTCCACAAACTATGGTACAGATCTGAAAATCAACCCCTTTTTTTGGAAAGTTGACAATCCAAGATATTTAGTAGGAGGCATGGCAAGTTTTTTGAAGTTGTAATGGTTTGTCACAATTTTTTGGACAATGAAGTTATTTGCACACATACTGTCACCAATGCAGTACAGCATTATCATAGAACAGGTGTGGTGGTGATCAGGGGCACCGACTGGTGCTCGTATGCAAAAAAAAAAAAAAAAAAAAACTACGTTTTTTTTAACCACTTCCACACCGCGCGCTGTATATTTACGGCGGCAGTGTAGATGTGTACCGCGAATCGCCGTAAAAAAGTGCCGATCTGCGGGTGGCCGCTAGGGGGCACGCGCGCGCCCGCCATACTCCTGAGGAGTGTGCCCGCGGCTCGGGCAGACCCGATGTCTGCCGGCAAGCGGTTATAGCCAAAGAACGGGGAACGGCCGATGTAAACATGGCGATTCCCTGCTCTGTTAGTGGGGGCATAGGAGATCTACTGATCCCTGTCACTGGGATCAGTTAGATCTCTTATGCCCAAGGTAGCCCAGCCCCCCCCCCCACAGTTAGAACACACCCAGGGAACACAGTTAACCCCTTCACTGCCCCCTGCAGGTTAACCCCTTCACTGCCAATGACATTTATACAGTAATCAGTGGACATTTAAATGTCTGATCACTGTATAAATGTCATTGGTCCCAAAAAAGTGTCAAAATGGTCCGACATGTCTGCCCCATTATCGCAGTACCGCTAAAAATCGCAGATTGCCGCCATTACTAGTAAAAAAAAAAAAAACCCCAGAAATGAATCATCCGTAAACGCGGCCACTTTTGCGCAAACCAATAAACGCTGATTGCAATTTTTTTTTGCCAAAAATATGAGGAAGAATATAAATCGGCCAAAACCGATGAAAAAAAAAAAAGTTTAATTTATTTTTTGTGGATTTCTATTTTAGCAAAAAGTAAGAAACAGTTATTTTTGCAAAATTGTCGCTCTTTTTTTGTTTATAGCGGTGATCAGAAATGACGCAGAGGCTAAAGCGACGCAGTGCAGAAACGCAAAAAGTGCTCTGGTCAGGAAGGGGGTTAATCCTTCTCGGGTTGAAGTGGTTAATGACATTTTTTTAACACACCGTGACCATAGTAACACTGGTATTTTGTTTTTGTTTTTGTACACCAGTGAATTTCCCTGGTATAAGCAACCGTTTTTACTGAGTGAAATGGATTCATTGTGTTTTCTTTTGATTAGTTGCGATTGGTCACAGCTACTCACATGGTACAGATGGGGTGTGATTAGCTCTGTTTGTACCATGTGTTCCCTGTGAACAATCACAGCTGGGAACACAATTGTATACAATGAATGGCATGAAAGGAAGTCATCCATTGTTTACAATTGTCATGTGATCGGCTGTGTTTGGTCACAGCGATCACATGGTGCCAGCAGCAGGCCGGTATACCGATCAGTCACCAGCTGTATCCGATGGACACAGCCAGTGACAGATTGCACCGCAGCGCGGCCCCGCCTTGAGAGGCGGGATTCGGGAGGACGTCATAGGATGTCCGCCTGGATCGAGGAAAGTCCTGCTCAGCCATCATCTTGCTATAGGCCAGGTGTGAAAGACAACTCCACTTTTGTGGAAAAATGACAGCAAATACAATAAAATGATATAGCATATACAATTGCTAGACAAGCCGTGTTGAAATGCATTATTAAAAACTACCTTCCCTTTTCAATCTGCAGCCAATGTAATATGGCTAAAATGGAGCAGCATAGGTGCACTGAGTGAAATGTCATTTCCTGCTTGTGTGATTGGCGCACTGATTTTCCCAGAAGTCTGCACTAAGACACAAGTCAGGTTTTAGGCATCCCCTGCGACAGGAGTGAAACCCTCTAAGGCACTGCAGCTTTTTCTCAGAGCATGGAGGTGAAGTTCACACTGCTGCAATCTGATTTTCATGTAATTTTCAGTGTGATTATGTAGTGCATCTTGTATGTGGTTTGCATATTCTATGGGGCCATAAATCGAGCTGGAATCGCACCAAAGTAGTACAGGAACCTTTTCCAAATTTGCTCTGGGCTGAGTTGCATTGATGTGAACAGGTGCTATTGAAAAGAATGCAATTGCTATGGTCATGCGACTCTGCCACTCAAGTAGCATCTGAAATCGCACTAGTGTGAATGGAGCTGAGAGTGCGTCAGGTGATAACAATCCGGACCGTCCCATTCAGAAGCAGTCTGCAAAAAACATGGTGGAAACAAGCAGCTTCTTCAGAACAAAATATAGGAATCTAGTAAAAAAGTTTGTTACCATCCCAGCAATGTACATGGATCACCCAGAGGGGATTGGTTTTTTTTTCTCTCTCAACAAAAGTGGAGTTTCTCTTTAACAATCCCAGCTAAGCCCCTGAACCAATTGATGTCTTCTCACCGGTCCATCAGGGCAGGGAACATTACCCCCTGATCTATACCTTCAAAAGGGGACAAAACCTAATAAAGGCCATAGACCCTTCGATTTTTTTTTTATCCGAGTTCATAGGCAATCATAGAAAATTGAAAAAAAAAAATAAATAAATAAAAAATTTAAAAAAAAAAAAGGTAAAAATCACGTTTGATCTTAAAATGATCAATACACCTGTGCCAAATGAAATATACAAACTTTCCAAGCAAATAGAAAATGATTGATCACTTTGCATCTATAGGCAGCACTGTGATACATGATTGTACTTTGATTGATTGGATTAGGAGATTGCATGATGGAAGCAGATATGATCACACATTACAATTCTATATTAATTGATTGGAATACATGCCACCTCATGTGGCATATTGATCTATATCAATGTTATCTATCTATAGATCAAATTATTCCTATTTGAGAGATTGGGAGAACAAATGTGATCATTTATTGAAGTATGCATGTCTATCATAAAACATCATTTAAAAAAGGGAGTCACATCAAACATTACAATACCAGCTGAGTATATGATTGGAATTCTTTGGAAGTTGAACCAAGCAGTTTAGCTGGGTGTGTATGGGGGTTCTCTTACCTGCCAGGCAGGCTGTAGTGTCGATCCATGTGAGGAGCTGTCCAGCACTCAGCTCTCCCAGGTGGTTGGAGTGCCAGGGGTAGACAGTGTGGCACATCTGGACCTCCCCCATCTCATATCCAGAGCCAGCTGTGCCCTCTCTGCGGGCTGCCCCTGCACTGGTCCTTCCATCAGATGAGTCTCCAGGGAGCAGCATGCGACTCAGTGCGACAAACTTCTGCAACAGGTGCCTGGGTGCCGGGAGTGAGATCCTGGATCTGGATGAAGTCCTGGATATGGGAGCAGCAAGAAGATGAAATGCCAAGTATGCCAATGAGTGCTGAGTGCAGTGAATACAGAGAAGGCGGAGAGCTGTCAGTATGAAGTCTGCAGTGATGCAGAGCATGGCTGATTATCAGGGGCAGGGATCAGATAAGAAGGAGTAGTCAGGTTGTCAGGCTGTCTGTGCTGTGCTGTAGGTGTATATAAGAGGCATGGGATAATGTGTTTCCATCAGGTGCCTGTCCAAGTCAAAAGCCTCAGCTGATACAAAGTACAGGCTGTGCTGAGGTCACTTGGGTGCAGCACAGAAGCATGGTCACATCTCTGCCTGGCATCTTTCCCAAGTGGCATCCAGCCACACCTTGCCTCTCAGCCTCACACCTCCTATTAATGCTTAATAATACTCACAGTAACTACTAATCCCAAAGCTATATATGCAGCCAAGTAAGGCTGGGTTGCTGCCTGTAGCTGGAGAAATGTTTGCAGTCTTGTGTTCTCTGCAGATCTCATTATTTGCACCATGCAGGACACCCTTTATTATCCATTGATTTGTGGGCTTATTGAAGGATTTGTAATAATGGGGGGGGGGGGCATTATCTACAAAAATGAAGACAACTACAAAGCTCAGCAGTGCCACCCACAGCCTATAGTGAGCACTGCATGCACTCGCTTGTTAAAGCCTCATGCACAGGAGTATAAAAAAACGCTGCTGTTAGAGGCGTCTGGCATTTTTTATGCCCCTGAAAGCAGCTCTAGGTTATAGAATGTGCACATTGTGACATTTACAGGCGTATTTTAGAGCAGTATTTAGCAGCAAAGGAAAATGCCCAAAACCTGCGTACAGAAAGTTTAATGTCTAGAATAAATTAAGATTTTAGCCAGTAGAAGACGTTTAGACTCATACACCTCTAAAAGCAGCAGCTCATAAGCACACACAAAAATGCAACACTATTTTCTTCTGCCAAGTTCTGGCATGAAAATGCAGCATATTTTCAGATGCCTGTGTGCAGAAGGCACTTCAGTATAGGGACACAAATACCATAGATTTCAAGGGACTGTCCCCCTGCCCTCCTAATTTGTCCCTCATTTTGGTCGGATCTATGTAGTTGTATATAAAAATGCACTATCTTTTTTTTTTTTTTTTTTTTAAAGGGTTTCCCAGTGCTAACCCTTTCATCCTGTTTAAATTGCTGCATTTGTAAATGTCAAAAAAGAGAAAAAGAGGAGGAGAAGGGAAGGAAGAGAAAGAGAAAGGAGGAGGAAGAAGGGAAAGAGGAGGGAGGAGGAAGAAGGGAAAGAGGAAGGAGGAGGAAGAAGGGAAAGAGGAGGGAGGAGGAAGAAGGGAAAGAGGAGGGAGGAGGAAGAAGGGAAAGAGGAGGGAGGAGGAAGAAGGGAAAGAGGAGGAGAAGAAGGGAAAGAGAGGGGAAAGAAGGGGGGGGAAGAAGGGGGGGAAGAAAGAAAGGAAGAAAGAAAGAGAAGAAAGAAAGAGAAGAAAGAAAGAGAAGAAAGAAAGAGAAGAAAGAGAAGAAAGAAAGAAAGAAAGAAAAGAAAGAACACACTTGTGGGTTTAACTAATCATTTTTTGTATAAATCTACTTTCAATACAGGGCACTGTATACCCCTTCCTGCCCAAGCAAGTTTTTAGTGCTGCCACATTTTGCATGACAATTGCGTGGTCATGCTACACTGTATCCAAACAAAAAAATGTTATCTTCTTTTTCACACAAAATCGAGCTCTCATTTGATGGTATTTTATCACCTCTGGGTTTTTTATTTTTTGCGCTACAAATAAAGACCGAAAATTTTGAAAAAAAAAAAAAGTTTTCTTTGTTTCGGTTATAAAATTTAAGTAAGTACATTCTCTCCTTCACTGACGGGCACTGATAAGGCCCACCTGGTGGGCATGGGTGGGTCTGCACTGATAATCAATGTGCTGATCTTCAGCGCAAACCCCCCCCCCCCCCCATCAGGAGAGCGCCTGATCAGCTCTTCTCTACCCACTCCTTGTCAGTGCGAGTAGAGGAAAAGCCAATAAACGGCACTTCCTGGTTACGATGTGATCAGCAGTGATTGGAATTGGACACAGCTGATCACATGGTAAAGAGCCTACATCATTGGCTCCTTGCCAAGATTGGAGATGCAGTGTGTCAAGAGCTACACACCGCACCACCAATCGCCGTGCGCGAGTGGCTTATCCTGCTGGACGTCATATGACACCCAGTCAGGACAACTTAACCACTTTGCGGCCGCCATTCTGCTATATGGCGGGCAGGAAGTGGGAAAGGGGGCATGGCAGGGGCTATGCCTACATACTTTTGCTAATAGGCATCCCTCTTTCCCATCTCAAAAAGTTGAGGGGTATGTAAATATTGGTGTTTGTGTCCCTATTATGAAGTATGACATTTAATAGGAGGAGACATGCAGTCTTTTACTATCTTCCTTACTACTAAAGAGAACCTGTTACGAAAACGTATAATCAGTATAACTAAAAATTGTGTATGTATTTGAGCCTTCCTGTTTTTTGGTCCGGTTTATCTTTTAGCAGGGTTTCTCTCTTGATTTTTCCCCCCCCCTCCCTCCTTTTCTGCTCAATGAATTTATGCTCATAACCCTTATTGAGGAATTTATCCGCCACTAACCTTGACTGTTCATCATAGTCTGCTTCTTGGGTGCAGTTCCTTCTTAATCTAAGGAACTGTCCCTTGGGGACATTGACTAGCCATGGTCTAAAATGGCAACTGTTTTGAGGTGTATAAGAATTGCTATCTGTTTTTTGAAAAATGTTTTGGTGGATATTTCTCTACCTATTTTGTTTATTTCAATATCTAGAAAGTGGATCTTATCAGAGCTATACTCCCATTATAGGGTGATATTATTACAATTCATGTCTGACAGGAATCTTTTTAAGGTATCTTCACTACCTTCCCAAAATATAATTAGATCATCTATAAATCGATTATAGAATTTTAGGGGATTGGGTGGGTGGTGCATCGGGCCATGTATAAATTTGCTATGCTAGAGGCAAATTTTGCCCCCATAGCGACACCTGCTGTCTGTAAATAAAATTGATCTTGATACCAAAAATAATTATGGTTAAGGCAAAACTGAAAGCTGAAACTGTCACGGATTTGACGATTTATGCAACTGATGTGGAGAACAGGATAAAATATCAAGACTGTATTATATGGACTATTGCATGAACTCTAGGAATGAATTCTGTTGCACTTTATTAATGCATCACTTTGCACTTATGTGGTTATTCTACAAGGAGGATATATTTATTTGCACGTTATGGATCAGTGTTGCCAACCGTCCGTAAATTTACGGACAGCCAGTAAAAACAGGTCAGTTTTTTGGGTGTCCGTAAAAGTCCGTAGCAGCCGAAAAGTGCCAGTAAAAACGGCGGCCATTGGCTCTGGTCACAGCTGTGCATGTGCAATTATGGAAATCCCCAAGCGGCAAGCGAGAAGATCCGATCCTGACCCTGAGACGAGTTGGACAACCACTCCTCCTGCTGCCAGCTAGTGCCTGTGCCCAGCCCATCCGCCCTCAAATGAGGTTACTGCATTTTCCCACCACACCACTGTCAGCCAGCACCTGACCGGAGCAGATGCTCCGGATGGATGGATCCTCCTGATTCCTGCTGCCTCCCTGCTCTGGCTGACCCTGCAGCCCTCCTGGTGACAGTGGTGAGTGCAGTGTGCACTGTATGAGTGCAGTGTGCACTGGATAAGTGGTAGGAGGAAATGGAAGGATGGTGTAATGGAAACAGTAGGTGATGGGGATGCTGTGATGGAGATGGAGGGATGGTGACAGGAAGTGATGGGGGGGATAGTGTGATGGAGACAAGAGGTGATGGAGGGATTGAGACGGGGGGGGGGATGGTGTGGTGGAGATGAGGGGTGATGGAGGGATGGAGACTGGAGGGATAAAAACAGGAGGTGATGGAGACATGAAGTCTTTAGAAGTGGGGACATAAATTCCAGTGATCCTAGTGGCTACCAGGGATTTCACCTCACTTTCTGTGGTGGTTATGGATCAGAAATTAAGGGGAAATCTCTACAATTTGACATAGGTGACAAAACTGATGGACTAAATAATCTGCCCTTATTATATTGAAAACAAGATAAATATGTTTTTTTACCTTGCCATCTACCTTAAATCACATTATTATCGGCACAGTGTACTTGCTTGTAGACTAAATACTGAAATTTGCACTGAAAACTGTAATTTTGTAACTTTTGTAAAATGCAGGTAAAAACTTGGCTGTGCCAGTAAATTTTGGGTGTTGTGCCAGTAAATTTCAATCTGGTAGGTTGGCAACACTTATGGATGTATGTACTGTATTTAATTAGCATCTGAAGTTTGCACTTGATTTAGTTACAAATAGCGCTGCACTCATATATAGAACTTTTAGTTATACTGATTATATGCTTGATTGACCACATTGAAGGGAAGTGGTGAGTGCTGGCAGCAGGTGTGTATATAGCAGCTCACAAGGTTCAATACTTGCTGTTATGAAAACGGTTAGCAGTTTTAGCAAAGATTCTGAGCCCCAGTACTTTACTAGCTCTAGGGAGACACATCACTATACTATAATAGAAAAGCATTGCATCTAATATTTTAAAGGTTCCCCTTTGGGAAAAGGAAGAGCTTCACAGAATGGCATGGTTGGCTCTGCAAAACTTACAAGTTAATTAAAATTGAAACACTTTCACACAAGCATGTCTGTTTTCACGGACACTGCTTGCTTAGCAGGGATCGATCAGTTGATCCCCGCTGAGCCGGCAGATGACAGTTCTGTCTCCGCTCACTGTGCAGAGATGGACCCGTCAGAGCCCCACTGTCCTCTATGGGTCTATCGGATGAAAACGGACTGGTGGATCCATTTTCATCTGATCTGGTAGACGGATGGAAAATAGGGTTTCCGTCTGTTCGGATTTAGCGAGTCGGATCGGATGTCAATGGACGTCACCGATGACAACTGTTGCTTCATAGTGGTGCATGTAGCGTCCATTCAGGCCTGCCTGAAAACCTGGCAGGCGGACCTAAATGGTCCGCATGTGTGAAAGGACCCCTAAGGGCCATATCAAAGGGCAGTAAAAACGTGGTTGATTATGTTTTTACTGCCCCTGATGACCCATCTAAATCCTAATACTGCAGCTGGATGGTGTAGTATACATGCTGTAGCAAATTTAACTTGGCCTGCAGGGTTCAACAGGTGGTAACACCTATCAAACAAACAAACACATGCTTTGGGACCAATGGGACTGGAACACAACCACAAGCTAGCTGCTTGGTTCAAAGTTGCAAAGCGGTATTTAAATACAAATGTACCCTTGGGATAAAAAAATAAAATAAAATAAAAATGTAATGTCTGGCAGCCACTTTTCTACTCTGAAAAACAATTCACCGCAGACTGCTTTTCAGAGCAGGTGGGTGTCCTAATGGTGACAACAGTGGGCCATTCCTATGCAATGTATGTCAAAATGACCCCTTTTGAAGCCGGTGTGACAGGGCAATGTTGACAAAGAGCAATTGGGAGAGCAGGACAAAACGTTGTTGCCCTATATCAGGCATTGTCTTGCCAAGGACCTTTGTGAAAGGGTCGATAGGTATTACGAAAACTGCAGATTTATAAATGACGTGTTGGGGGGGGGGGGGGTTGACAGCTCCAGTATTAGTTTTGCTGTAGGAAGGGGTCTAATGTAGGGGATTTTTAATTTCAGAGACTGGCAGAATCTCCCATGCAAGAATTACAATTTACTTTTACTGCAGAAGAGGTTTGGTAAATGTTAGGAGGTCATTTTTGCGATATTGAAGCTGAAGTTTAGGTAAGGCTTTTTTTGCATAGTTACATTTATCCAGCTTGGACCAATCCAAGTGTCATACCTGGCTGGTCCCTATGGAAGTTGAACACTGCACAGTAGTAGCATCTCCCCACTAGCTTCCAGGTCCTGTGCCAAGTAGCTGCCATGCTGTTTAGTGAACACAGGAGGTTGCTTGCTCGGCACAAGCATCATTCAGAGAATGCTTTTCATTTTCGAAGCAAAGCGTTCACCGATTGGACGAGGTAGAGATTGTGACCACTGTGCCTCGCCTCCTCATCTAATCCGAGAACAATTTGCATTCATTAACAAGGATGGGCTCGGGCGTGTTCGCAAATGGACGTGCCCGAGCCCGCCAGGAAGTGAACCCTGCGCTGCACTAATCACAGGCAGTGAGACATTTCCCTGATGCGCGGCTGCAGTGATGGGGGAAATGTCTCATGGCCTCTGATTAGCGCAGCGCAGGGTTCACTTCCTGGTGGGCTCGGGCACGTGCATTTGCAAACATGCCCGAGCCCATCCTTATTCATTAAGAAAATGCAAAGTATTCTCTGAATGACACCTATGCTGAGTGTGTTCCCTCCTGTGTTCAGTATACAGCAGGGCAGCTACTCAGCATGGGACCTGGCAGCGATCAATGTAGAAGCCGTACATGCTTCTACGATTTTCAGATTCGGGATCATCCAGGTATGGCATATACATGATTTCATTGGTTCAAGCTGGACAAATGTAATTATGAAAATAAAGCATACATAATCTTCAGCTTTACATTAGAAGGAGAATAACATAATGAGACACGTTAAGATTAACTACATACCCTCAAATCAACATTGACTATTTTAATCCTTCTGCTGCTAGCATTAGTAAAAAGGATAGGAAAGCATATTACATTTCCTTGTTTTAAACTTTTTTTTTATATATTTCTCCTGTTACCTTTTGGTTACCAGGCCTAGGTAAATGATATCAATAATCCCAGCAGTCTTCAGGAGGGGAGGAGGATTTTTTCAGCTAATCACACACATTCCTGTCTGCATGCCTGAGCTAAGGGTAGTTGGATTCCAGGAAGTAAATGCTACATGAATCATCTACCCTTACTCAAGTTTGCTATGGCCAGAAATGCTAGGGTTTTTTTCAAAGTGATTTCTCAGCAAAAGAACACATGAATGAATGGGTAAGTTTGATGTGAATAATAAAAATGAATTAAATAGCATTTTTGGCTTGTGGTGGCCAGATGCAGTGTAATTTTGCATTAATCCCTACAAATGATTTCTAGTAGCTGTATAAATCTACTAAGATCACTAGCAGTTAATAACTAAGTAACAAATGATTGCCAAACAGATGAAACAAATCAGACACACTCAGTTGTTGCATTGTAGGATAATACAAGGTGAATTGCTACTTCAAGGCTACTTGTGTAGTTTATACAATAGGGAGTCATTTGTTTCACCTCAACCATCACCATGCTTTGTGATTAATCATTAGCAATCTTAGTATGAGCTATTGAAATAATGTCAATAATTGTGGGATTGAAGGAAATTGATTGTTCAATTGCACTACTGAAAGGCTCTTGTTTTGGAAATGACAACAAGCCATTGATTGTGTGATATTTTAGAAGCACGTCTGATAATTTGCGCACTCCTAGGCTACAGCAATGACATTTTAATCACTTTATAGCAGGAGATTTAACTCCTTGATGGTAGTTGCTTCACTTACAGTGTATTGATTTCAATGAGGCAATTCTCACTAAGGAGTAAGATTTCTTCCTAAGGCTGCCCATACATTATACAAATTTCCTTTAGATTTACCAAAACCATATAAAATAGGAGGTCACACCTAAACACTTTCAAATTGTATGCAATCAGGCAGGCCCTTACACTACATAGTTGAAGGTAAATCTAAAGAAAATTGAAGAAGAACATTGTATGGCCAGCTTAACAATAGTAGGACACTGCCTGGATGCAGGGAATTAGTGTCACCAATCAAATATCACAAGAAGACCCCTTTCACATTGAGGCACTTTTCAGACACTTTAGGGCTAGAAATAGCCTCTAAAAAGCACCTGAAAACTGCCTCCCATTCTAAGCAGTGTGTCTTTTCACACTGTGGCGGTGTATTTGCAGGACGGTATGAAAAGTCCTGCAAGCAGCATCTTTGGGGCGGGTTGGGAGCGATGGAAGTAGCGCTCCCATAACGCCCCTGCCCATTGCAATGAATGGGCAGTGCTTCCAAAGCGATTTAGAAGCACCGCAAAATGTTTTGTTTTTTTTTTGGGTTTTTTACCCCCCCAACAAAAATGGCGCTAAAGCACAGCAAAAACGACCAGCACTTTAGCACTGATTTACCGAGGCTGCAGTGTGAAAGGGATCTAAAAGCTGATTTTATATATCATTGGTATATACAATACACAGAGAAATTCTATACCATGTATGTGCTCTATAAAAATAATTGCTTATAGTCTGCTTTACAAATTAGTAGGTGCACCGACAAGGAGTTAATCCATAAATGTTTTATGTGACTTCCATTTTCACCATAATCCACATTGATCAGAGTCCCAAAATCTATTATTTAAACTGATGGTGTTCTTGTATTCAGATTAATGTAATCATAAATCTCTGTTGTAAGACAACAGACCAAAGGTCTGTAATGTTTGCTGTGTTTATTGCCCGTGAATCCTTACCTGCTGGCCATCTCTGTATCTGGTTCTTTGACTACCACAATCTACAAACTATTCTGTGGACCAATAAATGCTTTTCAGCCACTGAGCTGGCTCCTGTGCCCAGATCTGTGCCTCACTGTGACATGAAAACTGAGGTCAGCATTTGGCTTACTATAGGGCCCACTGATATCTATGGTGTGGAGCAGCAGAGCCCTGCACTATGCATTGTGTATAAGTACTTTTCTGGGGGAGGAGTTGTTGCTGGATTTAAAATTCATTACTAATTCAGGCCACATTTTCAGGATTTTCCTGGTGAAGCACAGACTCTGATCTTTTGCAGCTCAGGCTGAGCAATCTCTTCCGCAGCAGTATACAAGCTGAGCTTTCAGGTTATTCTTATTTGAATGTGAATTGGATAATTACTGCTTTATTCAGGGAGACACCTAAACACAGAGAAATTAAACTTTGGGCAGGGAGTGATTTCCTTTGAGGGTGTGCATAGAAGAGGGTGATTTACTAAAAGGAAGTAAGAAAAACAATAAATAAATAAAAATCATTGCGGATTCCTGATAAATTCTATTGCCTACACACGTGGGGTTGCCACCTCATCCCTTTAATCCAGGACACATATAAATTACACAGGTTCTGAGGCTAATTTAATGCAGATGATGCACCAAGTGAGTTTAATTACCACTTTAGTCAGCCACAGAACCTGTGTAATTTATATGTGTCCTGGATTAAAGGGATGATGTGGCAACCCTACTACACAAGTGCTGATCCATTGGCATTAGCAGTTTCTGATTTCACCTGCTGCATTCTTGTGCTGGGTCAGTATCTCAGAAAACATTGTGGTCAGTGTATTATCATGACAGTGGAGTAGGGTTGCCACATCATCTCTTTAATCCAGGACACATATGAATTACACAGGTTGTTCTGAGGCTAATTTAATGCAGATAAGGCACCAAGTGAGTTTAATTACCACCTTAATCAGCCACAGAACCTGGGTAATTAATATGTGTCCTGGATTAAAGGGATGATGTGGCAACCCTACAGTGAAGCACCTAGCATTTTTACAATCTGTAATCTGCTATGCCATCTTCCATACTTCTTTATCACAGGCATTTTATAAAGGGCTATTTTTTTATCTTGACCCAGTAAACCTGCGTTTAATTCAAACAGTCAATATGGGCTCTTTCACACTTTAAAGCACCCTAAAATAGCGTTGCCACCTCATCCCTTTAATCCAGGACACATATGAATTACACAGATTGTGAGGCTAATTTAATGCAGATAAGGCACCAAGTGAGTTTAATTACCACTTTAATCAGCCACAGAACCTGTGTAATTAATGTGTGTCCTGGATTAAAGGGATAATGTGGCAACCCTAACCACAGGGGGGTAGCCTACATGGCATGAGCACTGTTCAGAGAGTGCATTCATTTTCATCAATGTGTCTTCTGATTGTAGTGGAGATCATGATGTCACCACAAGAGATGGGCTTGGGCATGTTCAGGATCTTAGATCCCATACACACTATACAACGTTTGTTGTCTGATTTCCTTTAGATTAACCAAAACCATGTAGTGCAAGGGCCTGTCTGATTGCATACAAACTGAAACACTAAAGCCCCGTACACGCGGTTCGACAATCACGTCAAATCGTATGTTGGCTGTTGTATGTAGCATACTGACTGCACTACACGATCGTACGAGCACAGAAAGAACGTTCAGGTGCATGTAATTAGCATCCAGCCATTCCTGACTTCTGAGCATGCGTGTTTTCCACAATACAACTTGTTGTGCCAACTGCTCTGTACACACGATACAACGGTCGTATGAGAGCTTGTTGGTACGATCAAGTTTTCTAGTCTGCTCATACAACTCCCTTGTACGACCGTCGTATGTTCAACTGTTCAAATTGCGCATACGAACGATCGATATCGCATACAACGGTCGTAAGTACGACCTGTTGTATACGATCGTCGTCCCGTGTGTACGGGGCTTTAAGCCCCATACACACTATACAATTTTCTGTGGACTTTTGTCTTCAGGTTTACCAAAACCATGTAGTGCAAGGGCCTGTCTGATTGCATACAAATTGAAACTCTTAAGCCCCGTACACACGGTTCGACGATCGCATACAACAGGTCGTACTCATGACCGTTGTATGCGATATCGATCGTTCGTATGCGCGATTTGAACAGTCGAATATACGACGGTCGTACACGGGAGTTGTATGAGCAGACTAGAAAACTTGATCGTACCAACAAGCTCTCATATGACCGTTGTATCGTGTGTACAGAGCAGTTGGTACAACAAAGTTGTATTGTACAAAACACGCATGCCCAAAGTCAGGAATGGCTGGATGCTAATTACAATCACCTGAACGTTCTTTCCCCGGCCGTACGATCGTGTAGTGCAGTCAGTATGCTGCATACAACAGCCAACATACGATTCGACGCGATCGTAAGTGCGATTGTCGAACCGTGTGTACGGGGCTTTAAGGTTTGACCTCATATTATATGGTTTTGGTAAATATGAAGGAAAAAATCTTTAGAAAATTGTATAGTGTGTATCCAGCTTTAGTCCCAACCCACCTGGCTGATCCGTAAGGAAGCCTACACTGTACACCGCTAATCACAGGCAGGGAGACATTTCCCGGTCTCTGCAGCTGCGGACTGGAAAATCTCTCACTACCTGTGATTAGCGGTGTGCAGTGTTGACTTCCTGGTGGGATCGGGCAGGTGGGTTGGGACTAAGGATGGGCTTGGGCGTGTTCGCAAGTGCGCGTGCACTGCGCTAATCACAGGCAGGGAGACATTTCCCTGATCGCTGCACACGCTCATCTGGGAAATGTCCCCCTGCCTGTGATTAGCGCAGCGCTGGGCTCACTTCCTGGCGGGCTCGGCCACGTGCACTTGCGAACACGTCCGAGCCCATCCTTAGTTGGGACTAGGATCCTGAACACATCCTAGCCCATTCCTAGTTACCACCCTGCCACTCTACCTCATCAATTCAGAGAGCACTTTGCATTCACTAAGAAAAATGCACTCTAAATGGCACCAGAGCCAAGCAGATGACCCCCTGCAGTTACTATGCAGCTGCTTAGCACAGGACCTGGAAGACATAGAGAATCACCCAATACTACGCTTATTCTCCACTTCTACGGTGATCAGCCAGTTATAGAATATGTATACTTAAAGTGATTGTAAAGTCTCGTTTTTTATTTAAAAAAATAACAAACATGTTACACTTACTTGCCCTGTGTAATGGTTTTGCACAGAGCAGCCCGGATACTCCTCTTCTCGTGTCCCTTTTTGATACTCTTGGCCCCTCCCTCCTGCTGAGTGCCCCCACAGCAAGCAGCTTGCTATGGAGGTACCCAAGCCAAGCTGCAGCTCCCGTGTCCATTCATACACAGATCCACGGCCCGGTCCCACCCCCTCTCTCTCCTTATTGGTTTACTGAGTTTGATTGACAGCAGCGGGAGCCAATGGCGCCACTCTGCTGTCTCAGCCATTCAGGAGGGAGAGTCTGGTACAGCCAAGTCTTTTGTGCAACAACACTGGATCGAGATAGGCTCAGGTATGTATGAGAGTGGCTGCTGCACACAGCATGCTTATTTATCTTAATGCATAGAATGCATTAAGATGAAAAATCTTCTGCCTTTACAACCACTTTAAGCTGGACCAATGTAACTATGCAAAAAAGCACTCCTGGAATTTAGCTTTAACGTTCCCTTTAGCTCCAGTTTGGAAGTGACACTTACAAGTACAATCAAGGCCTGCATATAACATCCAGCACCCATAATACAGATGGGGAACGTGACTGTTTTTAGTGGACCGGATCAGATCGGATGCCGGTGGGTGTCAGCGGCTACATATCCCGCTCCATAGAGAACAATGGGTGGTCTGATTAGGTTCGCCTGAAAAACGGATCAGTCCGCTGGTGTGAACGTTCCAAAGCACATACATTGCAGCTTGCCAGGATGCACAGTAACACACTGGTGAGCTGCACTGGAGAAAATGCTGCATGTTCGTGTTTTGATCCATTTGATCCAAGAATGGAGAACTGTTTGCTCTGAAACCCCACACTCTCCCCTCCACTCCCCTCAAACTAGGACATGTGGCTGAGTCTGTAGAGCCCCTGCGTCTGCATTCACTTCCATAGGCTGCTGGCGCAAAGCTCCAGGTACTGCAACCACATAGACAAACACCTCATTCACATTGTGTGGGTCCCAGCACCCATGTGAATGAGGCATATGACATTAAACACATGTTCTGCAGTGGTCCCCCCTCAGGCCTCTTTCGACCATGGCGACCCTGATAGTTCCGCCAGTGGTGTCAGTAGGACTGTGAATTGTGTCCGTAGAGCAGTGGGCGATGTCAATATGGTGGTTGACTTTGTCAGCAATGCAGTGGATGTGATCAGTAGGGGAGTGGATGGGGTTAGTAGTTTTTAATTTTTATTTCTGAACAGACAGAGAAAGGAGCTTGAAAACACAGCCCATAATCTCCATCTCTACAGCCTCAGCTGTACAGAATGAATGAACAGGAATAACTCTGTACAGAGCTTCCCTTTCATTCACAAACTGAAGCATAATAAACATTGTTTTCTATGCTTAAGTTATGAATGGACATAGAGAGTACGTTACCAATCACTTACTGTGTCCGTTCAGAAATGGAAGGGGTGGAGGGGGGCAGTGTAACAAGAAGGGGACAGTATGATGGGGGGCAGAATGACAGGGGAGAGGCAGTATGATGGGCTAGCAGTGTGATAAGAGGGGGGCAGTATGATGGGGGTTGTATTGTGACAAGAGGGGGCAGTGTGAGAGGAGCAGAGTACCTGGGAAGTGGGACAGGAGAGGGGCAGCGTGATAAAACGTGGGCACTGTGAAAGGAGGGGGAAAGAGTTACAATGGGTGGCAATGATACAACAGGGAGCAGTATGACAGGAGGGGTATTGTGATAGGAGGGGGGTAGTATGACAAGGGGGCAGTGTGACAGGAGGGGGGCAGTATGACAGGAGGGGTATTGTGATAGGAGGGGGTGATGGGTGACAGGAGGGGGGCAGTATGGTAAGAGGGGGGCAGTGTGATGGGAGGCAGTATGACAGGGGGTATTGTGACAAGAGGGGGCAGTGTGACAGGAGAAGGGTATCTGGAAAGTGTGACAGGAGGGGGGTGGGCAGTGTCACAAGAGTGGGGCAGTGTTACCAGAGGGAGGCAGTGTTACAAGAGCGGGGCAGTGTCACAAGAGCGGGGCAGTGCCACAAGAGGGAGGCAGTGTTACAAGAGGGAGGCAGTGTTACAAGAGCGGGGCAGGATGACAAGGGGCAGTGTGACCAGAGGAGGTCAGTATGACAGAGGCGGGCAGTGTGACAGGAGGGGGCCAGTATGCCAGGGGGGTTTTTTTGCGACAGAAGGGGGGCAGTGTGATGGGGCAGCATGAGAGGGGGTATTGTGACAAGAGGGGGCAGTGTGACAGGTGGGGGCAGTGACAGGTGGGGGGCAGTGTGATATGAAGGGGGCAGTATGACAGATGGGGAACAGTGTGATAAGGGGGGCAGTATGACGGGTAGGGGGCAGTGTGATAAGGGGGGAGCAGGATGACAGAAGGTGGGCAGTGTTACAGTAGAACACACAGTATACTCACTCAGGTGCCGGAAACTGCTGTGATAGAGAATATATTTTCTTCTGGGCTACCAGGTGGTAGCGGCATTGAGGAAGCAACTCTCTTACCTTACCTGGCAGGAGCAGCCTAAAGGCAAGAAGTGGGAGCCGGAGCTGACAGGGGGAAGCTGTGAGGCGAAGCCAGCAGTCCAAGCAACTGATGGCTGTCAGAACCTTCTAGCACCAGACTGGATAGGAGGGTCAGCATAAAGGGGGGAACTGATGCCTTGCATTTTGCTCCTGCAGGCACTGAATGCCTGCTTCTCCTCCTCTCCCTCTGGCATTTAACGACTGCAGGAACAAAATGCAGGGCATTAGTTCTGCTATATGCTGCTGCCCCTCTCATCCAGTTGTAGACAAATGTGACAGGGTAGCCACATGGGCCCTCTGAAGCATGGGGCCAGGGCCCAATTGTGACCCTTGAGACCCCTATAGTTACGCCTCTGGTACTCACACAAGGCCCAAAGACAGCTGGTTGCCTCCTTCCAACTTCCAAGCGACACCTTATTTTGGTGATGCCATACCAGATCTTAGGCAAACATCCCCTAAGTCAGCTCTCTATAGGGTCCTAGGATCCAGGCCCTCAGGTCGCCCACCTGAGGCCTCACAAATAGCAAGCATGCGGCAGCACTGCAAAATTTGGCAATTCGATCGAATTTTCGTTTTTCCTATCTGAAAATTCGGCAATTGTGGTAATTCGGCAATTGCGGTAATTCAGAAATTTGCGGTAATTCGGCAATTGCGGTAATCCGGAAATTCGCCATAATTCGGCAATTGCGGTGATTCCCAGTAATTCAGCGATTGCGGTAATTCAGAAATTCGCAGTAATTCGGCAATTGCGGTAATTCAGAAATTTGCGGTACTTGTGGTAATTCCGAAATCCGGCAATCGAAACAGCCGAAAATCCGAAATTCGAAAATTCGGAAATTTGCAAATCTGAAAATTCGAAAATAACAAAGAACATTTGAAATAATAGCTAACTAATAAATAACTATTAAATTATAGGTATTGGAATTTCCTTGAAAATATGGCTGTTAGTGATAGATTTCAAATTTAAGCTCACTAACAGCCATATTTTCAAGGAAATTCCAATACCTATATTTAATTTACTAATTTAATAGTTATTTATTAGTTAATTATTATTTCAAATGTTCTTTGTTATTTTTGAATTTTCGGATTTTCGAATTTCGGATTTTCGGCTGTTTCCGAATTGCCGCTATTGCCGAATTACCACAATATTTCCGGATTACCACAATCGCCGAATTACAGCGAATTTCCGAATTACCGCAATCGCCGAATTGCCGCAATTGCCGACTTGCCACGAATTTCTGAATTATTAAAATTTTAAAATTTCCGAATTTCTGAATAAATAAAAGAACAAAAACGAACAAATTTTTCAGACATGCACAAGTCTACTACATAGTAAAGAATACAAAAACCCCAGTGGTAATCAAACACAGATGATATAAATTTCATTTGGGGACAGTGTTGCATTACCAAGATATTAGCTTGCTAATTAAGGAGGAAGTAAATCCAGGTGGGGTTCACTTCCTCTACATTCCCCTGAAAGTAGAAGCATAATGGGCTACTATGCATTGCATAGTAGCCCATTATGTGTCACTTACCTGCAAACAAAGCCAGCGATGTCCAGCACTGTCCCCTGTGCAGGCAGTGTCCATCTTCAGCCCCTCTTCCTTTCCGGGGCCACGACTCTGGCTCTGTGACTGGCCAGAGTCGTGTGACATCACTCCCATGCATTCGCATGGGAGCCGCCAGTCACGGCACATCTCAGTAAAGAAACGGCACAGTCGGCACATCTAGTACACTGCATATCTCCTGAACTGTGCAGGTTTAGGAGATATGCAGGGCACCTACATGTAAGCCTTATTATAGGCTTACCTGTAGGTTAAAGTGGTTGTCACAGGTTGACAACCACTTTAAAGTAGCGCAGTGCTGAATGGCAAAAAATGCCCTGGCCATGAAAGGGGCAAAACCTTCCGGTGGTCAGGTGGTTAAATAGGTATGGTTTACTAACAATGGCTTTTTTTCAGCAGCAGGATAGCTCACTCTTCCTGCTGTCTACTGTGACTGCTCACATGTTGTAAAAGGCTGACAGAGACCACTGTTGCTACGGCAGATACTGTCCGGATGGAGAGCGGGGAAGGAGCCAGTAAATGTGTAATTTTCCAGCCCCTTCCTTGTCCAGATGAATAGAGTCAGTGATCGGTAACGATCAGTGGCTGTTTTTTTTTTTCTTCATTTTCTAATTCATAGCTGAGGCATAGTAAACTGTGTTTATTATGCTTCAGTTTATGAATAAATGGGAAGCTCTGTACAGAGATAGTCCTGTTTATTCATTCTGTGCTGCTGAGGCTGCTAAGGTGGAGATTAAGGTGTCCTCAATCTTCTTTCTATGTCTCAAAGGTGAAACATCAGAGGTCTGTTTAGATCCCTGATGTTTAACCAAAGCCCCCCAATGGGGGTCCTACATTTATAAATAATAAAAAATAAAATTGTTAAAACAAAAATAAAAATTAATAAGATAAAATGGTAAAAAAATGAAATAAAAAATAAAAAACTACCAACACCAGTGGTGGAACTATTGGGGACGCAAAGACTGCACTTGCGTCCAGGCCCTGGCATTCCGCCACCATGGGGGGACCCCAAGATGGCTGGAAGGGGGTCTGCTGCTAGACCCTAATAAAGGATCCCGCAATAGGAGTAAAGGGCCCAGGGAGCAGTGGGAAGGGCACCTGCCGGGGGTCAGGGGGTGCCCTTCATGTTTTCTTGCACCAGGGCCATGAAGGTTCTAGTTACGCCTCTGGCTATGGTAGTTCATTGATTCTTCCTGTGAGTGTGAAAATGCCTGTTCATATGATGTACAGGCAGACAGCTTGCACTCAAAGGCCTGATTCACACCTATGCATTTTTAGTGCTTTTTGCATTTTGCAGATTTGCACTACAGAATGTGTTCCATAGGAAACCATGTTAAATGGACTGTAGTGCAAATCTGCAAAATGCAAAAAGCACTAAAAATGTATAGGTGTGAATCAGGCCAATGTCTGCAGGAGATCTTCTGATCGCTGGTGCAATGCTTTTCAGGCTCCTGAAAAAAAAAATAGTAAATGCACATTTTTTTTCCTGCAAAAAACTATGCAATTATTATTTTTTTAAAAGGTAAACTTATCCTTTAAGGTTTAAAGAAAAATTGTTTCTGTGTGTAATTTGTAATTATATAATATACGTGCCTGGGGACAGCCATATTTGCACAATACATACACAGGCTATGCTTTCTGCAATGCTATGCAATGGTTGTTCTTTAGTTCTCCTACAGTCCACATGATGGATCTCTATGATTTGGGTGACTCTTTGAACACAATGCCCGCCCTGTGTGGCTGATACCTTGTACTATCAGTTAGAGAAATTGAAGTAATAGTAAAATACAGAGCTCCCTCTGGTGGCTAATCTATAAATTGCTCTATATAATAAAATGGAAATATGGTAGGGCAAGCTGGTAATAATGTGACAATCAAATACAAAATCAATTCACGGTAAATACTTCAATAATATGTGCTCACTTTCTGCATTTACTTTACAGAGCAGAATTTCAATATTACATATAGTATATGCAGACAAAATGATTAAGTTAAAATTATTTGGAGTCTTTCTGTAAAAGAAAAAGTTTGTGGCAGCATTGTCGAATGTCCATAGCAACCTATTAGAGTCCAATGACAGTCTGAATAAAAACACGCTGTGATGCTGTATTTGTATTTATACACCAAGGTGACTTCTTGGATTGTAAGGAGAGTTTCCACACTGATAAGGTTACATTGCCTTCTCAGGCAGTAATAATGTGTAACTAGATCCTGCCTCCCATGCGTTATCCAGTCATACACACGTAAACAGCATTACATGTAATTTGAAGAAGGCTTTTATTTAGTGAACGTTTAGTACTAATTACTACGTAGTCTTTGTATACTATCCAATAGTGAGATATTTGACCGCAAGCCAGATATTGTGATTTTTTTTTCTCAGTGCATGGTTTGGAATTTGCTCTAGGCGCACATAATGTGATGGTAATTTCTGGATTATTTCAATGTTTCTTGAATACGCAGTAAAGTTTTCTCGCATCTTCCTCCTCTTTAACCCATTTTGACACAGTTAAAGTGCACCTGTGCCCAGACTATGGACAATAAACTATTTAGATATTCCTAACTAGGACCAGAGATAAGGTGGTACAGTCAGTCCTCCAGTACCTGGCCCAGGTCCCACTGGGTCAGGGGGCACCTGGGCCTGAAAGCATGCACAGCAGCCAGAGAGGAGTGATTGTTGAAATTCTGCGAGAGAAGCTTGACTGACAGCTGACACCACAGGCTGGGGCATAGTCACATGTGGCTGAGCAAGGAAGGGATTGCCGGAATTACAGCATTTTTGTCATCCATTGTCAGGGAGGCAGGTTGAAGGGAAAAAAAATGGGGGAGCCTTCTCCATCATCATGTCTATCTGCTTACGATTATAGGGGGGAGGTTTGCTTACAAGCTTGTAGGCAGGGGTGACTATGTTGCTGCTTTAAAATCCTTCCAAGAAGGAGAATGACTTAATTTTCTCCTGGCAGGATCACATTCATATTTGAGGTGGAGCATGGCTAAGAGAGACCTGCCTGGCAATTTGGAAGAGAGGAACCAGGAGAGAAAGAGATGACCTAAGAATTATCCTTTTTAGCTAAACCCCAGAAATAGGCACCCCTCTACTATTGGGCACATCAAGAAACGCCACCATTGGAACAGAACTGCTGAATGATTATTTGAGAAGGTGTTGATTTGAATGGACTTGTGAAAAGAACTGTTAAAATAACATTGAGTTAGACCCCCGACCTTAGGGGAGACTCGATGTCTTCAGGGATATCATGTTGGACACCTGTGGTTGGATGCACCTTCTAGTGCGATTGACTAAACTCCATTGTACTTTAGGCATACCTTATCTGTTTTAATGCAATGTTTTACACTGTTGGAAACTGTTATTTTATAAATAAAAAAATATAAAAGAAAAATGCAGTGCATAAATGTCCATAGAAGAAGAGAAAAAGTCCATCAATCCCAGGAATCACCCGATGGGGGAGTGATCCTTGACTTAAAGGTGAGTAATACTCTTCCACCAACACCACAATAAGCCAAGCCTCTTACCCTTAGGAACGTACCACTTGGTGGTCATTAGCGCCCAAACACCAATCTCCTCTGAGTCTTATCCACCACGGACTGCTCCAGCATGAATCCAGGCATCTCTTCTCATCTTAAAAGGTGTAAGAACAAATACCACTTCATGGTGAAGTATGTAAAACCACTTAAAATTGATTATATCACATAGATATACTCACACAGCAGAAGATAATAACGAGCATGTCATGTAAAATACTTCTGATGGTTTCAAACCAGAAAGATGGCCATGGTCCACATGCACAGCGACGCCACACGTCCAGAACTTCACCCAACGCTACGTTTCATTGTATTAAACATCATCAGGGGTTTTGGGTCTTTCCTCCTCTTTTCCTTCTTCTCTTTCTGGAGCCATTTCACTTTCTTCCAATGCACTTAATCCCAACACCAACATTGGCACTTCAACATCACCCAGCTTACTACAGGGTGATTTTTTACAACAACTAATGGCTAACCCCAAGGCCCACCCAAAAACACTTTCTCTAGAACCAGACGCCAGTCACACTAAATAGTACTCAAGAAGAAACACTTAATGTAATTAATTTGTCCACTCACACCCTCACGGAAATGGAGATTAAAGTATTGTCCAAAGGACTACGTTTTTGTGCTAATCAGGACATTGATAAATTTGAGGTTATTAGGGACCTGCAATTATTGCTAGGAAACTCATCCTCAAACAACTATACTCTAAAAATAGAGCGCCGGACAACTCAAGCCTCAAGAAATGCAAGCCATTGATACACTCATTTCACTACTTTAGGAAAATGATCCCTCAGATTTGAATGATTGAATCAATCTTGAGCAATTGCTTGATCGACTCGATCAATCGGATGATTGCAAACTTGAAATGTCTATCAAAAATTACAAAACATCGGACAAATTCATTGCCCTCAGTACCAATCTGAATGTAGCAGCTTTTATTAAGCTTACATGTGACGAGATTAGGAACATCAAACCCAAGCGTTCAGATTTATCTGACAGCCTTTCTGTGGATGAGAGACAAGCTCTTATGTCCCTGTTTTATAACCTCACAATCACTGTGAAGCCCTCAGACAAGGGGGGGGGGCAACATAGTGGTGATGGACAATGATTTTTGCATTGACATTTATCATAATATCTTAAAAAACAAACAATAGTACTGTCACATTTCAACAACTAAGATTGATCATTTTGAAAGCATTTTACAATTTTGTGGACACGGCTTATTTCAATAACATCATAGATAAATCGGATTGGAAATTTGTACACACCAAATTGCTACGAACACCAACTTTCTATTCCTTGCCGAAAGTTCATAAAGATATACACCACCCCTCAGGGCGCCCAATCATTTCAGGCCTTAACATATTCCTTGCAGTCCTTGTCGGCCTGGGGCCACCAAAAAGAGCGTGCCACTAGCTCCGCCGTCTTACGACCCCCAAAGTGTCCTGCCAGTTTGAGATCATGGCATAACTCAAGCACTGCCAGACGTTGCTTTTCGGGTACGTAGACCCTCGACCCAAACCACCACAACCCGTCATGCTGGGTCAGCCTGGAATCTTGAGGGACAGAGGACCTGGCCAGGGACCGTCTGATTTGTGAGAGGAGGTCCTCCTGAGTTAATAGGGAACTCTGGGACGGGAGGATCGTGTCCGGTGGGGGAGTTTCCCCTGTGGTATGAAACATCCTGGAGAGGGCGTCAGGTTTCACATTTTTCGAGCCGGGCCTGTACGTAATGTGCAGCTGGAACCAAGAAAAGAAGAGGGCCCAGCGGGCCCGGGAGAGGTCCTACAAAGTATGGTGTCCCCTTTGAGGGGGTGGCCTGTGCTAGGAGGGCAGGGTCTCAAGGGATAATTGAGTCCTCCTGGAGGAGAGTGTTTAGTCTGCCAGGGACCGGTCCAGGAGACAGGGAGTTCTAAGGTCCGACTGGGTCGTACTGCCCAACACCACCAAACCCAGCTCTTAGATGCATGGGCTTTTCGTTGCAGACCGTCACGAACTCAATACGGTACTAGAGTTTGACCGTCCTGTGAAACCCCCAGCATTCTGCCGCCTCGATCACCGTGCGAGAAAAACCACCGGGGTCCGGCTGTTCCTGACGTTCCTTATACAA
>BLSH010164691.1:704736-717828 GCA_018402905.1 Glandirana rugosa | reverse complement strand
ACAACTTGCGGCCGGCCGAACGTGATGACGCGAACGAGCGTATAATGAGGAAGTAGCGTCACCTTTTGGGCGCCTTTCTAATTTCATGTTAGTTGAAAGTGGACTTGGCGCATGCGTGTTTAGCACAATACAACTTTGTTGAACACAGCTGCTCTACACACGACTCAACGGTCGTATGCGAGCTTGTTGACACGACCAAGTTTTCTAGTCTGCACATACAACTCCCACGAACGACCGTCGTACGTTCAACTGTTGAAAGCGCCGCCACAGACGATCGATTCTGCATGCAACGGTCGTGAGTACGACGTGTTGAACACGATCGTCGTCCCGTGTGTACGAGGCTTAAGAGACATTTTGTATTATCCAGAGCAACAAAGGAAGTAATACAACCCCAAAATCTCATAAGGATAGACAGGATGAGATCAAGGCATCTGTGCCCGGTCTCAAGTAGTACTGAATGCCCAAAATGCAATGAAGAGAGTACAAATCTGGCACTAGTCTGTCTTGGCATTAAAAACTGATATCTTTATTCAATCCATAAAAAAAGAATCAATTTCTAAAAATTAACATTTCCCAGCATCCTACATAGGCCTTAGTCATAATCATTATGACTAAGGCCTATGTAGGAGGCTGAAACGCATCCATTTTTAGGAATTGATTCCCTTTTATGGTTTGATGGATTAAATAAAGATTTTTACTCTCTACATTTTGTATTATGTAATGTCCCTTGTACTGATTAAGAAAAAACTAACTAAACTTAGCCATTAACTTTTTATTGTTTTGCCCCCAGTCAGGAGATCCCTTCTCATTCCTGTCTATTTGATGGAAGTCAGAAAGAACACAAAGGCAAAAATCTCACTTTCCATTTGACGGATGTCAGACAAAACAGGAAGTGAGGTGAGATCCCTCAAACTGACACAGGAAAAATAAAACAAATTTTCTAGTAAAGTGAGAAGTCTGTGTTAGAATCCTATTGCTGGCTGTGTCCTCAAGTCTTCAAGAGGGAGATTCTCTTCACCTGGGTGGCCGGTGTCAAAATTAAAGATCTAAAAGCAAAAAAAAAAATACACCGCAGCGTCTGACAAATAATCATCTTGTCTACTGGGAAAATAAAAAAAATGTCCAGTACCTGCTGAACCCTACAGGTCACAACTTTCCCTTTGTCAACACTAGGAACACCGCCAGATCTAGATAGGTAATCAGCTCTAACCTATGTTGTCACTGAACTGACAATTACAACAACGGAGTTTGAAAAGATGTCCTCAGTACCCCCGTGTGTCCAGAGACCGATCACAGTATTTGCTTGTAATTGTTTTCATCCAGGCTCATCATTTGTTGTAGGCGATAGTGGGTGAAAGAGCAATTTGTCATTTGTTTAGGACTGCTGCCAGTCCTCCATCTACAACATAGAAGTGCTGGGTACTGTACAGCAGTGCAAGTTGATTGATCCCAATACTCCCTTATAAAGGTAATGTTTCCAAAGTATACTGCATATTGTGTAGAAAGGAATATCCTCCGCTGCTGACATGTTCTTCAGCCGGTGGTGTCTCACAAGGGGATCATAGAATGGAGGAGAGGGGATATTACACTTGATGGACACTTTTGTGAATATACGAACCAAACTCTGGATATGGATAGTACTAGTAATATCGCTACATTCTGGTTTATAAATGGAAAAGATGCTATTCTGGGGATTTACTAAAACTGGTGCAGCTGTGCATGGTAGCCAATCAGCTTGTTCAATTAAACTTTGTAAAAAAAAAGGAAGCTGATTGGTTTCTATGCAGAGCTGCACTAGATTTTGCACTTTCCAGTTTTAGTTAATCAACCCCTATGTGTCTTCAGCTGATCTCCAGGCTGCATTCACCTTAATACATTTTTCATTAGCTACAAGGCATATATTTGTGTCAACCCAATGCCTTTGCAAACCCAGATATTACCTGGTCATAAGTAGTGGTGACATTCACTGGGCTGCACATAGTCTCTACAGCAGTGGTTCTCAACTCCCGTCCTCAGGACCCACCAACAGGCCAGATTTTAAGTATTACCTTGGGGAGATGCAGACTAGAATACTGCAATCACTGAGAAGCAAATGATATCCCCTGTGATGTATTTCAGTTATCCTGCAAACCTGGCCTGTTAAGCCTCGTACACACGGGACGACGATCGTATACAACAGGTCGTACTAACGACTGTTGTATGCGATATCGATCATTCGTATGCGCGATTAGAACAGTCGAACATACGACGGTCGTACAAGGGAGTTGTATGAGCAAACTAGAAAACTTGGTCGTACCAACAAGCGGTCATGCGACCGTTGTATCGTGTGTACAGAGAAGTTGGTACATAAAGTTGTATTGTGCAAAACACGCATGCGCCTAAGTCAGGAACGGCCAGAATGCTAATTACATGCACCTGAACATTCTTTCTGTGGTCGTACGATCGTGTAGTGCAGTCAGTAAGCAAGTTACATTATGCAACATACGATTTGCGATGATCGTACGTACGATCGTCATCCCGTGTGTACGAGGCTATAGTGGGTCCCGAGGACAGGAGTTGAGAACCACTGCTCTACAGAGAGGAGAGCTGTAAATGGGACCAGTGTTGCCAACCTCCTGCAGCATTTTTTACTGGCAAAACATGGGAAATTTACTGGCGGAGCACATTTTTTATTGGCAACCTGAAAAATAACTGAACTCTTATTAAAAACTGAGACAATTGATATTTAAACACAACATGGAAACACTGACAATACCCATATCAAGTAGTTTGCTTGGTTTACACTTAAAAAGTCAGCACAGCGTGACAAATTATCAGACCCTGATATTTATAGACAGTTGTAAAAATCACTGATTTTTACAAACTGTCAGTAAATTTACTGGCGGTTGGCAACACTGAATGGGACCCAGCAGGTCTTCCCACTGCAGGATGTCTATAGCAAACTATAGGTGGCAAATACAAAACCAATCACCATACACAAAGAAAGAAAGACCCGTCAATGCTGCTTTATTACAGAAAACTCCGGTACAGAGGCAAAGTGCAAGAGTTGTTTTAGGCCCCTTTCACACAGGTGCCAGTGTGTGTGCGTCCCTGAACAGATCCCTGCTAAATTAGAGAAGAGCGGGGTGGATGTCAATTTGTGGTATCTCTGCTCTGTGTTTAGCTCCATTTTTTACAACTGGAGCTCTCTGAAGCCATATTATTATAGGCTGCTGGATGTAAATGAACTTGTGTCCCTTTACATCAAACTACCTCTTCCAATCCATCACATTTAGGTCAGAAAAATAAATTGGTAAAGGATGCAGACCTGTTCCATTTTTTTTCCTGGACCCTGGCGGATTCAGAGGCAAGTGGATGTAAACGGACGCACATCTGTTTATCCATAGACTTATGTAAATACTGACATGCATATCTGGATCACCCATGTATAGGGGCCTTACCTTAGATTAACGCACAGATATGGAAGAAAAAACAAAGGACATCAAGATTCAAGTAACAAAATCCATAGCTCTTGTTTCAGAATATTGGTTCAGTCTGAAGTTCTGATTTGAGAGTCTGTTGGACTGGATGATTTTTTGTGTTGTGGGATAATAGCTGTCAAGTTGCTGTAGATGATTTTAGGGAGTTTGCAAATATTTATTAAAGTAGTATTAAACTAAAAAATAATGTAATATATTACAGCTCACCAATCCTTATATGTGGTGCCTACCTTAGGTTTTTTTTACCCCTTTATTTCACCTGGTGATCCTGCCAATAACAGACTTCCTGTCTTAGACCCCATTCACACCTCAGAGGTTTGTAGCTTGAAGCTCCAAAACGCTGGAGGAGAAAAAAAATCAATTATTCTCTAAGGAGTTGGTTCACATCTCCACTCCAAGGCGTCTGAAGCTGCAAAAAGTTCTGGAGCTTTTTTTTGTAGCTCAAATTGGGCAGATATGCACGCTTTTATTCCCATAGAAATGAATGGAAACACGTGTAATAGGAAGCCCTCAACACAATATATATATATTAACCGCTTGTCGACGGCTGATCGGCAATTGATGGCGACAGAGTGGCTCTGTAACGCGAATCGCCGTCATACGACGGCGGCCGCGAGACAGAGCCTAGTGAGCGCGCGCGCTCACTGTGTTTGGGGAGGGCCAGGGAGCGGGTGTGGCGGCTTCGATTGCCGCCAGCTACCCGCGATGGCCCCCCCGGAGTGAAGGAACGGAGGTCCGTGTAAGTAAACACGGACCTCCGTTCTGTGTGAGGGGGAAGGGCTGTGATCACAGCCTTCCTGTACGTGAAGGCTGTGACCACTTCCCTTCCCCAGCTAGGCAAGCCCCCATACAGTTAGAACACGCCCAGGGAACATAGTTAACCCTTAGAGCGCCCACTGCAGGTTAACCCCTTTGGCAGTGCCAATGGCATTTACACAGTAATCAGTGCATTTTTATAGCACTGATCGCTGTATAAATGCCAATGGTCCCAAAAAAGTGTCAAAATGTTCCGACATGTCCGCTGATATATCGCAGTACCGCTAAAAATCGCAGATCGCTGCCATTACTAGTAAAAAATTAAAAAAAAAATAAAAACCCCAAAAATGAATTCTCATCATCCGTAAACGCGGCCACTTTTGCGCAAACCAATCGATAAACTCCGATTGAGATTTTTTTTATCGCAAATATGAGGACGAATATAAATCGGCCAAAAACGGTGAAAAAAAATGTTTTTTTATATATTTTTTTTGGATTTGTATTTTAGCAAAAAGTAAGAAATTTGTTTTTTTTTTGCAAAATTGTCGCTCTTCTTTTGTTTATAGCGGTGATCAGAAATGACGCAGAGGCGATCAAATAACACCAAAAGAAAGCTCTGTGTGTGGGAAAAAAAGGACGCAAATTTTGTTTGGTTACAACGTTGCACGACCGCGCAATTGTCAGTTAAAGCGACGCAGCGCCGAATCGCAAAAAGGGCTTCGGTCCTAAAGCTGGAAATCTTTCCGGGGCTGAAGTGGTTAATAAATGATTAGTATTAGGGTCCTTTCACACCTGCATGTTCGTTTTGACGGGCTCCACTTGCTTAGCAGGGGATCGATCCGTTACTCCCTGTGGAGCAGAAGGATGACAGGTCCCTCTCCACTCACTGTGCAGAGATGGATCTGTCAGAGCCCCCGTTCTCCTCTATGGGGGATCAGATGAAAGCGGATCCGCCTGTCCGTTTTCATCCAATCCGATAGATGGATGGAAAATAGGGTTTCTATACGTCTGGATTTAGCGGAGCGAATCGGATGTCAGCGGACATGTCACCACTGACATCCATCACTCCACAGAGGTGCATGGAGTGTCCGTTCAGGTCCGCCTGAAAAACTGACAGGCAGACCTCTGCATGTGTGAAAATAACCTAATGATTAATAATTTATTTTGTGGTAGGGTGTTTATTATTATTGTATTTTTTAAGGTTTAGGGATTAAGGTTATGTGTTATTTATTTATTATTATATAGTATTCATTTATTGTATTTATGGATATTTGTATTTATTTGTGTATTTGACTTGTATTTGTTAAAAATACTACTACTACTAATAATATTAACACCCCAACCCTAACAAAAGCAATAAATAAATAAATAATAATAATAAAATACTAACCCCTAATTCTAACCCTAACCTAATCTTAACTCTAACCCCTTACTCTAATAAAAAAATAAAATAAAAAATAAAAATAAACAATAATTTAAAAAAATAAATAAACGCTGATGGAAAAGATAACAGCAGATGATAGTTTTCTCTATTGGCTAATTAAAAAAAAGCTAAACCTCAAAAAAGCTGTAAAAAAAATGCACCAATATCACGCAAAAATACGCCTGAAAAGCCTCTTAAAGACTCAGGTGTGAATGCAGCCTTAAGCCTCATACACACGGTTCAATTGTCGTACGACTGCGCTTCTCATTTTTGTCAAAAGCGCGTCCATGATTTTATAAAGCGTACTGACTATTCGAAAATTGCCGTTCGACAAAGGGGAACGTAATGAAGTACTAGAAGAATATAAAGAGGAAGTTAATTTAATCACCCTTTGGGCCGCCTCCGCTAATTTCGCTATTAAAAAGATATTTAAAAGATGATAATGTGCGTTGCATTTTGTAACTTCAATTGCCGCTTGTTAATTGTGAATTATGCCAGTTTATACGACCAAACACTTCCGGGTCGTTCCTGGATTCCGAACATGCGTGTTTGTACTTTCGAATATTGTGTGTCGGATTTCTGTACACGCCATCCGAAAATCAGACGTGGCGTTGTCATACGACTAAAATTTTCTAGTCTGCACATCCATCTTTTGTCTGACGAAAAAAGAAAATCGGCTGTTGAAAGGAGCATTCTAACTGTAATATTTTCGGACGACAGGCTGTCGAACGGCAATTCCCGTCCGAATTTCGCATCGTGTGTACGGGCCTTAAATCGGAGGTCCGCCGCCGCCCCTTTAAAGATTAAAAGTCAGCAGCTACACATACAGTAATTGGTGACTTCTAACTTTAGGACACTTACTTGTCCTGGAGTCCAGCGATGTCGGCACCACCACCAATCTTCGCATCGGCTGGCCAAGTGCTGCTGCCGCCATTGAGAGTAAGGGAACCCGACAGTGGGGCCTTTCGGCTTCACGCCGGGTCCCTACTGCGCATGCATGAGCTGCCATTGAGCTTTCTCACTGGCCGGCGGTGAAGTAGGAGGAGGAGGGAGCTGGGCTGCTGACGTCAGTGGCCGGGGCTCCCGGATGTTGGGGAAAAGGATACCTCTCAAAGACAGGTGTACTCCCCCCCCCCCCCGTAAGGTGCAAAATGTGACACCTGAGAGGGGGAGGAATTCGACGAGCGGAAGTTCCACTTTTGGGTGAAACTCCGATTTAAGGGTGTCTGCATTCTGCATGAAGTAGTAAAGTAGATACCTTTGGACAGCAGCATTGTCAGTCTTGAGGGGAGGGTCGTGTCAGACTGGAAAATGTAGATGGGCTTGATTAAGGGCTAATTTACACAGAACGGAAAGGAAACTGCAGCTTCCTCCAGCAGCTGTCCATTCCAGCTGCAGTAGGGGGCGCTGTGGTGTACGATTCAGCACATCAAACAGCTCCCTTTTTTTTTCCCACTGAACTTTATCTGAAGTGTACAAAAGTACACTTCGTTCATGTGCAGCAGCGCTTCTGTACAGTGGCATGCGAACCTGTATGGTGTATTGCCATAAAATGCAGCATGTCTACATTTTAGTGCAGCTCCGGGCTATGTTGCAGTGTGAACAGGACACACAGAAATCGGTTTTCTTGTGGTGACAGGTATTTTAATATACAATATATATATATATACAGTTATGCTCATAAGTTTACATACCCTGGCAGAATTTATGATTTCTTGGCCATTTTTCGGGCTCATGCACACTGTAGCTGATAAACGACCGTTTTTGGTTGTTTTTTTCAACAGCCCAAAAAAGCCCCTTTATGTTATCCTATGTGTCCATGCACACATGGACGTAAATTGTCATTTAACAGCAGTGGCGTTTTTGGGCTGTTATCTGAACGCTTCTGACCACAAAAACCACTGGATGCCGATAAACGCTCACAAACGCCGGTAAACAGACATTTATCGGCGTCTGGCGTTTTTTGTAGTCAATGGAAGCTAATGAAGTAAAACAGTACGCAGACGCCAATAAACGCCGATAAACGCTGCTTACAAAACGCTGCAAAAGAACGTTTTCTAAGCAGCATCTCCTGCCCGATGTCCAGAGAGTGTCCAGTGTGCATGGAGCCTACAGAGAATATGAATGAGGACACAAAAACTTTTCTTTCATTCATGGTTAGTTTTTGGCTAAAGCCATTTATTATCAATCAGCTGTGTTTACTCTTTTTAAATCATAATGACAACAGAAACTACCCAAATGTCCCTGCTCAAAAGTTTACATACCCTGGTGATTTTGGCCTGATAACAGACACACAAGTTAACACAAAGGGGTTTGAATGGCTATTAAAGGTAGCCATCCTCACCTGTTATCAGTTTGCTTGTAATTTGTGTGTGCATAAAAGGTCAATGAGTTTCTGGACTCCTCACAGACCCTTGCATCTTTCATCCAGTGCTGCACTGACGTTTCTGGATTCTGAGTCATGGGGAAAGCAAAAGAATTGTCAAAGGATCTGCGGGAAAAGGTAGTTGAACTGTATATACAGGAAGGGGATATAAAAAATATATCCAAGAAATTGAGAATGCCAATCAGCAGTGTTCAAACTCTAATTAAGAAGTGGAGAATGAGGGGTTCTGTTTAAACCAAACCACGGTCAGGTAGACCAACTAAAATTTCAGCCACAACTGCCAGGAAAATTGTTCAGGATGCAAAGAAAATCCCACAAATAACTTCAGGTGAAATACAGGACTCTCTGAAAACAAGTGGTGTGGCTGTTTCAAGATGCACAATAAGGAGGCACTTGAAGAAAGATGGGCTGCATGGTCGAGTCGTCAGAAGAAAGCCATTACTACGCAAATGCCACAAAGTATCCTGCTTATAATACGCCAAACAGCACTGAGACAAGCCTCAAACCTTGTGGCACAAAGTCATTTGGAGTGATGAGATTGAAATTTAACTAAATACTGTGTATTGCCCCCTTTAACATCAATGACAGCTTGAATTCTTTTGTGGTATTTGTGGATGAGGCTCTTTATCTTCTCAGATGGTAAAGCTGCCCATTCCTCTTGGCAAAAAGCCCAGTTGTGGCTGAAATTTTAGTTGGTCTACCTGACCGTAGTTTGGTTTCAACAGAACCCTTCGTTTTCCACTTCTTGATTACAGTTTGAACACTGCTGACTGGCATTCTCAATTCCTTGGATATCTTTTGATATCCCTTTCCTGTTTTATACATTTCAACTACCTTTTCCCGCAGATCCTTTGACAATTATTTTGCTTTCCCCATGACGCAGAATCCAGAAATGTCAAATCAGTACTGGAAGAAAGATGCAAGGGTCTGTCAGGAGTCCAGAAACGCATTGACCTTTTATACACACACTAATTACAAGCAAACAGATCACCGGTGAGGATGGTTACCTTTAATAGCTATTCAAAACCCTTTGTGCCAACTTGGGTGTATGTTATCAGGCCAAAATCAACAGGGTATGAAAATTTTTGATCAGGGTCAATTGGGTAGTTTCTGTTGTCATTATGATTTAAACAGAGTAAATACAGTTGATTGATAATAAATGGCTTCAGCCAAACACTAACCATGAGTGAAAGAAAAGTTTTTATTATCATTCATATTTTCTGAAAAATGGCCAAGAAATCATAAATTCTGCCAGGGTATGTAAACTTATGAGTACAATTATATATATATACACACAAATATGCAATACAGTAAAACACCAGTCACTGCGTATAGTGTGGAATCAAACACTGAAACGGAACTCCAGATAACTCTTTACAAACTGTTACAGCAACAGTTTTTCCCCTTTTGAGATACATTTTTTCATAACTTAATAAAAGCTGACAATTGTAAGCATCCCTGTTAATATTAAATGGTTTGTCTCAATCCTCTAACTGCTACTTTGTCTGGACAGCTTGGTCTGTAAAAGTAAGTTGGAAATTACCAGGATTTGCAGGCTGGACCACCAGGTGAAAATAATGGAAAAAAAGACTAAAAATAAAACAAAATGCAGCCACCACTTCGAAGAATTGGTGAGCTGTAATTCAACACATTTTTTATTCTGCATGAAATACCACTTCAAATGTTAACACTACTGAAAACTGAGTTGACATTTATAGAGACCCTGTCACCGCTGCAGATTTTTGCCTATTCACCATCCATGTTGTTACTTTGATAAAATAATGTCTCTTATCAGAGCAAAGAGAATCCATTTATGCTGGACTCCACCCATTCCAGAGTATCAGAATACACAGGCTTGCCTTGATCATACCCCACCTTTGACAACACTACTCTCTGCTATATCCTCGCCCCGTGAGTGCAGGTCTCTTAACCGCAAATGGATGTTCGCCCTGCTTCCCTAAAATTGGTTTGCCCAGCCACCTTTTTCTGTGTTTTGCAATTCTCAGCCATTCTTAGGATTGTACCGAAGTGTTCATTCCTGCATATTTTAAAACAGAGGCTCTAGCTCTATTTATCCACTATTTGGGGGCAGAGAGGCAAATAAATGACCCTGTTAATTTGCCCTGCACATGCAAAACAGCCTGTGAGAAAAGCCACATGGTGTTACAAGTAACACTTGTTGCCAAATAATGTTCTAGTCTAGTGCATTGCATAAGTTAGCAAACATGGTCATTCCTTGAGCTATAATCAAAAACGAAATAGTGGTAAGAATGGGAAAAACAGCAAAGATTATTCATTAATATTTTGTACAGAATTATTAAGGGCAGCACATTTTGCTTTGGTAGCAATTACAGATATAATCAAAGATAGCAACTCATAGGTGGTTACACCAGGTTAGCTGTGATCAAGGCGGTCTCGTCGAAACGGGTTAGCCCCTTGTACTATTTTAACGATGTGCCAATAAACTATGATTCAAAGGATTTGGAGTGCTGGCTTCTTTATTGGATTTCGTTACATATTTGAAGTTGGGAAAACATCAGAGTCTGAGCACCCTATATTGGACTCCACACGGACTTTCAGGATACTCCCTTGCTCAGAGCGTTGCACCTTCATTTGTTTGGTTACACCAGCACACAAAATAGTGGCTGGCATACAGTGGCAAGAAAAAAGCATGTGAACCCTTTGGCATTAACTGGTTTTCTGCAGTAATTAAAATGTGATCTGATCCTCATGTAAGTCACAATAGACAAAATGTTGATAGCACACAAACAATTGCATAAGCACTCACAGTGCTGGAGGAAATAGTAAATGAACCTCAAAGAACTCAGGTTATAGCCAGGTTGCTATTACTAATTTTTATGGACGGCATACTGACAGGAATTGTACCAGCGGATTGGCGAAGGGCCAACATGGTACCAAAATTTAAAAAGGGCAGAGGTGTATACCTGGAAACTACAGGCCAATCAGTATAACATCGATATGTAAACTATTGGAGGGGATGATAAGGGACTATATCCAAGATTTTGCTGATGAATACTGTATCATTAGTAGTAATCGGCATGGCTTTACAAAAGGCCGTTCTTGCCAAACCAATCTGTTAACATTCTATGAGGAAGGGAGCTGCCATCTAGATAAGGGAAGGCCTGTGGAAGTGGTGTACCTGGATTTTGTAAAGGCATTCAATACAGTCCCCCACAAATGCTTAATTTACAAATGTAGGTCTGTAAGCATAGACCATAGGGGTTGTACATGGATAAAAAATTGGTTACAGGAGCATGTCCAAAGGGTGAAGATAAATAATGAGTACTCAGACTGGCCTGGAATGGTAAGTGGGGTACCCCAATAGCTCAATCTAATTGTTTGCTGATGATACAAAGCTAAGCAGGGCAAAAACTTCACAGCAGGATATATAAGCAGACCACTCAAAGAAATTGGAGGAGAATCGGTTTAACCTTAAAATGTGTCAGGGCGCTAAGAAAGTGAAACTCACAATTGGTGGTGTCAGCGGGAAGTATTGATAGCTTCAAAAAACTCTTAGATGGGCATCTTAGCAAGCGCAATATACAGGGTATGGGATATGATTTTTGACATGAGCACACACATACCCACACAGGTTGAATTGGTGTTTTTATTCAACCTTACAAACTATGTAACCCATAGACGAATTACTTCAATAAAAGCTAATTGGCGTTGGTAGTTTGCACACCTGCAGTCCAATTAATGAAATGAGTTTTGAGGTCTGGTTCAGCTACTTTGATTAATAAAAGACATGCAAACATTTTAAGTTTGCTGTTCGTAACAAGCATCAGCTTCTCAAAAAAGAGCGATCTGAAGACATATGATCAAGAGTAGTTGATATGCATAAGGCTCTTTTTAACCTAGTAATTTTTACTTTGAAGTTAGATTTTGACTGATGCTCATTGGTTAGGGGTATACGGTTTCCAATATTAGCAATGCATATGCGTTAGAGGTATACCGCTTTAAGAGGATAGTGCTGTCCTGATCTGGGGAAATAAATAGAATACACATATAGATGCTCTTCGCCATTTGAGAAAGTCGTCTTATAGACGAAACACATTAGGGGCATGGGTTTCTAAGTGTGTGTACCAACAAGGAGGATCAACAGTGTTTGATGTTATGAGAGTGGCTGTTATACATTGCTACACATGCTGACAGCTGCCAGCTGGCGAGAGGATTGCTATCCAGAGTCTGGCCTAACTGAATGTTTGTATGTGAGGGCATTTATTTTAATAGATATAAGCTATTTTTATACAGTATTCTGCTATTTTACTTCTACATTTTGGATATTGATGCATGTGCAATGACAAGCGGGTATTGTGAGACATCTAGAGTGAAGGCTGGAGTGGAAAATGCTGTGAAGCTTCTGCTCATCCATCCTTTCTTGATCATCTATGTGAGACCTTATACTGTCTGTGCCCAATTAGATAAATTTTTGGGCATTTGGAGCTGGTGAGCGTTTGTCCAAGAGTCGGTGGTGGGCTGCGCGCTTTGAATCAAGTCACAGTGGTACTAATTAAGAAATAAGAAATTACTCTGAGTTTGCTAACAAGGCATTAAAAAGGATGGACACTTCAGCACCATACTTAATAAGTGATAACTAGAGTTGAGCGAACCTCTGGAAGTTTGGGTTCTGCTGGTCCGTCCGAACTTCGGGACAAAGTCCGGGTCCGGACGGAACCCGAACGATCGCACGGACAACGAACCTGAAACAGGGCTTCAAGCCTGCCTGGTCGTCTTGGGTTTGAAGGTCTCCAAGCGAGTTGAGATCAATAGTGAATAATTCATACCACGACTTCACAGGTAGGAAAAATTACGGAACAATCGTTTGAGTCTCATTAAAGAATAAAGAATTAATCATGGTGACACTGAACTAAGTTTCGCGCGTCGGGTGGTGGCTGAGAACCTGTTTGCGAGTGGTCGAGGTTTACGGGTTTTTAAATAGATTAACCCGTGTCTGTCATATTCCAGAGTGTATCTACTAGTTCTTTCCTACCTACTCGTCTTCGAAGTGTCGTAAAAGGTGAGGT
>BLSH010164691.1:671813-697927 GCA_018402905.1 Glandirana rugosa | reverse complement strand
TCGTAGAGCACGATCGTAGCGATCGTTGTTCTATGCAGAGCTTGATCTGCAACTCAAAGCAGCGGTATGTGAAATCTCTAATTTCTGCTATCTGTCCTCAGAGCAACAGCACAGACAGCAGTAGTAAAGTAATCTATCTCAGGATGCAGGACCAGGTCTTAAAATGTCTCAAATCTGTCCCTCACGCAGTCAGCTACCTCTCCCTACACTAACCCAAGGAGCATGTGACTGCAGCACTGTGACTCCAGCTTATAAAGAGGCTGGGTCACATGATGCACCGGCCAATCACAGCCATGCCATTAGTAGGCATGGCTGTGATGGCTTCTAAGGGCAAACCAGTGAAACGCTTGTTGATTGGCTGCCCTGCAGCTTCTCAACACGTGGAGTAAAATAGCAGAACCCCGGACCGAACCCGAACGATTTTTGAAATGTCCGGGTCCGGGTCCGTGCCACGGACACCCTAAAGTTCGGTACGGACCCGAACGTTACAGTCCGGGTTCGCTCAACACTAGTGATAACCTTATAGTTAGATCAAGAGTAGTTTATCTACATAAAGCTGAAAAGGGATACAGAGCGATCTAAAACTGTTTAGGCATCCATCAGTTGACAGTTAGACAAGCAGTCTATAAAACAGTCTATAAATGGTGACAGTTTAGTACTGTAGCTACTCTTCCTAGAAGAGGGCGTCCACCCAAAATTACTCCTACGGCACAACACAGAATCCTCAATGAGGTAAAGAAGTGTCCAAGAGTAACAGCGAAAGGCTTGAAGACATCAATGGGACTGGTAAACATCCCTGTTAATAAATCCATCCTATGCAAGTTTTTGAACAGGCAGAAGTTTCTGTCCATGGCAGAACACAATGGAGGGAGCTACCGCTCTCAAAAAAACCCCCAAAAACATTGCAGCACGCCTGAAGTCTGCCAAAGAGCACCTTGGCAAACCACAATGCTTCTGGGAAAATGTTTTGTGGACTGATGAAACAAAAGTTAATTTGTTCAGCATGAATACTCAGTACTATGTATGGTGCAAAAAGGGCACAGCTTACCAACATCAAAACATCGTCTGACGGTAAAGTATGGTGGAGGGAACATCATGATTTGGGCTTGCTTTGCTGCCTCGGGGCCTGGACTACTTGCCCTCATTGAGGAGAAAATGAATTACAGAGTTTACCAAAATATCCTACAGGTTAAAGTAAGGGTGTCTCTCTGCCATCTGAAACTTAATAGACATTGGCTGATACAGCAGGACAATGACCCTAAGCATCAAAGTAAATCCATTACAGACTGGCTTCAGAAAGATAAAGTGCACCTTTTGGAGTGGCCCAGTCAGAGCTCAGACTTTAACCCCATAGAGATGCTGTGGAATTACCTCAAGAGGAATGGTCAAAAATTCCTGAGTGTTGTGCAGGTCTAATCCAGAGCTACCGAAAGAGCTTGCTTGAAGTCACTGCTGCCAAAAGAGGTTTGACCAGCTATTAACTCCAAGGATGCACTTCATTTTTCCTCCAGCACTCTGAATGTTTAATTGGTGTTTTCAATAAAGACAGAGAAATTAGAATTGCGTGTGTTATCAGTTTAAACACATTCACTGGAATTCATAGAGACTGGTGCCTCTCATGCATTGTAAAAGTGGTGAAGAATGTACCAAATTCATGTACTAGGACTCGAGACACTTTTGCAAAATCTGTCTGAGACAGTTTTTCTCTCTGTACGCCAAAAGAGAGTTGGTCTTAATTATCTCCACTTTTACATTTGGCGCATTCAATGCAACACATTGTAAAAGTGGTGCAAATGCTTCATGAATTTGGCCCAGTACATTCAGAAGAGAGATTAACGCCAGAGAAGTGGTGCAGCAGCTTTATTGCGTTCACCCTATTATGTTTGTCTTCTGTTATGAGTTAGGTGAGGATTGGATCATACTTTATATCAAATTACTGTAGTAAACCAGTAAATTTCAAGCGGTTCCTATACTTTTTTCTGCCACTGTATATGTTCTTTCAGCATCTCCTGTCCCTTCTGTATTGAACTGTATTGCAATTATACTGTCCCCCCCTCTACATTGTAAAGCGCTGCATAAATTGTTGGCGCTATATAAATCGTGTATAATAATAATAATATGCCCAAGTGCCTGAAATGACAACACAAGCATGGATAGAGTGCAGTAGCTGTTTGGTCTAAAGGTTTTTTAAAGCCCTGCTTTGCCCAAATAAATAATGTAAGAGTATATAGTATGGTAAAGCAAGAAAAAAAAAAGGAGCTAAAATTGTACTACTATTATAAAATATTAAGACATTTTTCTTCTGAAAAAAGGCAGCACGTCTGTCCTAATTTCAGCAATCTGACACCTGCCGGAGTGGGAAAGAGGTCGGTTTGGGTTCCAACCCCAAGCTTACAAACTGGATCATCAGCTTCAAACCACAGCTGCCACACACTCCACAACAGGAGGCCAATAAGACCTTAGTGGGTTGTTTTAGCTGCCAATGTGTATATACACAACCACAGCACAAACAGTGGTTGGATGAACCTTCTACCGTGACCAAGTATAAGGTGTTTATTGCAACTGTTCTTTACATTTGCATTACACTTATGTGTAAATCTATTTTTACCAGATTTCCAAATAGAGAACAATAATCTAGAAAATTCCATTTTTACCTAGACTTTATAAAAGACCCATTATATTTTGCAATAATTTACACCAAAACCTTCAACATATGGAATTCAGACACGAACAATCCTCAAGGTCATATACCTTTTATTTTTCGCCACTTTCATTTTTTTTTTTTTTTTTAAACACTTTACTTTGACATTGCAACATCCCGTGTCAAATTTTAGAAACTGCTGTAAGAGCAGGCAAAATCAAAATCAACCCTTACTGAGCTTACAAATCACTTTCTGCATTTAAAAATACCTGGACCATTTCCAGTGAACTCAATGGGAAATACAAGTCCATTCTGCAATTAAATGATCAGTGCCACTCTTGTGTTTTCTTTACATGTGGTGGAGCATACACATCATTATACTTTTCCCATGTACAGCGATTGGATGTCAGTGGCATTGCAACCTAACAATTTTGGCAGAATTGGACACAGACCACGATGTTGATGGATACATTCATATCTCTGGTAGGGGTAATATCTATAGCTAATTTTTAGGGATGGGGGAAAGGATTGATACATGCACATTTGTAAAATAGAAGCATATGGGTACATGTAATGTAGATTTGTTTTTAGAAAAACATTTTTAGTTGCATTGCTTCAAATGGCCTTATAATGTCTATAGCCAGCTGTCACTAGAGACAGGCAGACTCTATACATACATTTCTAACATGAGAACATTATAGACTAATTCATGTAAGGATACTTGCACACTGCTGGGTATCTCACACATATCTACAGTGTGTGTTTTGCTAGCTTTTATTGCACTTACCTTGCCATTAAAGAATGTGCATTCAACAGGGCATATGAAAGGCCCTAACAAAATATAGGATCTACTATATTAGTTTGATAAACTGCAGATGAACCCATTTAAAGTGTATTCCCAGCCAAAACTTTGTTTTCATTATGGATAGAATGGGGAAGGATTAAAATTAGTTTTTACTGGTATCCCTGTTGTATATTATTTAATACTTGCAACTAGGACATTACGAAAGAAACCCCCCGGGTGGAATTCCTGATATCAGTTAAAACCCACAAGATTTCTAATCCTTCCCCACTCTATCCAAAACTTAAAATAAAATAAAAAAGTTTTGGATGGAATTGCACTTTTAAGCCCCCAATACATTCCCAAAGCAGAACTCTTTACTGTAAGAGGTAATAAATGTAACTCTTTGGTGCCCCATGTCCTCCCCTCATGTAGCCTCCATTAGACTCTTCAGCATTACATATTTCTGAGTGTTGGATGTCACCCCCCCCCCCCCAACTTTCACTGTGGTTCCATCCTCCAGCCCCTACATCACTGCAGGACACAACAGTGAAGCAGAGGTCAATGGAGCAAGGGACGCAGGCATCAGCTATTACCAAAGAGGTTGAATGTTGAGTCTGACATGCCCAACAGAGCGAAGATAAGAGACAGTTACCAAAGAAGCAAGTATTATAGCTCTTATATTACACAACTCTGGGGAGTTTAGGGGGCATAACAGAGTGGCTTTAAACTCCTTATTAACACATCAAAAAATGCAATACAAATACAATATATTAGCAATTAAGCGGTGTTCATGCTTTTTCTAGAAGTGTGTGAATGCCAGCTGGTATGTATCCTACAGAAAAAAGTCACCATAAAATTCATCTATATCCATTCACTGGAGATGATCTGTAGGCTGCCATCTGTATATAACTTGTACACATTTCCAGATTAAATGCATTTTATGTTTTCACTGATGGTTAGTACAGGTTTTACACTATCATGTTTTTTTTGTTTTTTAGAAAATAACTCAGTTTATTTGGGTTTGTTCTTAAATTCCTCATATCAATGACTTCAATGATTAAAAAAAAAAAAAAAAAAATTTTAGTCTCGCAAATACTAAAATAATCAAGTCCCGCGCCATTCTTGAAGTTTTCAGGATTTATATACAAAATTGCACCTTTACACAAGTCTCTCAAGTGACATATTTGATTTTTCCCCATCCCATCAGTCAGTTATTCATAGGATAACTTGTATCAAAATCAATTTAATAAAAGCACTCATAAGCATTTTATTCCTATCCATGATTGCAGACATTTACAAAAACCAGAACAACATTTGAGTTTACCTTAAAAAATAACTTATTAAGCAGTGATATACACAGCACAAAATAGTTCGGAGAGAAAATGCGACAATTTAGAATTCAAACTGTAAACGTGAAAAAAAAAACAAATATGATGGAACAAAAGTCTCTATGTCTTGCTACTTAAGATGACATGTGATAATATCCTTTTACAATGTCCTGTGGGAATATATATATATTTATATATATATTTATATATATATGTACAGATGATAAGTTGCAGTTCGGCTTAGGGCAAATCTTACATATGCCACTCTTGACAGTTGCTTGAGTTTGGACCCGCTTCTTCACAAACAGGGCAAATGGCAACAAAAAAAGATCCTTAAGTTAAACAGTACGGGTGGTGGATAGTTGTCCTCGGTGGCAGATCTGTGAAGAGGGCTAACTCACTGCGTTCTTCAGGATGAGACAAGATGATGAATCACACACTCATTGTCATGCTGGGGGAATACTGCAAACAAAGAAGGAATCTGAGGTTATACTCCAGGCAGATCATTTATTCATCCCAAAGAAGCAAGGGGGTTGATTTACTAACACTGGAGAGTATAAATCTGGTGCAGCTCTGCATAGAAACCAATCGGCTTCCAGGTTTGTTTTCAAAGGTTAACTGAACAAGCTGAAGTTAGAAGCTGATTGGTTTCTATGCAGAGCAGCAGCAGATTTCGCACTCTTCAGTTTTAGAAAATGAACCCCAAAGTCAAGTTTTCCCCAAGCAGTCAATATTATTCATAATATAATTATATATATATATATATATATAGTAAATTAGTCTTCATAAGGAGCTAGAAGAGGGAAGCACATTGGTAAGGTAGGTAGTAGTGTGGTGATGCTTTGCTGTAGTCAAAATGGAAGAGAGGAAGTTAGTGGTAATATCCTTATGCTTTCATAAAGCATGGCAGGTATTGTATATGTGAGCCCAAATCTAAGTACATTACTTTATAAACTTGTTGGCGAGTAAAGCTGAAAATAGATAGTCAAGTATTGCGCTGGTTGTCTATAGCTGCCCTTTAATACCACCAGCTGAAAAGTTCTATTTACGGCCAACCAGTTTCTTGTTGTTGGTATAGAAGATGATATAGAAAAAGGAAGGGACAATCAGGAATACAAACAGTTCTTCTTACACATGAAAACTTTAGAAGCACTAGGATTATTAAATGTAGTTTCTTTGACCCCCTAATATGGTATTAAACTCAGTATGCAAACGTTTCTCCATCAGCAATCATAATATGCACACTTCTTGTATAACCTTCAAGATCCTTCAAACCTTTATAATTTTTGAAATATTCTTGTATAGTGTCACCAGTGAGGTTTGCACATTATCCATTATTTACAGCACATTAACCAAGCCATGATCTACAGAGTCCACCTAGCAGCACTAGGGACGCTGGTTCAAATCCCAACCATGACACTACTTGTCTAGATTCTGTCTAAATTGGCCCTAGGGTGTGCAAGTATGAATGTGAGTTAGGGACCTTAGATTGTAAGCTCCTTGAGGTCAGGAACTGATGTGAATGTGCAATATATATGTGAAGCGATGCATAAATTGCGCTATACAAGTACCTGTAATAAATTGATAAAATAAATAAATGTAATTATCCAGCACAGGTGAGTGATCTCCGGAGTTTGCAGAAAACTTTCTCACTTCTATTGGCATGGCTCAATTGCTGTGTGCATGCACAAGATTACTGTATGATGTCACTGTTAAGGTGGAAGCAAGATTTGGGGAGGTAAAGGGAAGAAAATATCTAAGATGGCACTGGCTTCAGCAGAAACGGGGAATAAACAGACTACACCACAAAACACTGTAGGCATAAACAATAGCGGTGTATAGGGTATTTACTAATGACATGGTGAAGCTTGGGAATAATGTTATGACTTTTTCTGGCTTTGGACTGCATCAAGGTGTAGAAAACAAAACAGAAGGGAGGCGCACACACCTAGTGCATTACTATAAAAATTTATTGGAAATATAAAAAACGTTTAAGAGCACAGCTCTGAGAAAGGGGGTGCGCCCCCGAAAGGCGTCAGATGCTACCCCATCTTGTGCTCTTTCATCTACATATTTGCAGCATCTCGTTTTGGTTTTATGTTTTTGTGATACCACATTGTGATTTTGTGAGTATTCATTCTTAAACTTTTTTATATTTCCAATAAATGTTTATGGTAATGCACTAGGTGCATGCTCCTCCCTTCTGTTTTGTTTTCTAGTATCTTTCGTATCACCCTGTCCGAGGGGGGCAGCACACATTTGGTGTCCTATTCTTTTATGCTCTGGTTGCCTTTCACTCTGAAGGTCCTCTAGCGCTGGAAACGACTCTTTTCTTTTGCATCAAGGTGTACTTTTACATTATAGTTTAAATTATCATTGTGGTACCTGTGGGTCATTTATACAACCTGGAACCTGTGGAAAGGTGCGGAGATTAACTACATAAGGGTCTCCAGCTGGTGGCCAACTGGAAAAACTATGTTCTTTTAACACAGATCACAAAGGTATAACTCTATTCAAGAATTAAGAAGTGGTTAAATGAATATGCCAGTTAAAACTATAAATTCTGTTATGAAACCCCTTCAGTGTAAGAGATCCTGGAGCTAACATACATTTTATGCACTGGAACAAACTAAGTCTTGCTCATACCATACAGAATGCTGATTTACAGAGAGATATTGAGAGGGTGCAGAAATACATTTTCTGCTCTGTTACCTCATAACTATCCAACTTTTCTGCAATAAAAGAGGATGTCATTTCTGGTTGCACCTTGACAACAGTAATGTGACAGAGTGGAAAGAAGAGTGTTGGGAGCACAAAGAGCTTAGAGACACCTTACCCTATAAATAGAAAAATTTGCCGTCCCTCCACACCACAAACGTTTCCTAAACCATGAGGAGGGAAAGACAAGCGCCAACGTAGTGTAGCAGTTAGAATACTTTAATGTGGATAAAAGAATAACACTCACAAAGGAAATATGACTCAAGCATGTAACTCTGTAGGTGGATGTCCTCACCAGCACAGGTCCCGGTCTCATTCCGTCAGGGAATGAAGCGGAGGTCCATACAGTCTGAAGAGCCAGGCTCCCAGGGCATCCTGGATTTGTGGAACGCAAAGCATGGCGGATGTTCCACAGCTCTACAAGCGCCAACTAAATATAACATTTAGAATACTTGAAAGTGAATAAAAGAATGACACTCACAAAGGAAATATGACTCAAGCATGTAAAGCTGTATGTGGTTGTCCTAGCCAGCATGGGTCCCGGTCTCAATCCGCCAGGGAATGAAGGGCTGAGGTCCAAACAGTCTGAAGCGTTGGAGGCTCCCAGGGCTTCCTGGATCCATGAAACGTAGAGCCATGGAACGCGTTTGCAGAGCATCTGCTCCTTTTTCAGGGTGCAAACATGTCGTCAGGTTCCTCCATCACATCCGGTTGTGACGCCACATCCGCGGGCTCTACGTTCCACTGATCCAGGAAGCCCTGGGAACCCCGACTCTTCAGACTGTTTGGTCCTCAGCTTCATTCCCTGGTGGATTGAGACCGGACCCGTGCCGGCGAGGACATCCACATACAGCGTTACATGCTTGAGTCAGATTTCCTTTGTGAGTGTTATTCTTTTATCCACATTAAAGTATTCTAACTGCTATATTTAGTTAGTGTTGTCTTCTTTGTGCATTTTTAGAGCTGCTTCTTGATACCAGGACTGAGCTGCCACGATGGTGCGCATTCTTTTATATAGACTTTTTAATCTCTGGACATTTATCAATTTGTGGACTCTAACCCCACCTTCACCCCCCCCGATGTGTGTCAATTTTCCTTGTTTTTGTTTCCTAAACCATAATCTTCTCTCCCAAATGCTTAACCTTCCATTAACCTGCATCCTAATGCTTTAAAGTATCACTGTACCATTTGGTGTAGTTTCACTTCTATATAAGCACGCCCAGCCCCCCTCCCATTTGTATAACAACTTCACCCCAATAAGGTGCAATTTTTCTAATTAGATTGCCTACCTGCGTGTAAAAAAAAATTCCTGCCCACCTAAGCATGAACTCTGCAATCCCATTCATTCCTATGGCCTGTATAGTAAGAGTTTGTTAACCTGTTAACCTGATGATCTAAACCTTTGTGACCATACATTTCAGCTTCATATTCCTTTCTGCCCCTTTCCTGTACTTGCAGAAAATATATTTGTCCTTAAAAAGAAAACTAAAGCTTCTACCACATCTAAGGTCTAAGGACTTGCCACCACATCTAAGGTCTAAGGACTTGTAAAAGCCAAAATATTATTTTTGCTGTTGAGTTTAGATAAACTGTGCTTTATAGCTTGCAATGCATAGACCTTACAGTGGCAGATACCAAGCTCAGAGCGTAGCATGAAATGATTTGTTACTCTGTTTATTCAGAGCAGATTCTGAATGTCTAAGTGTACAGCCTGTCACTGTTACTATGAGATTAATATAACTTTTATATACAGTTATGACTGAGCACCTATCACCCTTCAACAAACAGCATAAGTGCTAAGAAAGGGTTTAAATATATCCATGCTTATTAAACTTTTTAAAATTGTGACCCTTAGGTGTCTTGCGGTTCCTCCCCATTTGAATGCTTAGAGGTAGGGCTGATGTGCTAGGGGCTGCTGCCGCAAATGTGGAACTCATGTAGGAGCAAACCCTGATACAGTGGGTATAGAAAAGAATCCCCCCCCCCCTTTAAAATAATCACATTTTGTTGCTTTGCAGCCTGAGATGAAGACAGGCACCGTTTTGGTTTTATCCAGCTGTATTTACTCAGTGCAACTTATAACATCCAAGTGAAACATATAACACGAATATGTCAGAAAAAATATAAGTTGGAAAAAGGATCACCCTCTTGTGTCAGTAATTTGTTGAACCACGTTTTGCTTTAATTACAGCCTTTAGTCTGTTGGGATGTCTCTACTAACTTTGCACATCTAGACTTTGCAATATTTGCCCACTCTTCTTTGCAGAACTGCTCAAGTTCAGTTAATTGTGATGGTGACCATTTGTGGACTGCAGTCTTCAAGCCATTCCACAGATTTTCGATGGGGTTTAATCTGGGCTCTGGCTAGGCCATGCAAGGACATTCACCTTTTTCTCCTTCAACCACTGTGTGGTCATTTTTGCTGTGTGAGTATGGGTGATTATTTTCTATACCACTGTATATCTGTGATTAATATTTCCATTATTGACGTGTTATTATTGTGCAGAGGTCTCAGACAAAAAACACAGAAACTACTCACACTTTCACTCTGGAAGGGGTTTAAGAAATTTCCACCCATTTCACCATCATCTCTTGGCGTGCCTGGCTGGTTACTCAGACTCATGTTGTTTGGAGAGTTCTGTACCCAGAATAAAAGATGAGGTACAATGTAACATTATATGCATACTGTATATGTACCATATATTATATATACGCTCTCTCTCATATAATATATATATAACACATTTCCCACCCCCAGTAGCTTACACCTACAGTGCCTTGAAAAAGTATTCATACCCCTTGAAATTTTCCACATTTTGTCATGTTACAACCAAAAACGTAAATGTATTTTATTGGGATTTTATGTGATAGACCAACACAAAGTGGCACATAATTGTGAAGTGGAAGGAAAATGATAAATGTTTTTTATTTATTTTTTTCAAATAAATATTTAAAAAGTGTGGCATGCGTTTGTATTCAGCCCCCTTTACTCAAGTAAAACCTAGTGGAACCAGTTGCCTTCAGAAGTCACCGAATTAGTAAATAGAGCCCACATGTGTGTAATTTAATATCAGTATAAATACAGCTGTTCTGTGAAGCCCTCAGTGGTTTGTTAGAGACCCTTAATGAACAAACAGCATCATGAAGGCCAAGGAACACACCAGACAGGTCAGGGATAAAGTTGTGGAGAAGTTTAAAGCAGGGTTAAGTTAATAAAAAAAATCTTAAGCTTTGAGCATCTCACGGAGCACTGTTCAATCCATCATTTGAAAATGGAAAGAGTATGGCACAAATGCAAACCTACCAAGACATGGCTGTCCCCCTAAACTGACAGGCCGGGCAAGGAGAGCATTAATCAGAGAAGCAGCCAAGAGGCCCATGGTAACTTTGGAGGAGCTGCAAGGATCCACAGCTCAGTGGGAGTATCTGTTCACAGGACAACTATTAGTCATGCGCTCCACAAATCTGGCTTTTATGGAAGAGTGGCAAGAAGAAAGCCATTGTTGAAAGAAAGCCATAAGAAGTCCCATTTGCAGTTTGCAAGAAGCCTTGTGGGGAACTTTTTGGCCTAAAAGTAAAATGTTGTTTGGCGGAAAACTAACACTGCACATCACCCTGAACACACCATCCCCAACGTGAAACATGGTGGTGGCAGCATCTTGTTGTGGGGATGCTTTTCTTCAGCAGGGACAGGGAAGCTGGTCAGAGTTGATGGGAAGATGGATGGAGCCAAATACAGGGCAATCTCAGAAGAAAACCTGTTAGAGTCTACAAAAGACTGGGGCGGAGGTTCACCTTCCAGCGGGGCAACGACCCTAAACATACATAGATCAAGCATATTCATGTGTTAGAATGGCCCAGTCAAAGTCCAGACCTAAATCCAATTGAGAAACTGTGGCAAGACTTGAAAATTGCTGTTCAAAGACGCTCTCCATCCAATCTGACAGAGCTTGAGCGATTTTGCAAAGAAGAATGGGCAAAAATGTCACAATCTCCCCCCGCTGAGCTATTGTTCTGCCCCCTCCCACGAGAACACTCTGGTTTGGCTGCTGGTTTTCTAACATGCACGTTTTTGGGAGCTAGTCGGCTGCTGCTTTTCCAGCATGCACGTCCAACAGAAGCTGGCCGAACCAGCCAAACGGTCGGACTGGCTGCCATACACACGGTCCAAATGTCGGCAAGTTTATATTGAACCCAGCAGATGTCGCCAGACATTCGGCCTGTGTGCACTAGGCTTTAGTGTTCCTGTTGAAGTTGTACAAAATATATTTTATAATTTCTTCAGAAGTAGGACGACACTAAAATTATGTTTCTATTGCACAGCACAGACAATTTATTTACAAATATTTTTTTCCCCCCAATTATGCACTATTTTGGAAATGTGTCATTAAAAAAATTAAAGTGGACCTTTACGTGCAGTTGCCCTCTGCAAGTGCAGTTGCTCCAGAGCTTAGTAAATGAGGTGAGGATTCACTTTGCAAAGAACACCCAATCACGTGCTAGGAAAATAAAATGCATTTTTGCTTGCACATGATTGGATGATATAAGTCAGCAGAGTTTCTGCTCATTTACTAAGCTCTGAGCAATTGCTCTTGCAGAGTGCAACTGCACTTTGCAAAGTGTGCATTTTTTTTCCTTTTAGTAAATCAACCCCTATGTGTTCCTCTCTGATTTAGTTTCACTTTGTTCCTAAGCCCTGACTTTCCAAGACTTCATAGCCCTTGGTGGAGTGTTAACGAATACTTAATAGGAGAATACACCTCTGTTTGTCTAGCCATGGGAAAAACCAACAAAAAAGATCCAAAATCATGTTTCAATTTACATTTTTTGGGGTACCGTTTGTCTTTTAGGAAACATGCAAAGTATGGCCCCATTGCACCAATCACAATATGCACTTACCTTGGAAATACTGTCCATGTCCCCTGAGCCTAGGAAAAAAAAAAAAAGATGGCAACACATTAGACACACGTCAGCATTTCACCTACAGTCACAGGTGGACATGAATGTGGCACTTAATATAGCAGGATATGCTAATTCTCATACTAATGGCCAGCCATTCTTTATAAATGCTAGCAGAGATGTGTACTTAGCGGAGCTCTCATTCTCTGCAGGTCATTAATGATTTATAATTATATATCAAGCTGACAAGTTATAGAAGTTTTTATGTATTTTTTTTTTATTCCTGAGGCCTGAGAAAAGGCTCTGTTAGCACATAATCAAGGCAAGAGATAATGTGTGCAGAAAGCACGGAAAGGTACCGAAGCCAGAATAACACAGGAAGACATACAAGTAGTCATAATGTGACAGCTGCGTGTGTCAGCAAAACTTGTATTTTATCAGTTTTGTCAAGAAATGACAGCTGGCTTCTGCATGAACAGCAATCAACAGGCCTCCATATGTGAAAAGGCCACAATCATTCTTCATTTACTAACTATTCAAATGTAATCATAAAACAAAAGAAAGCACCTTACACTGGCATATACCGTACATTTATGAGTACTGTAATATACAAAATGAAAATCAGAAAGCATAGGTGGGTGAACCAGGGTTAAACAGCCAATGAGATACTAGCTACTGTATTCTCTATATGTTCAGAAATCATTAAGTTTCTACATACAGGAGGTTCTAAAGAGGTGTTTTGCACCAAAGTAAATCAATCTGGAATCATTAAGCTCTACATAATATCCTCCATTCGTCTTTAATACAGTTACCAATATTTTCAAATATGATAAAAATACTTTCAAAGTGTAAAATAATGGTGATATGATTTAAATATTTAATTGACAACAATACATTCAATACACAAAGTAACATTAGGACTAGAGGCAAAATGGCACACCCCTTCAAAGTATTGGGTTCAAATGCATGATGCTGGGTACATAATGAGTTGAAGTGTTTGGTATTCAGAATATTTCTTGAGTGGCCTGCACAGAGCCGTGACCTCAAACCTAATCAACACGCATGGGATGAGTTGCTGATTGCAAGCTAGGTCTTCATATCTCACTTCAGTAAGGCTACTTTCACACTGGAGCGGGACCCGCGGTAAAACCCCGCTAGATTTAGCAGAGTTTTACCAGCGATAGGGCTCCGCTATGCGGGCGGAAGCACCGCGCTTTTAACCCCCCAAAAGGGGTTAAAAGTGCCGGCGCTCAGCGCTACCGAGGCGGTGTGTAGCCGATCCGGCAGCGCTTGCCATGCATTTCAATGGCAGGGACGGTAGAGGAGCGGTATATTACCGCTCCCCTCACCGCCCCAAAGATGCTGCTTGCAGGACTTTTTGTAACGTCCTGCTAGCGCACCGCCGCAGTGTGAAAGCACTCAGGACTTTCACATTGGGGTGGACTTTTGAGGCACTTTACAGACGCTATTTTTAGCTAAATAGCGTCTGTAAAACGCTCCAGTGTGAAAGCAGCCTAACTGACCTCGGAAATGCTCACTTGGCTGGATTCACAAAGCCACAATTCAACATCTTATTGAAAGCCTTTTGAATGGGATGTTCAACAAGCTTGTATAGCTCATACTAAAACTTATGTACAATATCAATTAAATAAATTGAACCTCCCAAAAAAAAAAAAAAAAATGTTTTACGTGTTTAAAATATTCCGAAATGTCTTCACTCATTATGGGCTGATAAAAGACAAACAAAATACAGCAAATTACGTATCAATAAAGTTAATGAAAAACATACCTAATGAGCCATTTATATGGTGCGGTTCCATTCCCCCTAATGCACTCATTGGACCATCTGATCCAGGGCCCATGGGAAACTAGTAAAAAGTAAAAGAATCTCAGGTAAAACGACTTTGCCATCATAAAGCAAGAGTCTGATGGATCAGTGTGCTTGCAATATTTTCACTGATGTAGCCTTGCTCAGGTTTAGTTAACTGAATTGCTCTTTTTTAATTAACAATTACTTAAATTACCTTACTAATCTGATAATGTAACTAAATGGTTGTGCCATCTGCATTTATCTACCATCTACCGGTGCTTCATAGACCATTGACAATATATGACAATGTGGAGTTATTTCACTATATTAATGTTGGTCATGGTAAATTAGATGCAGTTGTTTTGGGCGCTTCCACTGCCGTGCCAAGTAATTTGAGATGAAAATGAAATCATGAAATCCAAAAGAAATGGCACATCAAAATGTTATTTAATGTACCACAAAGGGTAATACTAACAACCCAACCCAAAACTGAATATGTATATAAACTCGTAGAAGGTAAAAACCCTAAACTGTGTATCATTAATGACTGCCATATTTTTCCTGTACAAAAATAGTTTTCATGTTATGCTTCATCTTTTTTTACATCTTGTTGCTGATGTTTTCCTCCCAGCAGTTTTAGCCACTTTCCTTGTACATGCACGTGCTACAGTGCCAGCTGCACATTGTTGCTCAGCTTTCTGATTGTGACAACAGTGGACCATGACTGCGCATTATGTCTAGGTATGACTGCTTGGAGTCTTCTCCAGGAGGCTGAAGACTATTTTCTGGTGCCTGGGTAATCTAATATGTCACATAAATACCCACATTTTTCAAATAATACAAATCTTTAATTCCCACTCGATTAAAGACATGCAAACTTTAAAGAGGAACTTCACTCTGGAAAAATAAAATTACCAGTTGGCAGCTACAAATACTGTAGCAGCTGACTTTTAATAAACATGCACTTACTAGTCCAGGGCTCCAGCGCTGTCCTCACCCGGGCCAGGTTCTTCACTGATCTTTGGGTCCTCGGTACCGTCATCTTAGATGTGGAAAGCCAGCTGTGACTTTCTGGTGCTTCACAGCCTGCTTCCCACTGTGAATGTGTGAGTAGCGCTGGGCTTTCTCAATGGAGCTGCAGCCTCCTGGGACTTGTCCTGGAGGTTGCAGTTGGGGTAATCTGAACAGAAGTGGAGCGAGTACCTGTCAGAAATAGTACCAGCTCCAAGAAAAAAATAAATTAAACCTCCAATAGTTGTAGAGGAGGGGAGTAGGAGGAGGAAAAGGGGAACTTCCCTTTTTAGGTGAACTTGCACTTTAACTTGTTTGGCTCCATGTTTCTTATTAACAAACAACAAATTAAAATGTATGCAAATTCTCTCATCGAACCCAAATTACAAATATCAGAATGTTAAATATTCTCCAGCATGATGGATATTGGTAGCATTAAATATGAATTCAAAGATACTTGGGCTGTCCAAAAGTTTTGGTGAGAGCTTATGCATACTTTATTTGCTGTTGGCGCTATATATTAACATGGAGCATAGGGACCTATTGTATGTGTTGAAGTGTACACTTTTTAAATTAAGTGGCATATAAAGATTTGTAATGTTTTAGAAAATTGGGTATTTATGTGATATCATACAAGGCCTAGACTTCAGGGGAAATTCTACTTTTTGCATTTTGTTTCCAGCAACCAGAATTAGGATGCAGTGTTTCTATTTCAGCTCAGAAGATGTTCTGGGGTGACACCATTCTCCAATGTTTATACATGATACTCTTGGTGAACAGACTTTAATTCCACACTTTATTAGTTCTGATTATATGGGAGGGCTTAAAAGTACTGTACTTGTACTAAGCATTTGAAGGAGTTTCCACTTTTCAAGAAGAAAATTTGAAAATCATTGTAGACTGGTAGGACTATGCTTGGAAACCCTCCAATCAGCAGTTCTTACAGTTCAGATGGAGAACTTACAGTTAGGCTTAAAGGGTACCTGTGGGGAGAGTCCTGAGGTTGTTGAAAATGTTAGCTACCTGGCTTTGATGCCCATCCAACACATTTCATACTTTCTGAGACACATCCCCAGAACATTACAATTGACATTCTTGCTCTGGATCATTTCTTAGCAATATATTGACTTGAAAACAATATGCATTTCAGGTGTCCCAGCACTTCACTGGCTACTGGCTATATGTCTTAATAACTGACAAAGTGCAGATAGGAATGACAGCCCTGGAGTTTCATGTTAAAAAAATGGTGGCTCTAATATTTATATGCCAATACTTTTAGCTTAAAGTGACTGTGTTACTAGTGGGGAGAGGGCTACCTGCAGCTGGTATAAAGTGCAGGCACCTTGAGGTAGTTCTCCGGCTGTTACAACAGGCAATGTTTTGGCACTTCCAAATAGCATTGAAGTTTGCCTGTTCCTGTCTACATCTTAACAGTGGGGGCTACACATTACAGTGATAATCCCCCATGGCAGAGTCTCTAAGTACAGCATGTCATAGCAGTCACCATGGCAAAAGGGCAGATGACACAGTAAATGGATTTAAATGGATCTGGACTACGAGAACCTGAAGGCATAAATGTTCAGCGTTAAATGGGTTTAGCCTTGTGCTTGATTTGGGTTGCATTGATAACCCCAGTGATACTATCAACTTAAAACGCATATTATTATCAGCTCCTCATGTCTTTCCAGGATTGCGACTTATAATTTCATACACTGCAATGTTTGTCTCAAGAGAACAACAGGGGGACATATCATACATGAAAGGTCTGGTAGGTTCTTACATGCTATCTAGGGTAATACAGTTAAAGACTAATCAGTAAAGGAAATGTCGACTAGGTGACTCCTCTGTATGATCATTCCTTACATTAGGTCTGCTTGCTCCAGGAGGTACTGCATTCATTAACGTGTACATATTGTCTCCAGAGTTTGTAGAATCTGAAAAATAAATACACATGGGATTTAATAATCTTACACCTTAAAGTAAGTTTTCATTTACACGTTACATTAAGAATCTGCCAAGGGCAAATAAAATATTACAAATATACAAGTAATGTTTATCTAGCTAGCATGCTAGTATTACATTTACCATTTCTTCTTTTCTTAAGAAGTATAGCCAAAGCTGTTTTGGCTATGTCTCTCGTGTAGGGCGCAAGAGTGCAGTTTGTTTTGTGACCTGTTTTAAGCCAACAGCTGGCTAAAGTCTGCTGTTGGCTGGCATTACTCAGTCTTCTGCTCGGTTCAGGCATGGGAAAGATGGTCGGGATTCACCCAGATTCCTTGAGCGGCACCTGGCTCAGCCTCTCAGCAATACGCTGAGAGCCTGAGCTAGTCCCTCCACAGCCCACTACTCCAGTGAGCACTGGAGGGCCAGAGCAGAGTCAGTGACTTATAGTCACAGCTCTCTGCTCAGAAGGGAGGGGGAGAACTGAATGATCAGCGGTATTTGATTGCTCACTTCTCACCGCAGAGCCTGCAGGGGAGAGATGCAGCATCATATCAATGCTGCATCCATCTAGGTGAGTATAAATGTTTTTTTTCTAAGGTCATACGTCTTTTTTAAATGAAATGGTCATATATGGGAAGAGTTTGTCAAAAGTCATGCATGTTTTTATTGCAACTGAATATGAAACATGATTGACCATATAAGTGAACAATAGGCGAAAGGCATCAGTGTCATAATGGAACACAGGGTTTATATTTTCATCTTATTTTCCATTTATCTTTACTAATAGAATAGGAGTTGTACAATGATACTCCAGCGGTCCAATGTTAACGCCTCACTGAAATTGAGAAATTTCTGGAACGCATTGTTTAGGAATCAGTGGACCCCTACATGTAGGGCTGTAACCCTGATTCATTTATACTGTATGACAATGTAAGATCCATAAGAAATGGGGACATTTGCTGTGAACCTCATTTGTACAGTAAAATGAACCTGTCATCCACTGTAAACATTGTTTCACTTTGTTACTGGACCTAACTTCCCCAACTACAGGACCAAGCCCTAACTACTGTCAACTAATGTCTCTCAGTGGCCTACAAAAGGCAGCTTAGTTGGATCTAGCCTATTGGTCAGGAAAGTCAGGCCCAGGTAGTGAAGTGAAATTTGCTTAAGGTCTTGATAAAAAAAAAAAAAAAAAAAAATCTAACAGCGTCACCTTTAGTAAAAGGACATAAGAGGAGATGCAAGGACTATGCTATCCTATGTAGTCCAAAAACTATAAGAAAACATTTTTATATAAGAGCAAAGAAAATATTTGGTCTATATTTGAAAGTATCATTGCCAGAAATAGCACATTAGTTCCCCCTATTTTTATAGATCTTCAATGTGGTTTTTTTTTTTGACTGGGACAGAAGAGGAAATTTAGGTGTAACCCTTAGCAGTTGAGTAGGTGCTAGCTTTGCTTTTCTTGTCACAGAATTGACTCGAACACACAATATTTTTTCTCTGTTGTCCATGATGTCAGATGTATTTAACACATGTAAATGTAATAACTGTACCTGCAGGGCTGGGCATAATAGGTGTGCCAGGCGGACCACCACCACCAGGAGGACCCTGCAGAGAAGGAGAAACAAGACAAGTCAGTGCCTGCACTTATATGTAATCTAGAAAAATACAAGACTTATTTATTGGGAATAAATGGACTGAATTATACTGCCTGAATTGATGATGGCTGGTATTAAAGAATAAGTTCACCTTTTTAAAAAAAAATAATAAATGCACATATTTTTGCAGGTAAAAAAAATGTGCATTTATTATTTCGTTTACCTGGAGCCTATAAATCATTGTAACCATGATCAGCAGATCGCAGGTGCCATTCAGGACTCCTCCAGACTTGGCAGTCAATCTGTTTGCTTGTACCTCATATGGGCAGGCAGAATACACACCGACAGGAAAAGACAATGAACTACCAGAGAACGCAACAGCGCCATGGGAGTTAATTAAGAACTACAAACCGTCAGCTGCAAAGGCGGTCGGTACTTGTAGTTTCCCATTCACAGAACAGAACTGTGAATAAATGACGCAGCCGGGCGTGTGGAGCCCAGTACGGGCACGTTTTTTTAATAGTGACAGACAGAAGATCTCCCGCTTGCTGTCACTAGAGACAGCGGAGCGGGCAGCAGCTGCAGGAGTGGGGACATGTTACACCCTAAAAATGGGTTGGAACATGCGACATGTTCTCAAAGATGAAATTATCCTTTAAAGTTTACTCCAAAGACATGCTGGTAGGTAAATTAGATCCTGTCTAAATTGTCCCTAGTATATGTATGAATGTGAGTTAGGGACTTTAGATTGTAAGCTCCTTGAGGGTAGGGACTGATGTGAATGTAAAATATATATATGTAAAGCGCTGCGTAAATTGACGGCGCTATATAAGTACCTAAAATAAATAATAAATAAATAAAGTTAATCTAAAGCCGAAACTTTTTTTTTACGTTTTCAATAAAGTAAAAAAGGCTTAAACCCATCAGGTGTTTTTTCCCTGTGTCTTATTGCGGGGATATCCCTTCAGTTCCTGTCCTATAGACACAACAGGAAGTTAGAGGAAATCTACAAAGTAAGGAAAAACATAGTAAATGTCCCCATTGGACAATTTTCTACTTCTGGTTGTGACACGCAACATTTTGGATTTTCTCTTCATGTTTAGTCCTGGTGGCAATAGTCACTAGGATAAATAGATTGAGTGAATCTCCTTGGTGAGGACACAGACAGCAATAAAAACCAGACAGGTTAAAATCCTTCACAACTCAATCCAAAGCTTAAAAATAAATAAATAAATAAACGTGTAGCTTTAAGTAAACTTTAAGCCTGGTTTGGCTGATCATTATTGGGGTTTGTGTGTGGGCGTACCTAAAGCACACTTGTTCTTTGCCCATGCAGAGTGAAACTAGGCTCACATATGCGCTGGTCAGGAACAAGTGACGAAGCGCGTATATTCCTGACCTATTGACACCCTCATCTATCCTCACGTGCATGTCTTTAAAAAGGGGTCGGGTCCCTTCTTTCAAATGAATGGGCTGCTGTACCTTCGAGTGCACACAAATGTGAACCTAGGCTAAAATGTTCACTAAACAGTGGCCCTGCCAGTTGCCTGTCATTGCCCTTTGCTCCCCTCCATCCTACATTTGGTGGCCAGAGCAAAGAAAATATTCAGGTATCGGAAGGAAATTACTCACTTTCCTTCCTCTTACACGGCAGTACTGGCGCTTAAAGACTCCCCACTTGGGCACTCAGCTCTATGACAAGTCTTCAGCCCTGTGTAAGCCGCAAATCACGCCCTGGACATTACAAAGGACTGTCTCTCTTCTCTCCTGGCGGCTAAATGGACCAGCTTTGAGAGGTAAGTGGGGCTGCCATTAAAGTGAACCTGTTGCTTTGCCCTGCATGAAAGCATGTTGGAAGACTCAGCATTTTGTGACATAAGACACTGTTAATAAATTATCGGTCAGGTTAAGGCTTAAATGCTCTTAGGAAAACAAATTTAAAAAACGCTTTAATCATCTAGAAAACTATTTTGCGATTTACTTCGTAAAACAGTCAAAAGTGTGTATGCCTTCATTATTTTTTTTACTAATAATAAATATGCACTTTGGAAACAAATACATGAAACCCAGAAACAGCCATGCTTTCAGCCTGCCCGAGGTTCATGAATGCCCCTTTTGTCTAGTTCTTCAAATATTTTCTCTACCGCTAGAAACTTAGTTTGGATTTTTCATGTTTTACCTTGTGACTTCACATTACTTAGTGTGATGAAAACAGATTTAAAATGTATACAAGTGGAAGCAATGATCCTATGGGCATAAAAATGTATGGTTTGTTTTTAAGGATTATATGCCAGTACATTTACTGGTTCCAATAAACTGACCACATTAGACTCTTCAGATTCTGAATACCTCATTGCTGCAAATGATTCTGAAGTACCTTTTAACAGTCGCACTTATTGCGGTAGATGGTATTATGTAGCTAAGCCTGGCTCTCCCTGCATCTGTGCACAGATTGGTAACGGTTCTTCAAACGAATATCAACATATGCATATTAAACGACAGACAAAACAGCCGAACATGGCTCAGATGTTCACTGTGCATACAATACACAAGGGCTCCTCTTAACATCTGGATAAGTATTTCTTTGACTAAATAAAATGTAACATCAATTCCAATGAGCAAACAGCACCAGATGAACTTACTACATAATTCCCGGGAGATGCAGATGAGTAAGGTATCTGAAAGAAAATAAAAATCAAAGTTACTCTTTTATTGCTCAGAGACAGCATCTATCGATTGGTTTCCTTTTTGTATAATGTTGTTTGCAAGACATATTCTTCTTGTTAGACAGATTAGTTCAGTGTGTAGTGCACAAATATTAAATGCGCATTGGCTTAAAGTGTATAAAAGCGGGAGTAGCTGCTTTTATACCAGGAAACAACCATGTCTGAAGATGTCCAGAAAAGAATGAAGACAAAAATAACGATTAAACCCTTTTATCCTTTACAGCCAAGGAAGTTGCCATCTTGGCCTCTGTTTGCTCTGCAACTGCCATGGTGTTGCATATGTGACCAATTATGACACCAGCCATACCATCATTTGACAGTTTGGATGAGAGCACAAGCCAGTGTGACAGTTAGCACCACGGCATGCCAGGAATGTAACTGTTTTTTGAAACAGTTAAATCAGAGATTTTAGTAATACTTTAAGAATGAAGAAAAAAGTGTTTATTTCTGATGGCTTGTATTCGCGACTTTTCATCACTTCCCATCCCAGGGAAGGAAAAAGAAATTACCCAGTTATAGGACAAAGATAGCAATAAAACCTGAAAAAGTTTGTAACTTTGTGTGCTACCTAGAACAAATTAAAAAAAAAATGTTTTGACTACAGTTAATTGAACAATTCATTATAAATGGGACTGCTGTAGGGGGGGGGGGGGGGTAGTCTTTTGCCCATCTGTAGCCTATTTCTGTCCAGACAAGATTGAGACCCCTTTCACACTAAAGTGCCAGTAAAACAGCGCTAAAACACCGGTCATTTTTTGCAGGTGCTTCCGAAGCACTTTTCAGGCACTGCCCATTCATTGCAATGGGCAGGGGCGTTTTGTGAACAGCGTTCCCAGCCCGCCCCAAAGATGCTGATTGCAGGACTTTTCATAACGTCCCGGAAGCGCACCGCCCGAGTGTGAAAAGACACATTGCAATGAATGGGAGGCGGTTTTCAGACGCTATTTCCAGCGCTAAAGCGCCTGAAAACTGTCTCAATGTGAAAGTGGTCTAACAACAAAAGATGTTTTATAGAAGCTGAGTGGGCTTAGAGACACAACCTAATTAGATCCTATGCTGCCAAACATGTTTTATGTTAGTTGGTGTCAAATGCTTACAGGTGAAGCTAAGCTGGCCAAAGATGGGTAAAACGGTGAACCAAAATTCTACAAAAAAAGAATGTTCTCAGAAAGTTTGTTTGTTTTTCTAATCATTAAGGAGCCAAGTTGACGTTCATTTTTGACTGCAGTGATGAGAAAATTCAAAGGACCAGAATGGAAATGTTTTCTTGAACAAACAAATTTCTAACAGCGTATGTGGTTTTTGTTTAGTAAAGTCCATTTATTCCAAAATCAAATGTTGAAAGCAAACAAAATTTTTTGAACAACATTCAAATGTTCTGAGAATTTTCTATGAACATTCCCAAGACTTTTCCTAAGAATGTTAGCTTGAAATTCTATCCATCTATGGCCAGCTTAAATCAATAAGTTGTAAATACTAGTCAGTATCCACTGTAACTGTGTCAGACTGTGCACTAAATTTACTTTTAATCTGGCCATTCGTTTAATTTAAAAGAGAAGTATGGACTTTTTTTTCTTTTTTTGCAGATTTACACCTACGTGGATGCAGCATCGATCCGATTCTGCATCTGTTACCTGCCAGCTGTAATACTGATAACCAAGCAATCTAACACCGCAAATCACTCGGTTCTCAGGGCTCCCTGAGCAAAGAGCTGGTGACTGTCAGTCAGCAGCTATCTGCTCTGCCCCCCCCCCCACATCGCGCTCACTGGAGTGCTGGGCTGTGGAGGGGCGGGAGCAGCTGGCTCAGGCTCTCAGCAGCTTGCTGAGAGGATGAGCCAGGTGCCGGTCCAGGCATGTGGGCAGATCCTGAATTCATAGTCGTGATCTTGCCCGAGCCTGGAACGGCTCTGTGTTCAGCCCACTGTCTGCTGAAAACGGGTCACAAGAGTGCAGAACGAACTGCACTCCTGTGATCCACAGGAGAACTACGGCCAAACGGCGCTGGCCACTCTTCCTTCCTTCAGATGCCTTCTTAGCAAGCCATGTGCTATAGAGGCACATGTTCTCTGGGGGCTGGGAAGTGTGTGTCCATAGACACACACACAGCACGCACTGGTAAGCCATGCCCCCTGCTCCCTCCTCACAGAAGTTTGAGGGACAGTGGCAAGAACCTTTCCCCACTGCTCTCAGTGCCTCATATGAGACCAGGAAGTGAGGGAAATAATGCTGCAGCCGAAGCAGCGCTGGATCGGTGACAGGTAAGTGTTTAGGGATGGGGGGACAGAAGAAGTAGTGGGGCATTTTTAAACTTAATGAAAAGGATGCATTAAAGGAGAAGTATGGCCTGAGCTCATTTGGCCATACTTCTCCTATCCCGTTTTCAGCAGAGAGCGGTCTAAATCTGCTCTCTGCTGACGTCACAGGAGTCAGACCAGGCACCGCGCCATCCCGACTTCCAGAGTCTGGATCCACCAGATCCCTGGACTGACAGCATTATCAGCGAGCCGCTGAGAGACTGAGATGGCCGATCCTTGCCCCTCCACAGCTCAGCGCTCCAGTGAGCCTGGAGGAGCAGAGCAGAGGGCTTGCTGATTGACAGCCAGCAGCTCTCCGCTTGGAGATCAGAGAGAACCGAGCCATCGGCGGTGTTTGATGCCTCGGTTCTCAGTGTACAGATTCTGGGGGACAGATGCAGCATCGGACCCATGCTGCATCCATCTAGGTAAATATAAAAAATATAAAAGGGGAAAAAAAGCTGAAACCCATACTTCTCTTTTAAGGTAAAAAAAAAAAAAATAGATTTTCTTTTCTAGAATTAGAATTTCTTTAAGCATAATGTGCAAAGACCTGAGTTAAGGGCCATTTAAAATATAACAATACCAGCAGTCACAGATATTTAGAATATGGGCGCTGAATGTCAGGATGAAAACAGATACACAAAGCAGGTAAAGTGTGTCTCCGGTGGGACTTTACATTCTAATTTTCAATGCTAAAAAGGGAGCAGAATTAAAAAAAAAATTGGAGAAGATTTGCTATTCTATAGAGAACATATAGTAATTAATTATACCTAAGCAGTAGACTGAAAGATTTACCTTTTGCCTTGAATTTCTCCTGAAATATGTAAGTGAACTTCCTGGCAAGTAACCTGTATGCCTACAGCCCCATAGTTGTATATCTGTGGTGTAAGATAATCAACCTACCTCTGCCTGCTAGTTTAACAAGATTTTGGGCAAGAGAGTGTTTGGTGATGTCAACAATGTGCTGCTCACATTTTTCCTTGCTGGAGAGAAAGTTGTAAGCAAGAATCTCCCTGCTTCTGCTTCATTCATTCTATAGATCTGTGCTTTCTGAACCTCTCATGATGCCTATTGATGATTACTCCATCTTACTTACTGTAAGAGTGGTAAGGATGTGGAATTCTCTTCCACAAGCAGTGGTTTCAGCAGCGAGCATTGATAAGTTCAAAAAATTATTAGATAGGCACCTTAACCACCACAACATACAGGGGTACACAATGTACCATTAACATATAAGCACACACCATCGGTAACTGCTTTCATTCTCCCTGAAACTTAAAAGCTATCCTGACTGTCTGCATACTTATCTGCCTGCTGTAACCATCGGTAACTGCTTTCATTCTCCCTGCAACTTAAAAGCCATCCTGACTCTCTGCATACATATCTGCCTGCTGTAACCATTGGTAACCACTGACTAAACTCTTAGAAAACTGGGCTACATTGCATGATTGATATCAAACACTGCCTTGCTGAAGACTCTCAACTGTTGTTTATACTTGTGTATAGAGGTTACACTTACTTTTATTGTGGTGCTCTGGCCAAGATCAAACACCTATGCTTATCTTTCAAAGTCTGGCTCTTCCTTAGCAATTTGTTTTAGGACAGAAAACCCCCACTTTATCCATGTGCCTTTTGATTAGCTCTAAATTGAATAATTGTTAACCTCCCCCAACCCCATCCCAGTATAAATTCAGTTTAACATTTGGGACGGCTGGCGAGGGGATAGGCTGGCCACTGCTTGGTTAAAGTGCCACTGCGCCTTTAAGTGTGGGCACTTTTAAAACGGCACTTTAAATAAGGCACTACTTTAAAGGCATGTACAAACATTAGCTATCTTTTACCAAGTCTGTAAATTTCCACTTTTCTTTTCTACTTCACTTTTTCCCCTCTCTCTACCCTCCAACATGCTCATACTTTTCTTCTTTGCAGTAACACCCTCTCTCCTCAAACTCTCACTTCTTAACCCCCCTTCGCCGCCACACAGCCTATACATATCCCCCTCACTCTTGCCCTCCCAATACTACTGCACCTATCACCTCAGACTCATTCTGAGCCAGCACAATACCACCACCTCCACTTCACTGCAGCACCAGCCCTCGCTTAGGTCACAATCCCACCTTACTGCCCTCACCCTCCTACTACTCCTTATGTCTGGGGATATTGCCCTCAACCCTGACCCTCCTCTAGCCAACTCCTACCCCCAGAAGCGGCAGTCTAGCTTCTAATACAATAGCCGTAACTCCTGCTGTCTTACCTCAATTCCCCTCATTCCAAGAGTCAGCCCCCCCCCCCTTATGTGTGCGGTCTCCCGTGTGTATTCCCCCCCCCCCGACTGAGAACCTTACTCCCCTTA
>BLSH010164691.1:657428-671803 GCA_018402905.1 Glandirana rugosa | reverse complement strand
AACTCCCGCTGTCTTACCTCAATTCCCCTGACTCCAAGAGTCAGCACCCCTCTTATGTGTGCCCTCTGGAATGCCCGCTCTGACTCCAACAAACTTGCCTCCATCAATGTCCTTTTCCTTTCCAACTTCCTCAATTTCCTTGCTATTACCGAGACCTGGCTCCAGGAATCTGACACTGCCTCTCCAGCGGCCCTGTGCCATGGTGGCCTCCTCTGGACTTACTCACCCAGGTCCAGTGGATGAAAAGGAGGTGGTGTTGGACTTCTCCTCTCCCCAAAAAGCACCTTCCAGGTTCTTCCTACACCCCCTCTCTTTCCCTCTGTTCTTTTGAAGTGCACTGCATTCGCCTATTTTCTCCTGTTTGTTTGAGGGTTGCAGTCATTTACCGACCCCCTGGCCCTGTGTCACGCTTCCTTGACGACTTCTCTGCATGGCTACCCTACTTCCTCTCCTCTGAAGTACCTGCCATCATCTTTGGAGACTTTAACATTCCAGTCAATGCTAAAACCTCAGCCACTTCCCAACTACTTAATTTAACCTCCTCCTTCAACCTAACACAATGGACACAAACCACCACTCACTCCAATGGCAACACTCTTGACCTTGTATTCTCCCACCTCTGCACTCCCTGCAACTTTTCTAGCACCCCTTTTCCTCTCTCCGCTCACAACCTCATCAGTTTCACACTCTCCCTGTCTCCTACCTCCCATGATGCCAACCCGCAAATAGTTACCCGCAGGAACCTTTGCCAACTCAACCCTCTCCTTTTTCATTCTGCTACTGACTTCCTTTATGATGAAATCAGTCCCCTCTCCTGCCCAGAGAAAGCCACTTCTGTTTACAACCACATATTGTCATCCTCCCTGGACACACTTGCCCCTGTCTCCACATGCAGAACCAGGCCTCGTTTGCTACAACCCTGGCAAACAGAAGACACCAGAAGTCTCAAGAAACATAGCCGCGCTCTTGAGCGAGTGTGGCGTAAAACGAAAACCCTACAAGACTTCACCCTCTACAAATCTGCCCTCCTCAAATACAACTCCTGCCTCCATTCCGCTAAACAAATTTACTACACCACTCTCATCAAATCCCTCTCATCCAAGCCTCATCAACTCTTCTCTAACCTTAATTCCTTAATCCGCCCCCCCCACTGCCTCCACCCACCAACTTGCTCACTTCCCAGGAGTTTGCCAAACACTTCAAAAACAAAATTGACACAATTTGTGATGAGATAGCCTGTGTCCAGCTTCCCCCACCAACCAACACACTAAGTCCAATAACCCACTCAACACTTTCCTCCTTCAAACCTGTTAGCTCTGAGGAAGTTCTCCAACTCCTTTCCACAGCCCACCCCACCACCTGCCCCCTGGATCCTGTCCCCTCGCAACTTCTACGACCACCCTCCTGCTCTGTCCTAAACTCTCTAACCCACATCTTCAACTTCTCCCTCTCTTCCGGCACCTTTCCCTCTCCAGTCAAACATGCGCTGGTTACCCCCATACTTAAAAAACCCTCACTGGACCCCACCTGTTTGAATAACTTAAGATCCATTTCCCTACTCCCGTTTGCCTCCAAGCTTCTTGAACGCCTCGTCTACAACTGTTTGAGTTGCTACCTCACTGACAACAGCCTTCTTGATCCCCTACAATCTGGCTTCCGTCCACAACACTCAACTGAAACTGCCTTACTCAAACTCACCAATGACCTACATACTGCTAAAACCAATGGCCAGTACTCTATACTCATACTCTTAGACCTCTCTGCTGCCTTTGACACAGTTGACCACTCACTCCTCCTCAATAAACTCCACTTTCTTGGCCTACGTGACTCTGCCCTTTCCTGGTTCTCCTCCTACCTATCTTAGCGCACCTTCAGTGTCACATACAACAACATCTCCTCTACTCCTCTGTCTCTTTCTGTTGGGGTGCCCCAAGGCTCTGTCCTTGGGCCCCTCCTATTCTCCCTCTATACCTCTTCCCTGGGCCAGTTGATAACTTCCCATGGCTTCAACTACCACCTCTTTGCTGATGACACCCAGATCTATCTCTCGACTCCTCAACTCTGCACCTCAATCTCCTCACGCATCACAAACTTACTGAATGACACGCCACTTCCTCAAACTCAATCTTTCTAATACTGAGCTTGTAATATTTCCTCCTCCTCGGTCCCCTCCTTATGACTTTACCATTAAGATCAATGGCACAACCATTGGTCCTTCCACACATACCAGGGTGCTGGACTCTGACCTTTCTTTCAGACCCCATATCCAATCACTGGCTAAATCTTGCCGCCTTAACCTCCGCAACATCTCAAAAATTCGCCCCTTCCTGACTAACGAAACCACAAAACAACTTATTCACTCCTTGGTTATTTCCCGCCTTGATTACTGCAACTCCCTCCTCACCGGCCTACCGTTACACAGACTATCCCTTCAGTCTATCATGAATGCTGCTGCCAGACTTGTACACCTTACTAACCGATCCACGTCTGCTGCCCCGCTCTGCCAATCCCTTCACTGGCTTCCCCTACCCCACCGTATAAAATTCAAAATACTAACCAACATACAAGGCCATCCACCACACTGCCCCCAGCTACATCGCCAATCTCATCCGCAGATATCACCCCAATCGTCCTCTACGCTCCTCCCAAGACCTCCTTCTCTCTAGCTCCCTTGTTACCTCCTCCCATGCTCGCCTACAGGACTTCTCCAGAGCCTCTCCCATCCTCTGGAACTCCCTGCCCCAGAATGTCCGGTCAGCCCCCATCCTGTCCGCCGTTAGGCGATCCTTGAAAACTCACTTATTCAGGGAAGCCTACCCCACCTCCACCTAAGACCCTTGCTTGAGCCAGCTCTATCAGATGATCCCCTGTAGCCATTACCTTTTGTACCACCTCCCCCTCCCTTTAGATTGTAAGCTCTACGAGCAGGGCCCTCCTATTCCTTCTGTATTGAACTGTATTGTAATTGTACTGTGTCCCTTCTTTATTGTAAAGCGCTGCGCAAACTGTTGGCGCTATATAAATCCTGAATAATAATAATAATAATAGGGTGCACTGGATGGAGTTGTGTCTTTTTTTCAACCTCTCCAACTATGTAACTCCACAAGTTTTCACATCATCTGACATAAGGAAGCAAAGCCCCTCTTCAGAGAGAGAGAGAGAGAGAGTGGGGTTGATTCACTAAAACCAAAGGGTGCAAAATCTTGTGCAGCTGTGCATGGTAGACAATCAGCTTCTAACTCCAGCTTGGTCAATTAAGCTTTGACAAAAAAACCTGGAAGCTGATTGGTTTCTATGCATAGCTGTACCAGATTTTGTGCACTCCAGTTTTAGTACATCAACCCCAAAGTGTGGAGCACAGTTTGGTAAGTCAGTACTGGAAAATTATCATCTGCAGGAGCCCACAGATAATATTGGTGACTAGTCCTTTGTTCTTGACTTTTCTGGCACGGCTTCCACAGTTCAGGCTCACTTTAACAGACATGTGCATTTTTACAGCAAATAAAGCAGATAGGTCTAGTGTAGAATTCACAAAAGGCAATGCAATCATCATAGTTTCAGATAATTACCAGGAGCAAATAAAACCAGCACTGGTAGAATCAATGTTTAATAAGATAATAGGTATCCTTACTGAATTTGCATTGCCAGGGTTAGGCCACGGTCTTCCACCTCCAGGTCCCCTAAGAAATAAATGAACAAGAATACATCTCCCAGTCTTCAGACATATAAGGTCATATATGGAACCAAAGCCTGCTCAATTCCCACATCATAAAACACCTCATTCCCAAGGAAAATGATCTGCTGGGCATACATTACGTTTAATATCCTGTCCCATCATGTCATTCTAGAGGCAATTCATCAAGTATAGACATGCGTATGATTCCTGCTGCACTCCTCTTCAACTACGAGCTCATTCATGACAGCAGAAAATTAACCTTTTGTGCTTTATTCCAGCAATACAACCTAACTCTGGCACCATTCCTGGATTTCAAGTGTCAAATTAAAAATGTGAAGATACCAAACCTTCAGCAGCATTATTATGAGATTTCATTACACAAAGAAAAGTTATTATCGTTGCATGTGACATAAAATCAGCAGTTTAAGGGGTCAGACCATCCAAAACTGGTATTTCAGTTCTTTGCAGAAGACGGTAACTTAAAGAATCCCTGGCTTTATAATGCTAAATAAGACTGGGGGAAGAAGGGTTTGTAAAGCTGGGCACTATGGTGAGGAGATCTCATTACTGGTGTCCCAACAAATATTTTAAAACTAACTAAATATGTTTTAAAAAAGAAAACATTGAAAGGATCCATCCACCCATAATTTTTGTTATTGGAAGATGCCGGTGAGCTGATGTGGTTAAAGTAGAACTATAAGCAAAACTTTTTTTTTCATTTTGGATAGAGCAAGGGAGCGTTATAACCAATCAGATTTGTTTTTTTTACCATTTGTATCCCATTGCAGAGATTTACTTTCATTTCCTGTCCCATAGACAAACAGGAAGTGAGAAGAAACACTGCAAATTAAGGGAATTCATTGGGGACCCCCTGGTCACCGGAACTAGTGTCCCCATTGGAAGATTCCCCCTCTATTACTTTTCTGGGGACAACCCAAAATTTGGGGTTTTCTTTTACTTTCAATGATAATGGTAAACAGAACAAATAGAGAGGGTGAATCTCCTTAACGGGAGCACAGACAGCAATAAAAACTGACAGATGTTCTAATCCCTCTCCACTCTATCCAAAACTAAAAAAAAAGTTTTGCCTTTAGTTTTACTTTAAGGCTTTTTTTTCAGGCACTGTGGTGAAAAAATCCCCCTACTGGTAGTGATCTTGGAAGGAGATGAGACCTCCATTGGATTCACACTCCCTAATAAAAGTGTTTATATTATGAACAATGCTACAGACCCGTTATTGCAGCATGATGAGTGACACTATTAAGCTAGTCATAAAATATAATTGTACGATCTCTACACAACCCTCTTTAGACTACCAAAACTATGCAATGTTAAAAGATAAAGAAAAATGCCAATTAGGTCAAGGGTTATTTGAGGTTATCACTTACATGTTCATTCCAGGCATCCCTGGACCACCAAGAGCATTGAGAGGTGGTCGCATTCCTCCTCCGTAGCTCTGTAATGATAACCAAGGGTCAGACTACCACAAAACAAAACCAAAGAGGAAAGGAGAAACAAAGAAGAGCACATTAATGACAGCCCAGGAATAGTCATCAGTGGACAGTGGCTGAATACACAGAACTAACAGCAGAAAAGTAAAGACACTGTAGTGAGGAGGCTTGTGCTGAATGTCTACTAAGGAACCACCCCACATTCATGTCTGACATTACCGGTGTCATGCATTGAAAATAGCTGAGGATGCCGATCTCTGATGCTTAAAGTGTACTAAACCCACAGCAATAAAATCAATCTGTATATGCAGTAAAGCATGCTCGTTATACTCACTGTGGAACCTAAAGGGTTAATCCCCCACATTGTGTAAAATGGCTGTTTGATCCTGTCTTCTCTGATACTACCCTTCTGCTACAGTCCCCAATCCATCTGCTGATAGAACAAGCCCTAGGAGGCACTCTGCACATGCTCAGTTTGGTGTGAATTGCCTAGAGAGTTTTTTTTCCAGGAGAGTGCGTGTGATCAGCACAGGGTCAATCAGCACTGTCCAGGCAGAGGGTCAGGGGTTTTGCAGCTTCATTGGACAGTCAGAGGAGAATGAAAACTCCTCATACAAGCTTTAACCAGACACTGATAGAAGTCACAAGACTATTATATACTGCTGATAAGAAAAAGTATTTTGTTTATATTTACTAAAATAATTGCCTTTCCATGTTCTGTGTACTGTGGAAGACCAGATATAGTGAATGCGGGGTCCTGGGTTTAGTAACACTTTAAACACTACATTATACTTGATTATGTCTAAGACATTTAACTGAAACTAGAATCCTAGTCTGGTAAAAATTGGACCCTAGAGTCCTAGTATGGTAGAAATAGGAGTGATAAAGCTTTCTAAAGAAGCAAACACTAGAATAAGAATACACCAAGGTTCTTTTATAATATACAAAAAGCACCACTAAATTAGTTATTAATATGACAGCATTGGCCCCTTAGCTGTAAGGCACATCACTGTCTCACAATGCCCAGTTTATGCCAGCAAAGTAAGTGCTACAGTCTGTCATTTGCTTACTGCTCTTGAAATTTGAATGCAGGAAGGAGAGAAAATTTTGTCTAGATTGTTGCTTCTTGGTTAAGACTTTCTGGTGCCCTGGACTGCTACAACATAATTTAGGGGTACTACTCCTAGAATCACTGAAGATAGCTCAGATCATTGTTGTAAATGGCAGTAGACATACATGGCATTATGAACAAAGATCCGTACATGTCACTGACTGTACCTTATACTGTACATTTAAGAATACCAAGCAAATAACTTTAGATGAAAGAGGAGGCATGCTTAAAAGTGGTCATCTAATTGCAATCATACCAAGCATAGTTTGGCCTACAGCTGGCCATACAATGTTTTTGTCTTTTTTTGTTCAGCAGGTGAACAAATGAGATGGATGAAGGAATTTACCCTGTATTGCATTGTCAGAATATAATGATCAATGGCTGCAGCTGCTGGTTGAGAAAAACATGTTCCTCCGACAGAAGTTAATCAGATGATCACCTTCTGTCAAGTAAGGATGGCCAAATACTGATCAAAATTCAACTTGTCTCTGTTGTACGAGCCAAATTTCGATCACCTTTTTTTAACAGCTGTTAGTTACTACTAAAAAAAGACATACCTGTGGACCAAGAGGAACCATTCCCCTGGGGCCGCTCATTCTCTGCATTGGCCCACCCATATTTGGATGACCTACAAAAAAATAAAAATAAAGAAATGATATATATAAAATATTACATGGTTTTACATTACTCAGTACAGCTTCAAATAGTATGGTTATTGAGATTTTTTATTTACTCTCGCTCTCATTGCTAACTCATTTAAAAAACAAATCAGGTTTTAAAAGCCAAAGGTCTAGACACCACTTAAAAGAGAACTATGCTCAAAAATTGAAAAATACTAAATATCTCTGCTCATTTGTTGCCACTTTGTAGCAAGTTACCAAGGTGTTGTTTGTGGATGAGATTTTAGCCTGCAATTCACAGAAGCCTTAAAAATCGTAATACTTCTAAGATGCTGTGTGCTAGTTTATTAATCACTTTTTACTAGTCCGGAAAATTTTCGTTTAGAAAATATGCATGCACATTATATTTTTGGGGCATTATTAAAAGTCCACTAAATAAAGATGCACGGATTTTTGCTTCTAAACTGGTGCCATTGTGGCTGGCACTGACAGCATGCTTTTATATCAGACAGGCAGAAAAGCCTTTTGAGGTGATGACAAAAAAGATAAAATCAGGCTCGGTTCACATATATGCGAATTGGATGCGTTTTGTGAACCAAGCGGGTTTTCTATGGAGCCGGTTCACATATGTCCAGGCTGGCCGCAGTCTGTTTTTAAACAGAGTCCTGTATGTTTTTCAGTCCGGTTCAGGTGCAATTTCAAGTAAAAATTTGCACCTGAATCACACCTGAACCGGTGAACAAAACCGCTCCAGACTCCTTTTAAAAATCGCACTGAAACCATGGCTGGACATATGCGAACTAAATCATTAGAGACAGGTTTCCAGTGGTTAAATGCTGACATTTATATATAGGAGTTGAACATTTCCAAGCTAAATAATTTAACACATGTAAAATAACTCATGCTTCTTTGTGAATTGATGCCAATATCCTTTTTCATCCTAGGGGAAAGAAGAACCTTGTAAAACTACAATACAGGATTCTAAATCTAACACTGTGGGAGGACGCTGCATGTAGTCTGAAGCTCCGAATTCTGCAAATAACTGTCTAAAATGGTTACCCCCCCACTGATAATGGTCAGAATTTAGGAAAATTCTGTATTATCTAAAGAACAAACTACTTCCAAGATCTGATTGGGTTGCTATACATTTACATTATACAGGTTGTGATAGACTAAGCAACCATAGCTGGTGGTTCGACCCAAGTAACAACATATTTTAGTAAAGAGTTTGGTACAAAAAAAAAAAAGAGTTTGGCACAATGTACAAAATATAGTAGTGCTGTTATACAATATAAAAGCAGTATATGATCATTAAAGCTGAACTCCCAGTTTGGACCAATGAGGGTGTGCATGTGTCATACATGTTGAAGCTGGAAATCACTGTAGTTGACACTACAGTGATTACCACCTTCCGATACCCATGCCAAGAGCAGTGTTCACTGTTTGTATGAAATGGGGAGCGTGACATCACTGCCCCTCCTTTCCAACTCATCCAATCAAACAACCCTTTGCATTTATTTAGAAAAATGCAAAATGTTCTCTAAATAGTGCCCATGCCAAGCAAGTGACCTTCTGTATTCACAAAGCAGCAGGGTAGAAACTCACCAAGGGACCTGAAAGCCAGCAGCAATTAAGTAGTAGTAGAGGTGCCTACTTGCAGTGATTTTCAGCTTACATGGGGATTGGACAGCTATGGCACATGCATGCTTACATTGGTCTAAGCTGGACCAATGTAACTATGCAAAAAAAGCCTTGGCTGGAGTTCAGCTTTAAAGTAACAATGGTTAGATTGAGCTTTAAAGTAAAAATGGTTAGAATGTATATTGAAAAAAAAAAGTAGAAAGAGCGGAAGAGCAAGAAATAGCGGTTGAGGAAGGAGCACCTCAATAGACTTCCTAAGAATTCCCATGTAATATGAACCCAAGGGATGTACTGGGAAGTGACTATTATGAATTAATTTTGTTCGCTACAAGGCAGACGATATAGGATATCCTGGGACTGTATATAACAGAGCCAAGAAAGACCTGATGGGATCAGTGCTAAAATTGTACATCACAGAGCCTGGGCTTTCAGATTCTTTCCAATTGAAGGAGTCCTCTAATTTTGAACTGTCATTCCTTTACAGTGTTTTGCCAAGTGGAGTAAAAGAGGTGCACTCAGAATGAACAAGCAGTATGTAATCTGATTATAAAGCAGCTCACAGCTGCTCTTTGTGGAACACTCACTTTCTGCTGCTCTGAAGTTATGGAATGCTGTGTAAATGGCAAAAAAATGGTTACTAGAAGTTAAACACACATCTTTTATATTTTCCTGAACAGCCATATGAAGAAAATTAGCAGGTAAATTATTTTTCTAAACATCAAGCCCCTTTTAAACTTGTGTGCTAGAATGCATATGTGTTAAATTGACAAAACCACATTGAGCTGTTCATGTATGTGTGTTGCACTGCAAAGCTGAAAGCAAAAAAAAAAAAAAAAGGGCCCCACAATAATGAATGTAAGTGTTTACATGAAGTGGATACCCTTTTCTAGAAACCAGCCAACATTTTAAGCCCTCAATTTGTTTATTTAATGTTACCCAACAAAATGCCCTGTGCTGGAGATACCTTCATAAACATTCATCCTTTGAGAGCCACCAGGAGACACGTTGTACTGCTGCTGGCTCTAAATCCTGGCTATCAACGACTAGGCATCTGGGAACCAACCAGATTGATTATCATTCATGTCATCACTATGTCAACTAGTAATCATATGCAGGCTGGATGCTTCCCTGACAGATAAGCCTGCATATAAACACTGCCATCTTCAGGCTGCAATGAGATTTACAATTTCATTTATTTAATAGTGTATTTGTCAGATACAATTGCATTATTAAAAATAATACACATATTTAAAAATAGCCTTATACTGTAGGTCCTTAAAAACATAAAAAAAATGATTTGGGTATGAAATTATTCACAGACACGTGCTGGTTCTGTTAAATTTAGCCTGGCATCTAGGCATAAATTATTTCTGCTCAAAAAGTGTTAAAATGTATACAGAATAAGCAGGAGAAAATGTGCCTGAAGGCATAAAAACCTAACCTAAAAACATTAGTTGAAGATGTATAATAATACATCCAGGTGTGAATGGATCCCAGTTCATCATTTATACACAGCAGCCTTGCAACAGTTAGCGGAACCATCACCTTGGATAGTGATGACGCAGCACAGCAATGACTGGACGCAGCATGACTCATATACTACACACAAAGCAATAAGCGGAGACCAAGATTCACTCAAAAATATTCATCAAATCAATTCACTTTCTAGTTTACAGTCAGAAAATGCTACTGTCAAATACCATTACCTTTTATGGAAATGATTTGTTAAATACTATACAAAAAAATCAATATTCATTGCCTGTTGTTGTAATAGAGGTTAAACACTTGATATTATGTTTAGCCTTGAATCTCCGCATAAGCAGAGTAGATTAGCCTGATGGTCTGGTTAATAAAATGCATCAGCCAACTCCAGCTGATAATTGTAACCAATTAAAAATATTGCAAATAATATATACAGTAATTATAGCAAGCAGTTACATCTCATCACCTTGCTGTCTTGAAGGGTCCATCCCACTGGGAAGTAACGTCTGGCTTCCAGGAACACCCCCAAGTCCCTGGACAATAGAATATGCTTGTTACACAATACAGTTATTTCAAATACAGCCCCCATTATAGTCTTTAGGGAGTGTAAATAAGAGTTACCTGATTAGGTATTCTTAAGGGGGGCCGTGGACCACCTGGATAACGAGGAGACATGAAAGGCTAGAAAAAAAAGGAAAAAGTTTAGAACAATTATGAAATTACACTATGATTCTCCTTTTGTTCAGACATCGTTCTAATCTATATCCAATGAAAGTATCTTTTTTAATCTTGACTATCAAATGTATCTATTTAGGTTAAACCATTCAGATTCCAAATTTCATTATATAACCTGCCCTTACATTATGGTGTCTGATCCCATTAGCAATCATACTTTTATGGATAGTGTTATCAATGCAAAAAAATGGATCTCTCTGATGAGGGACCCAAGTGCCAAAATTTGTTCTGATGAGTTCTTTTCAACAAATAAGATCCTTTGGCATCACTAAATGGTGGACCACGGTCAGGATCCAGACAAGTCAATTTCTCATCTGTGGTCTCACCCTTTAGGAGTCGTTCTGCCCACAGCCATCACCGCTGTCATTCTTACAGAGCTGACAGCTGGAGGCAGGACAGCTCTGGACAGAGGACAGGGGCTGTCCGTGTTAACAAGCAGGTGATTGGTTGCGAGGATGCAAGGCAGTAGTCACACAAACATGCGATTCAGACCTCTGCTGGAAGAGCATTTTACTGACTGGACCTCTGTGAATTTTAATTCAATACCCCTGCTCTATAAGGATAACAAAACTATGGTTAAATGTATTCATTTAAACATTTAAAGTCACGTCACATTGTCTTAAAGTGGACCCAAAGTCTCAATGCAAGTGCTCTTTTTAAAGGACACTAATGTGACAAAGCAAAAGTTTCAGTTTCCCCCCTGCAAGGCACCAAGGAAAACCCCTAATTTGTCTGTGAAAATTGTTAGGATAATTTAAGAATTCAGATTGGTGCAGACAGATATTGGGATGAGGGCAAACATTTAACAGTGCATGATTTTTAAAATTCTGAATGACACTGCACTTGTAGCAACAAAAATGTTATCTAGAGAATTGAATGTATTTGTTAGGACCTAAAGATTAAAGTGGAACTTCACCCAAAAGGGGGAGTTCCGCCGTTTCTCCTCTAACCTGGTTTTGACAGGTAATCACTCTTACTTCCACCCGGATCTTCTAGGCGATCTGAGCAGAAGTTCTCCTCCCCCCTCCCTGCCCGCAGTCCTCTGGGACACATCACAGCATCCAGAACATTGTGGGACCATTCACAAGGTGCAGCGCAGCTCGCACATGCACAGTGGGCAGTTGACTGTGAAGACACAAGCAGTCACAGCCGGTTGCCAGCAGTTAAGATGATGGCACCGGGACCGAAGATTGGTAAAAAAAGCCACTAGGTGAGGACAGCGCTGGATCATGGGACAGGTGAGTGGCTGTTTATTAAAAGTCAGCAGCTACAGTTTTTGTAGCTGCTGACTTTTAATTTTTACAAAGGTGACTGGAGAACAGCTTTAAAGTACAGCCAAAGACTTCTGTACGGCAGTCTAAACAAGTACCAAATCCATATACTATGTGATGCACAAGCCTCATTAAATAAAACAAAGAAGACCCCCTTTATCTTCCCTGACTGAGCCAAATTCTACTTCATTTGTCTCACACACTCCCCTCCCAGACACTGCAGCTCAGAGTTGGAGGGTTTCAGCAGCAGAGGCAAAGCTGTCAATCCAGAAAGCAGTGGGCAGGGCTAGGTGCAGCCAGGCACTGATTGACGAGCTACAGGCTTGTCAATCAGCATTGACAATGTTGATAACCACATCCCTTCAACATCTTTTCATCCCACTGTACTGCAAGCAGGCGAAGACTACATGTAGGTTAGTTTACACTTGCGGTTGGAGGAACCATGGTTGGGGAAAAAAACATGTGGTTGAGCTGTGTTTTTATCACCCCCCTAGCTTCTTCACCCAAGCCACAAAGGCAGTCATAGGAAGGTATACATATGCTGCTGTCGTACAGCCCCCCCCCCCCCACAACATAATCCTGTTCAATTGAATGGGAAACTCCACTACTGCATGCAATGCAACAGCTTGCGGCACGGTGCTGCAGGCTTTTAGGGATCATAATGGCTCCTTACCATCTGTCAAATATCCTCTGAAAATTGATCTGCCACTGATCACTCTATAGAGAGTTTAACACATGTATAGACAAGCCCCCAGTGTGGCAACTCTGCTCTGAATCCTAGGGAATTGAGGCATCATTACCACCCCATCTCAGGAAGCTGCCATGGATGGCCTCACGGATAGGATCAACAGATATTTGGACAACTTTGCCTGGGGACTAATACAAAACTGTAAAGGCAGATTTATTTATTACAGGTACTTATATAGTACTGTCAATTTACGCACTTTACATATATATTGTACATTCACATCAGTCCCTGCCCTCAAGAAGCTTACAATCTAAGGTCCCTAACTCACATTCATACATGCAGATACTAGAGCCAATTTAGACAGGGGTCAATTACCCTACCAGCATGTCTTTGGGGTGTGGGAGAAAACCGGAGTACCCAGAGGAAACCCACTCAGGCACAGGGAGAACATGCAACCTCAGGCAGGTAGTGCTGTGGTTGGGATTCGAACCAACGACCCTAGTGCTGCTAGATGAAAATGCTAAGCCACTGTGCAGGCAACAGTTCTACAATAGGGAGAGGGAATTGTTTTATACTTTTTATTGATTCACCTAGAATGTATCACACTTGATTTATTTATTTGGCTTTTTTCTCAATGGGGAAGTCTGGATTAGCTCAGGGATGCACAATGAGCTCTGGCAGACAATGGGGTTTAAGTGGCATCCCAAGTCCCCCTACCTGTATACACACACATATATACAGTATGTCTGATCTCTATAATACTGATATATCTGATTCCAAAAATACCTAAATAAACGACAATCTGACTACAAGTGACAACAGGATGATATTCATGATATCACCAACAACAAGGTGTATTTGATAGCACAGACCTAGAATCAATATATTGGTCTATACGAGTGTCAGAACATTTGAAAGATTCATATAGATCTGAAAAGTGAAAGTGTGCTTATCCTTTACAAAAAAATATGAAGGCTGTCATTGCAGACTCCTCCTTTTAAGAAGTTTGTTGCCTGGCGGTCATGTTCACCCTTCTATCTTCACTGAGATTTCAATGGCTGTATGCTTATACCAGATTAGTGACAAAGTATTGCCGCCAGAGACAACCAGTCAGTTAGCACTTATAAGAGGACAGCAATGGTGGTCCACATTTCTCCAAGCACAGGTTTCCTTTAACCACTTGCCGACCGCCGATCGGCATTTGACGGCGGCAAAGTGGCTCTGTAACGCAAACCGCCTTCATACGACGGCGGCCGCGAACTCGCGCCGTGAGCGTGCGCGCGCCCCCTAGGCGCGGGCGCTGCAACGGCATTCGGCAGAGGGCCTTTCAATCTACAGCGCCAGGCCAATCGGCAGTTTACGGCTAGCCGCCAGCCGTTCACCAATTTCCTTTGGACACGAACCTCTTTACACCTGGTGGTAACGACAGGAGAATATTCACGATTGACTGACCAACAGAGACCGCCGTTATGAAACAGTGATTAGACCATATTCGTATGTCGGTAACTTTAGAGTCACTTCTATCTTCCCACTTGTACTGGCGGTCCGTTGTTTGAAGAATTTTCCTCCTCAGACGTTACTGTCGGAAGTATAAAAAAACATTTCCTATTCGTGTGAAAGTGAAAAGTCTAGATATACTTAGAAAGTTTACAAGACTGTGAGCATATCTGGTTATATAACTAAGATCCAGACACGATAGT
>BLSH010164691.1:632788-651589 GCA_018402905.1 Glandirana rugosa | reverse complement strand
GAAATAAGATAGGCAGTCATAAAATAAAAGCTGCGGAAATTCCAGAAAATGTACCCTAGTTTGTAGACGCTATAACTTTTGCGCAAAGCAATAAATATACGCGATTTGGCTTTTTTTTTACCCGAGACATGTGGCTGAATGTATTTTAGCAAAAAATTATGACTAAAATTTAGTTTATTGTATTTTTGTAATAACATAAAGTTGAAAATATCATTTTTTTTCAAAATTTCCGTTATATTTTTGTTTATATCGCAAAAATTAAAAAGCGCAGTGGTGAACAAATACCACCAAAAGAAAGCTCTATTTGTGGGAAAAAAAGGACGCAAATTTCGTTTGGGTACTGCATTGCATGACCGCGCAATTACCATTTGAAGCGGCGAAGTGCCAAATTGAAAAAAGGGCTCCGGTCCTAAAGCTGGAAATCCTTCCGGTCCTTAAGTGGTTAAACAAAGGTACCCCATCAGTGCATGAGCCACTATAGAAGTGGTAATGAGCCATATGAGAAAGGAAACAAGAATTTAGTTAATAATGCAGGTTATATATATTTACACAACTTCAAAATGAGAAGTGCATAGTGCAGATCTGAACCACAGAGCACACATGGAGATTCCGCAGCAAGCCCCAGAGCCCCACCATGCTCACTGACCACTGAAATACAGGATTACAGGGATAACATTCTGTTTTAGGAGACTAGGTAACCTACCAATCCAATACCTGTGCCCTCCCTCTCCACTGTTCTTGAAGGATCAGAAAAGAGACAAGGAAGAGGGGATAGAGAGAAATGAAATGGTGGGAAATTTACAATGTCCATTTAAGATACAAATAGTAGTAGATTACTTTGACTTGCTTGCTATGACTTGGTGATGTTCAAGGTGTAAAAGAATACTGTCCTGCCAGCATGTACACGACATTCACACTTAAATGTGAAAGCTCCACTTTTGCCATGGATTAAACACCCCTAGCAGGTGAGTAGCTGTGCTTACAAAGAAAACTATTCCACCATCATTTAAAGAACAGGTCTACAGATACTGACCTTCATTATGCTCCTATGCAGCTCCATCTAAACCCTTGGTAGATACCAATTCTTCCAGCTATAGAGGAGCATGCCACCTCCTCTCAGAATGCAGTGCCCCAAAAACTGGTACTGTTTTTTTTTTTTTAAGAGCCGGTTCACACTTGCGCGGCGCGACTTCGCGGCCCGTTCACATCTAGGCGAATTGTCAGGCGACTTGAGTTGCCTGACAATTTGCCTCAATGCTGTGCAAATGGAACCGTTCTAATAGGAGCGAATCGCTTCGCTCCACCTTAGAAAAATGGTCCCTGCACTATTTTCAGGGTGATCTCAGGCGGCTTGCATTGACTTCTATGATAGAAGTCTCCTCGCAAGCCGCGTTGAGATCGCCTCGAGCGCCGCATCGCACCGCACAAGTGTGAACCGGCCCTCAGCAAACTTCATTGCAGATTTCTTCCAGCTGCTGCTGTTTTCTGGAAAATGGTCACTTGACTAATGTCTGAAAACTCACTGATGACTGGGAATGTCTGCCTGCTGTACTAGCTGAGGTCCCATTCTGCCCCCCCCCCCCCTTATTAAAAGGGTATTTTTTCTCTGTACGCTTCTTTTCCTCTCTCTTTGTCTTCTCCCCTGTTCTTCTTTTCCCACAACTCCTTCCTTACCACCCACCTTCCAAATATAACTAAAGCCCCCTCTGATAGGTGTCTATCCCAACTTTAGATTATTCCCCTACTTTGTTTAAAAATAGAAAACTTTGCTTCCACCAAACCTCTTTTTCCACATGGTTATGTCTCTGATCAGTACATAGTCACAGGTTGCATCACGGGGCCTTGGGTAACAGCACCCATTTGGAGCAGTGCCAAACAGATCACAATATATGTTTCTAATCTTGCAATTATGGTGATTCAATGCCAATTGATAGATCCATTGATGTATTATGTCACTACCTGACCTGTTTGTAATGGTAAAATGTTAACTGAGGAATTTGGGGGAAAAAAACAATGCTCCCTCTAGCTATAAAGAGCAGAAGAGATAAAGATTACAGTCTCAAAGGTGCATTATATACAGTGCCTTGAAAAAGTATTCACACCCCTTGAAGTTTTCCATATTTTGTCATGTTACAACCAAAAACATAAATGTATTTTATTGGGATTTTATGTTATAGCCCAACACAAAGTGGCACATAATTGTGAAGTGGAAGGGAAATAATAAATGGTTTTCAATTTTTTTTTACACATAAATATGTGAAAAGTGTGGGGTGCATTTGTATTCAGCCCCCTGAGTCAATACTTTGTAGAACCGCCTTTAAACTGCAATTACAGCTGCAAGTCTTTTTGGGATGTCTCTACCAGCTTTGCACATCTAGAGAGTGAAAGTTTTGCCCATTCTTCTTTGCAAAATAGCTCAAGCTCTGTCAGATTGGATGCAGAGCGTCTGTGAACAGCAATTATCAAGTCTTGCCGCAGATTCTCAATTTGATTTAGGTCTGGACTATGACTGAGCCATTCTAACACATGAATATGTTTTGATCTAAACCATTCTATTGTAGCTCTGGCTGTATGTTTAGGTTTCTTGTCCTGCTGGAAGGTGAACCTTCACCCCAATCTCAAGTCTTTTGCAGACTCTAACAGGTTTTCTTCTGAGATTGCCCTGTATTTGGCTCCATCCATTTTCCCATCAACTCTGACCAGCTACCCTGTCCCTGCTGAAGAAAAGCATCCCCACAACATGATGCTGCCACCACCATGTTTCACGGTGGGGATGGTGTTCTCAGGATGATGTGCAGTGTTTGTTTTCAACCACACACAGCGTTTTGATTTTAGGCCAAAAAGTTTAATTTTAGTCTCATCTGATCAGAGCACCTTCTTCCACATGTTTGCTGTGTCCTCCACATGGCTTCTCACAAACTGCACATGGGACTTCTTATGGCCTTCTTTCAACAATGGCTTTCTTCTTGCCACTCTTCCATAAAGGCCAGATTTGTGGAGTGCATGGCTAATAGTTGCCCTGTGGACGGATTCTCCTCCTGAGCTGTGGATCTCTGCAACTCCTCCAGAGTTACTATGGGCTACTTGGCTGCTTCTCTGATTAATAATCCTTGCCCGTCCCTTTCAGTTTAGGTGGATTGCCATGTCTTGGTAGGTTTGCAGTTGTGACATACTCTTTCCATTTTTGGATGATGGATTAAACAGTGCTCCATGAGATGTTCAAAGCCTGGGATTTTTTTTATAACCTAACCCTGCTTCAAACTTCTCCACAACTTTATATCCCTGACCTGTCTGGTGTGTTCCTTGGCCTTCATGATGCTGTTTGTTCACTAAGGTTCTCTAACAAACGTCTGAGGGCTTCAAAGAACAGCTGTATTTATACTGAGATTAAATTACACACAGGTGGACTCTATTTACTAATTAGGTGACTTCTGAAGGCTATTGGTTCCACTAGATTTTAGTTAGGGGTATCAGAGTTTTTCAGATATTTATTTGTAAAAAAAAATTGAAAACCATTTATCATTTTCCTTCCATTTCACAATTATGTGCCACTTTGTGTTGGTCTATCACATAAAATCCCAATAAAATACATTCACGTTCTTGGTTGTAACATGACAAAATATGGAAAATTTGAAGGGGTATGAATACTTTTTCAAGGCACTATATATATATATATATATATATATATATATATATATATATATATATATATATATATATATATGTACATCAATCAGCCATTACTTTATGACCACTCACGTAATGCTGAATAGGTCCTCCTTTTGCTTCCAAAACAGCCCCAACTCTTCAAGGCATGGATGCCACTAGACCAAGTTTTCCCAGCAGAACATTACCTATAGCATCACACTGTCTCTGCCGGCTTGCCTTTTTCCCATAATGCATCCAGGTGCCATCTCTTCCCCCAAGAAAACGTGATTCATCAGACCAGGCCATCTTCTTCCATTGCTCTGTGTTCCAGTTCTGATGCTTACGTGCCCATTGTAGGCACTTACGGCTGTGGATGCGGGTCAGCATGGGCACCCTGACCAGTCTGCGGCTACACAGCCCCATAAAAAACAAACTATGATGCCCATTTTTTCTGCTTTCAATGCATCAACTTCAGGATCAACATGTTTACTTGCTGGTACTTTCAGATGCCATTATTAACAAGATAATCAATGTTATTCACTTAACTATGTGTGTATTTCATAGATTATGGAGATCATTCAGATCAAATGTATGCATTGTTATACTTAATAAGGAAGGCAAGTTTTACGTATATTATGTGTGCTTAGTACAAATAATATTATTGAACCCAATGCAAGAAAAGTGGAAGAAATGGGAAGCAGAGGTATTGGATATAACAACCAATTAGGAAATAGTAAACATATTCTAACCTTCAACTGCATTACCAGATAGAAGGAAAACCCCTGCATGACCTATTTTTTTTGTATTTTAACAGGAGGCCTAGTTTTAAAACAGGAGCACCTGGTATTATATAACCCATTAGGTTAACTTGAGTCTTACAGAATTTTCAAACAGCAGGGAACAAAATATTTTATTTTATTTTAAATGAGCCAGGCAGATCATCTCCAAAAAATATTTTTATACTGTAGTAAATGACCAGTGCCACTAGATGGCAGTAAAGACATGAATCAATATTTTTTCTCCCTCTCTTCTCTTTTTAACCTTGTCACTTTCATTATTTTGAAAAACAGTGTCATTTTGTTTTGTTTGAAAGTATTTCCTTTAATACATATAGGGGTCATATACTGCATTATCAACCATGATTAAGCTTCAAAACGTATTTCTTCATGTGGATAAGAAAAACAGGAAAATTAGGGAAATTATTTTGATTTCCTTGTAATAATCCTTTTATTCCAAGTGATCAAATCTTTTTTTTTTTTTTTTTTTTTGCTGAAGGGACAGTAGCACCATAGAGGAGGCGAACAAGTCCTGTGACTTCTATTATAATAGCAGTACAGTAGAAGGACAGTACAGTGACTTTCCCAAAGTTTGCATTATCTTGAAATGATTTGAGACAATATAACACTATAAATATATATAATGCAGGGCTCATAAAGTTTTAAAAAGGCTTGTGTGAAACATTTGCATGTTTGAGTGTGTTGCAGGACAAGTGTAGAAGCCGATTACTGAATCCACTGTGTCTGCTATATACATGGACATTGCAGGAAATGCCATTCATTGTCCATCCACCTGCAGTAGCCACATCCAGCATGTCATCGATATATCCTATATAAAGAAGGTGAAAAGTCTACTTCGATCCGTGGCTGCCTGGACCAGGCAGGAATACAGTGTTCTCTCAACAGGCATGCTTTTGCCTTGCAAATCAATAAAACAGGTACAGCTGGGAGTTATAAATATTGAAGCTTCACCCCAAGCAAACTGATAAAATAGACAGATAAAAGGGATTTCTCTCCATCCAATCCTGCAATCTACAAAGCTCCTTCTCACACAGCACAGCCCTGCCTGACAGGGGAGGGGACCTCATTTTTCTCTGCAGCAGTTTTGCTTTCACTTACGGGTCTTCTCCCCGCCCTGTAGGAGGACAGTAATAGGAGAAGCAGCACACTAATCAGCATGCTCCTTGCATTTTAAAGTGAGGGATTTTTTCCATAATTTGCACATATGTACAGCATACTTGCACATTATGGCAGACTTACCTGCAAATGCACCTTACTTCAGCAATGCAATGGGAGCGATGTCCTTCATCCCTGCCACTGACATTAAGGCTGGGTTCACACTATTGGGAGTTTCCTTGCATCCAATTCGTATGACAGGAGACTGTGACCGGCTCTGTATGGAGCCAGTTCACACATCTCCCTGGTGTCTGCAGAGCGGATTGCACTGGGGTCCTGTGCGGCTTTGGCTCCATTTCAGGTCCAAATTCAGGCAAAAATTTGGGCCCCATTGGCCCCTGAAACGGAGAACAGGGATGCACCGGACCCCTGCTGTCAGTTGCGCCAGTTCACAGCACATGCAGTCCAGTGTGTTTTTGTTCTGCATCAAAAACGCATGGAAAGTAGGTTATATAATTTTCAATAGCATAGTTCACACCAGTGCAGTCAGTTCCAGTGCGTTCCAGTTCCAGAAAAAAAAAAAGTAGAACATGCTGCATTTTTTCTGCACTGAACTGTACTGGAATGTGGTAAAACGCATCAAAAACGCACTGGAACACACCAAAAATGCACCGGAATGCACCTAAATGCACCAAAAACGCACTGGAACTCACATGTCCATATTTTAGGTTAAGAAAAAGGGGGGGGGGAGCACTGGACTGCATCAAAAACACACTGAAATGCGTCAAAAACGTGCATGCAGAAAAGCATCCGGAATGCATCTGGACTGCGTTTCTATGATGTGAACTGGCCCTGAGTATGAACCCAGCCTAAAGTTCACAATTTTTTCCTAAATTCCAGCTCTCCTATGCACCAATATACCATTAATGTACCTCTTTGATTTTTTTTTAGAACAAGGCCTTCCTTATCTTAGCCCCTGCTATGTTCCATAGAAAATGTATGACTTCCTGATAAGTAGATTTGGGACGTGAAAACCAGTAAGACACAGAAAGCAGTTCACCAGGTTAGAGCACACACCCTGTACCCATCAACTATGTTTGTATGGCATCCCCGGGCACCCCATCCAGGCGTGCATTTGCCTGGCTTGTCAATGTAGGCTACCACCACTGCTATGCATACATGGCATCCCCATATCTCTCCACAAGGGCCCAGGCCACATGCTAAACTCTCTGAGCTCTGTTGTACAGGAACTGCAAGAGACTGATACCAGGTACATACACTGTTTATAAAAATACATTTAATGATACATTATTTAATGCAGGGCTGCATTATTTTGTGTTTTTTATATCTGCCAGGATTTCATCAATTTGGATATATACAAACGCTTTAGAAAACAGTCTGAATATTCAGTCTCTAGGTGTATGAACAATGACTAATTACAAATACCAAATGACATGAATCTGTAAATTTGGTTGAAAAATGACTCTTGCAGCTTACTCAAGAAATGACGTAATTCAGACATAAATCACATTGATTTGATCATTTACTTTGTAGCAGGAATTCAGCACTCTGTCTGTCTGCTGTTCTGAGATCATGTGGGCAATGGACACATTTTGGACCAACAATTCCGTTCACAGAATCACCATAATAGTAAGATAACAGCCTTATTCATTATACGCTCTTGATCACAGCAATATGGTTCGAAGCTAGATGTGTCATGGTTTAATATAACCCGCATGTGGGAAGCGGTTTCTGTCTTTACACTCCAAGAAGCTCGCACATTTCTGCGTCACTACTGCAGCCTGAGATGGCTATTAGGACAGTACAAAATATCATTTATCTTACTATACATAGGGCTTTAGCTGTCATAAGAATCCATTTGATGGGTTCTAAAATCAGATTTTAGGATTCTATTTTGCCCCATACACTGAATTGTGATGAACGGACTCTACTGTGTATGTAACTGTAGTAAACACAATATATTACAAGCTCCAATGGGATCGGGCCTGGGGTTTGTAAAGTACTGCATTATAAAACTGTTGGTGCTAGGTGGATCATTTTAGTAAGGTACACTTTAGGAAGATGCCCTCTGACTCAAGCTTAATGAACACATTTAAATAAGAACTTCAGTTTAACTAAAATAAGCCATATTACAAAATGAGCTGCTGAAATCACCCAATATAATTAGTAAAAGCTTTTCGCTCTATTACTTGCAATTAGGAGATGGCAAATTTGCAAACCCAGTACCTGACACCCTCCGAAATTGTGACCCTCTGTGGTTTTCTCTCTGATTAAATTCTTGTTCACATTTCTTCAACACATAGAAAACTCTTATAATATCCTCCCTCATACTGTGACTTTTCCATTGAGATCGATCCTTCCCTCCCCTCATATCGGGGTGCTAGGTGTAATCCTGTACTTTGATCTCTCCTTCTGGCTCTGCATCCAATCACTATCCAAATCTTGTCACCTTAATCCCATTTCCAAAATATGCCTCTTCTTAATCAATTACACCACTAAGTTACTAATTCACACATTTTTTTATCTTTGGCTTCAACTTTTGTAACTCCATCCTCATTGGCCTACCTTTACATAGTTTATCCCCACTTGAATTGATTGTAAATGCTGTTGCTAGACCCATCCACCTTACCAACTGCTCAAAGTCCACTGACCCCTCTCTGCCAATCCCTTCATTGGCTTCCGATTGCCCAATTAATAGAATAACACAAAGCCACCCACAACACCGCCACAAGCTGCATCACATCACCAACTTCAGCTCAACACATCCCCAAACCCATCCTCTTTACTCCTCCCAAGCTCTCTCGTCACCTCCCATGCTTGTCTCCAAGACTTTTCCAGAGCCTCTCCTATCCTCTTGATTTCTCTACCTCAATCTGGCTATCTCCTACTCTTTCTGGCTTTGGAGAAAACCCAGGGAGGTTGCGGTAGGCAAGTGCACTGCAAGAACTTCCAACTGTTATTTGTGACAACAACCAACTGTTATTGTACTACAACAGCATGGGTTTAGTGCTTCATGCAACTCTTCCTCTAGGAACAATGTTAGCTTTACAGGGAAGACAGAATGGAGGTAAAATATTCATTTAGTCATGCAAATCATTTTTTGGCACATAACACATGGTTTTGGGAAATATTTGTATCATGTATAAAAAAGTGTTGGCCATAGATGCAATAATTGTTAAGCAGTCAGTTGAGAAACTAAACATTTTTCTCATGATCTAGCAATGTGAATATAAAGAATAGCTACAGGGAAGGGTGGTCATTTTAGTATGCAAAAGACTATATACACACACACAGTAATATATTATAATATACAGTTGTGCTCATAAGTTAACATACCCTGGCAGAATTTATGATTTCTTGGCCTTTTTTCAGAGAATATGAATGATAACACAAACACATTTCTTTCACTCGTGGTTAGTGTTTGGCGGAAGCCATTTATTATCAATCAGCTGCGTTTACTCTTTTTAAATCATAATGACAACAGAAACTACCCAAATGACCCTGATCAAAAGTTTACACACCCCAGTTCTTAATACCGTGTATTGCCCCCTTTAACATCAATGACAGCTTGAAGTCTTTTGTGGTATTTGTGGATGAGGCTCTTTATCTTCTCAGATGGTAAAGCTGCCCATTTCTCTAGGCAAAAAGCCTCCAGTTCCTGGAAATTCTTGGGCTGTTTTGCATGAACTGCACGTTTGAGATCTCCCCAGAGTGGCTCAATGATATTGAAGTCAGGAGACTGAGATGGCCACTCCAGAACCTTCACTTTATTCTGCTGTAGCCAATGACAAGCTGGCTGGGCCTTGTGTTTTGGATCATTGTCATGTTGAAATGTCCAAGTACGTCCCATGCGCAGCTTCCTGGCTGATGAATGCAAATGTTCCTCCAGTATTTTTTGATAACATACCGCATTCATCTTGCCATCAATTTTGGTCTCATCGCTCCAAATGACTTTGTGCCAGAAGGTTTGAGGCTTGTCTCTGTGCTGTTTGGCGTATTGTGAGTGGGATGCTTTGTGGCATTTGGATAGTAATGGCTTTCTTCTGGCGACTCGACTATGCAGTCCATCTTTCTTCAAGTGCCTCCTTACTATGCATCTTGAAACAACCACACCACATGTTTTCAGAGAATCCTAAAATTGTTTGTGGGTTTTTCTTTGCATCCCAAACAATTTTCCTGGCAGTTGCGGGTGAAATTTTAGTTGGTCGACCAGAACACATTTTCCACTTCTTGATTAGATTTTTAACACTGCTGATTGGCATTCTCAATTCCTTTTTATATCCCTTTCCTGTTATATACAGTTCAACTACCTTTTCCCACAGATCCTTTGACAATTATTTTGCTTTCCCCATGACTCAGAATCCAGAAACGTCAGTGCAGCACTGGATGAAGGATGCAAGGGTCTGTCAGGAGTCCAGAAACTCATTGACCTTTTATACACACACACTAATTACACGCAAACAGATCACAGGTGAGGATGGATACCTTTAATAGCCATTCAAACCCCTTTGTGTCAACTTGTGAGCATGTTATCAGGCCTTTTGATCAGGGTCATTTGAGTAGTTTCTGTTGTTATTATGATTTAAAAAGAGTAAACACAGTTGATTGATAATAAATAGCTCCAGCCAAACACTAACTTACTTAATGAGTAAAAGAAAAGTTTTTGTGTTCTCATTCATATTCTCTGAAAAATGGCCAAAAAATTATATATTCTGCCAGGGTATGTAAACTTATGAGCACAACTGTATATGACGCACATGCACAAGAACAAAACACAAACTAGGGTTGCTTTACTAAAACTGGGGAGCGCAAAATCTGGTGCACATGTGCATGGTAGCCAATCAGCTTCTAATTTCAACTTGTTCAATTAAGCTTTGAAAAAAAAAAACAACAAAAAAAACCTGGAAGCTGATTGGTTTCTATGCAGAGCTGCACCAGATTTTGCACTCTCCAGTTTAAGTAAATCAACCCCACTATCTCTCCAAATGCATTCATTTAAATAGTTTTAGAATTATAGGTTAATGGTATAAAATAAAATAAAAAACACCTGAAAATCTCATAATAGCCACCAAAAAATTATATTTTTGCCATTGGTGAAGTCTAGTGGACCAAGTCCGCTGCCAGCTTCCTAGAGTTTTTGGTATTCCTGTTCACCTTTCTGCATTCCAACTTTTCCTTCTGCATTTTCCTCAATATGAAATCAATAACAAATCCAACGGGCAGAGTGGGAACCTGTCATAATGGTCACAGCATTACACACCCAAGAAAAGAAGCATATACAGTGCCTTGAAAAAGTATTCATACCCCTTGAAATTTTCCACATTTTGTCATGTTACAACCAAAAACGTATTTTATTGGGATTTTATGTGATCAGCCAACACAAAGTGGCACATAATTGTGAAGTGGAAGGAAAATGATAAATGTTTTTCAATTTTGTTTACAAAAAAAAAAATATCTGAAAAGTGTGGCGTGCATTTGTATTCAGCTCCCTTTACTCCGATACCCCTAATTAAGAAGTCACCTAATTAGTAAATAGAGCCCACCTGTGTGTAATTTAATTTCAGTATAAATACGGCTGTTCTGTGAAGACCTCAGCGGTTTGTTAAAGAACCTTAGTGAACAAACAGCATCATGAAGGCCAAGGAACACACCAGACAGGTCAGGGATAACGTCCTGGAGAAGTTTGAAGCAGGGTTAGGTTATAAAAAAATATCCCAAGTTTTGAACATCTCACGGAGCACTGTTCAATCCATCATCTGAAAATGGTAACTCTGGAGGAGCTGCAGAGATCCACAGCTCAGGTGGGAGAATCTGTCCACAGGACAACTATTAGTCGTGCACTCCACAAATCTGGCCTTTATGGAAGAGTGGCAAGAAGAAAGCCATTGTTGAAAGAAGGTCATAAGAAGTCCCGTTTGCAGTTTGTGAGAAGCCATGTGGGGGACACAGCAAACATGTGGAAGAAGGTGCTCTGTTCAGATGAGACCAAACTTGAACGTTTTGGCCTAAAAGCAAAAAGCTATGTGCGATGGAAAACGAACATTGCACATCACTCTGAACACACCATCCCCACCGTGAAACATGGTGGTGGCAGCATCATGTTGTAGGGATGCTTTTCTTCAGCAGGGACAGGGAAGCTGGTCAGAGTTGATGGAAAGATGGATGGAGCCAAATACAGTGCGATCTTAGATGAAAACCTTTTAGAGTCTGCAAAAGACTTGAGACTGGGGTGGAGGTTCACCTTCCAGTAGGACAACGACCCTAAATATACAGCCAGAGCTACAATGGAATGGTTTAGGTCAAAACATATTCATGTGTTAGAATGGCTCAGTCACAGTCCAAACCTAAATTCAATTGAGAATCTGTGGCAAGACTTGAAAATTGCTGTTCACAGACATTCTCCATCCAATCTGACAGAGCTTGAACTATTTTGAAAAGAAGAATGGGCAAAAAATACACTATTTAGATGTGCAAAGCTGCTAGAGATATCCTGAAAAAGACTTGAAGCTGTAATTGCAGCGAAAGGTGGTTCTACAAAGTATTGACTATTTGTATAAAATGTTGGAAACCATTTATAATTTCACTTCTACTTCACAATTATGTGTCACTTTGTGTTTGCCTATCACATAAAATCCCAATAAAATACATTTACGTTTTTGGTTGTAACATGACAAAATGTGGAAAATTTCAAGGGGTATGAATACTTTTTCAAGGCACTGTAAGACTCATGAACAGAGTTCCTGAGAGATGTAGGATATTGCTGGGTTGTCTCCAGCACCTACCAAAAACTGAAATATCATTTTTGGGTGGACTAATCCTTTATTCACTTGTGGCCAGCCGCCATCGCTTGAAGGCGGCAGATCGGCTCTCCTGCGCAAATCACCGCCATATGACAGCAGGTGCGGGAGTGTGTATTGTGGGTGAGCGCGTGCCGCTCACTGGCTAGCGAGGGAGCCAATCAGCGGGTGGGGTGGACTCGATGTCCGCCAGCCACCCGTGATCGCTCCCCCACAGTGACAGAACGGGGATCAGCGAGCAGATCTCCGTTCTGACAGGGGAGAGGAGAGTGATTGTCCGTTCCCAGTAAATGGGAGCAGCGATCTCTCTCCTTCCCCAGTCATCCCAGCCCCCACACAGTTAGAACACACTGACAGGCAACACATTTAACCCTTTGATCGTCCCCCTTAGTGTTAATCCCTTCCCTGCCAGTGACATTTAGTTATAGTTATAGCACTGATCGCTGTATAAATGTCAATGGTCCCAAAAAAAAAGTGTCAAAAGTGTCCAATTTGTCCGCCGCAATATCGCAATCCCGCTAAAAATCGCAGATCACCGCCATTACTAGTAAAAAAAAAATAAATAAATAAAAACGCCATAAATCTATTTCCATAGTTTGCAAACGCTATAACTTTTGCGCAAACCAATCAATATACGCTTATTGCGATTTTTTTTACCAAAAATATGTAGAAGAATACATATCGGCCTAAACTGAGGAAGAAATAAGAAATGTGTTTTTTTTTGGATATGTATTATAGCAAAAAGTAAAAAATATTGTGTTTTTTTTTTTGAAAATTGTCGCTCTCTTTTGTTTATAGCGCAAAAAATAAATACCGCAGAGATGATCAAATACCACCAAAAGAAAGTTCTATTTGTGGGAAAAAAGGATGTCAATTTTGTTTGGGTAAAACGTCGCAGGACCGCGCAATTGTCAGTTTAAAGTGACGCAGTGCGGAATCGCAAAAAGTGCTCTGGTCAGGAAGGGGGCAAATCCTTCCGCGGTTGAAGTGCTTGTAAACTCCCATAGATGAATTGTACCTATAGGTAAGCCAATAAAAAGGCTTACCTATACGTAGTGTAAATATCTCCTAAACGTTCACGGTTATGCAGCCAATGACGTCATTGACGCATGCGCTCTGAAGGATCGGCCACCCATGCCATTCCTTCAGAGCCCTGTGACGTCACGCAGCTCTGGCCAGTCACATAGCCGGAGTCCGCGGACCCAGAAGGAAGACGGGTGTAGATGGATGTGGCCTCCAGCGGTGATAATGCATCGGTGGAGAGCTTCGTTTTCAGGTAAGTTTCACATAATGTGCTAGTATGTGATGCATACTAGCACATTATGCCTTTACTTTGCAGGTCAGAAGAAAAAAAATAACTCTGCTGTTTACTTCCTCTTTAATCTATGCACATATTTCTGCCATATTTGATAATTACCCAAGCATACTGCATTTTCTGTTAAGAAACACATCACAGATTGTGCTGCACTGTTTATCCCTATTAGCCTGGTCAGACCGACTGAAAGCAGTACTGTAAGTACTCATTAAAAAATAAAATGCATTGCTTCTGCGAGCATCTACAAAAAGTGAAAAATCTGTTTTCAGTAGGGAGACAGCAAGATAGCAAAACTACAAACATACAATAATATAATATTTGAACAACATCTTGACCAGTTAGGGGAAAACATGTAACAAAAGAAATCTCCTGTGTAAGGGTTAAATGGATCTTGAGCAGAGCCAGACCTAAGATTAGGTGTCATTTGGATGCTTCCTAGGTCTGAGCACAGCGAGTTCGGAAATAACTGTCATCAAATAAAGGAGTGTCAATCATGTCTGCAGCAGAAGATATGTTAATTGCCCTGTTCTCTGAATGGGCTCATAAAACACTCGTAACTGAAATTCATGTCATGCTAAGTACAGGATTTAACAGTGACACCTAAATATTTAAGCACTAGTTATAATCTGGGCTGGGTGTCAAATTCATCTTTATAATGATATTGGAAGAACCAGAAGAAAATGCATACAAGTCACTACACGCGTGAAAACGTTCAATATGAACTATTTCAGCTCATTCTTGAACTCCAGTCACATAATGTTAAACTTTATTAGAAGGAATATCTTCGGGCCCCTAACACTGCCCATTTCACCACCCTCTCCAGCTGGTGGCGCTCTAGGCCGTGTTTGCTTATCCCTAAGATAGCTATAGTTGTCAAAATGGGCAATGCAGAAGTGATTTATGAATTGCCCAACACTCTGATCTGGCCTCTTATATGACAGGTTCACTTTAAAAACCTTCACCACCTTCCTTCCTAAAAGGAAACATTTTCAATACATTTAGAATAAAGAAGCACAGAAAGTACACTGGGCAAGGGTGCCTTGTCAATTTAAAGTACATCTAAAGCTGATACTCTTATGTTTAGTTTGGATAGAGTAAAGCCACTCAGGTACACACGGTACAACGCTTGTACAACCAGCTTGTTGTACGATCATCCGACCATTAGTATGCATGATTACAACAGCCATCGTACAGCGGTTGTACAACAGCGGTTGGATGAGCAGGCTAGAAAACTTTGGTTGTACCAACAAGCGGTTGTACGACTGTTGTACCGTGGCTACAGAGAAGTTGGTCCAACAAAGTTGTACGTGCAAAACATGCATGCTCAGAAGTCAGGAACGCTCAGAAGTACTCGTTCTGGGAAACCTACGTTCCTAATTCACAAATCACATGCACCTGAACTTCCTCGTTATACGTTCGTAACACGTCACTACGTTAGGCTCGATTGTACGATCGCTTAGTTCACCTCAGTATGCGAGACAAAACAGCCAACATCCAACTTGGTCCAAAGTTGGACGTTCAGTTGTACATCCGTTGCACCTGTGTGTACGAGGCTTTAGTAATGGTTAAAATTCTTGTTTAAAAGCAAAAAAGCTAAACGTTATGCCTCACACACACGGTGCAATGGTCTACGACCGCACGTTCAACTTTTGCCAAAAATCGGCTGTCGTGTCTAGCGTACTGACAGGAGTCAAGTAATCGTTCCGCAAAGCTTCACCAAAGCCGACCGTAGTGATGTGTTATGAGCATCTAAAGAGGAAGTTCAGGTGAATGTGAGTTGTGAATTAGGAACGTAGGTTTCCACGAACGGACACTTCCGGGCGTTCCTGACTTCTGAGCATGCGTGTTTTGCACGTACATCTTTTGTTGTACAACTTCTGTACACGCGAGTCAACAGCCGTACAACAGCTTGTTGTACAACAAAAGTTTTCTAGTTTGCTCAGGAAACTTCTGTTGTATGACTGTTGAACCTTCGGCTGTTGTAATCGCACGTACTAACGGTCGTAGTATCATACAACAAGCTGTTGTACGACCGTTGCATTGTGTGTACAAGCCTTTAGGGGAAACACACTTTTTAGCCATCACTGGAGCAAGTATTCCCAAAGCAAGACCCCCCACCATTCCTGTTCTGGTGACTCAATACAATGCTAACAAAAGTTTATTTGGGCTTTAAATAAAACTGGTGCAAATGTGTTGCTTTTACTCATGTTGTTTATTTGAATTTCATTTTTGACCATCTGATAAAAGAAAAGGATTCTCACTGGTTACTGTAGAGCTCCACTTCAGTTTACATACTTTCTCCCAAGAAAACCTGTTATTCTCCTCTTAAAGCCCCAACATATTAAGCTTTGCTGTATACTAAATACTGCCACCTCCAGACCGAAGGAGTACAGGAAAATGACAGGAGGAGAATGGTGCCCTGCTCTAACAGGATTACAAACCAACAGGAAGAGCAACGCTAGACAGAATGGGTGTAAGAGACGGCTGTGGGCAGAGGTGGTTGAGTTGGTGCTGACGGATTACGGAAGAAGAAGACAGGAAGACAACTTTGAAGAAGTGAGATCTGAGGAACTGTTTAAACACGTTAATAGTAATGGAAAGTCTGAGGACTACAGAGAATGAGGGTTCCCTGATAGAAATCTTAGAGTCGTGCATAGGATTAGTGTATAAGGTGAAGAACATTAGAAATTCAGTTTGCACAGCAGAAGTTCCTATTCCCTTAAAGTTACAGAGCCCTTTATGTGCTCTACCTTATGACTACTGCTCTCTTCACCCTAGCAGCTGAGTGATTCTATACACAAAAAAGTATTTATCTTTTTTACACACCACTAAATATAAAAATACAAAATTCTTCCTCAGTTTAGGCCGATCTATATTCTTCTACATATTTTTGGTAAAAAAAAAATTGCAATAGGCGTATATTTATTGGGCTGCGCAAAAGTTATCCTGTCTACAAACTATGGGAATAGATTTGTGGCATTTGTATTATTTTTTATTTTTCTTTACTAATAATGGCGGCGATCTGCGTTTTTTATCGGGGCGGCTGACAGATCAGACGCTTTTGACACTTTTTTGGGACCAATGACATTTATACAGCGATCAGTTCCAAAAAATAGCCACTGATTACTGTATAAATGTCACTGGCAGGGAAGGAGTTAAACACTAGGTGGCGATAAAAGGGTTAAGTGTGTTCCCTCATTGTGTTCTAACTGTGTGGGGGCTGGGCTGGCAGGGACATGACAGATCTAACTGTTCCCGATCACTGGGAACAGTAGATCACTGTCGTCCCCTGACAGAACGGGGATCTGCCTTGTTTACGTTGGCAGATCTCCATTTTGCCTCTGTAGAAGGTGATTACGGGTTGCCGGCGGACAGCGTGCACACAATATCTCGTGCACGGACCGCCATACAGCTACAGCGATTCGCGCAGGAGAGCCGACCTGCTGCCGTATAATGACGGTGGCTGGTCGGCAAGTGGTAAAATAAAGTATTTGCAAAAAAAAAAAAGTTCCCTTTCCTTTTCTACTGAACACATTATGGTGTTACAGTGCAAGCACCTAGCAGGGCCTGTATATACACAAGCCCTGGCGCAACATCAAATCTCAGGCCGCTTTAATATTACAGAAATAATTCAAAGTGAACTGAAATCTGCTTATTTGCACCTGAAATGTAAACACAGAAAAACAATACCTGTATACATGGGCCCTTAAAGTTCACTTTAAAAAAATAAATAAATGCACATTTTTTTGCAGGTAAAAAATATGCATTTAGTTAGTTATTGATTTATTTAGAGCCTGCATTGCACCAGCGATCAGCAGATCACTGGTGCCATGCAGGTCTCCTGCAGACCTGTCAGTGTATCTGTATACCTGTTGTGTACATCCCGGCAAGCAGATACACTGACAGGAAGTATCAATTAACTACCATGGCGCTCCACAGCGAGAGCGAGAACGTTGAGAAGTACATGCTGACATCCGCAAAGGATGTCGGGGGTTGTAGTTCATTCACACACAGAACTGTATGAATGAATGACGTGGCTGTGTGGGTGGAGCCCTGCATGTCTATGCTGATTTCAAAAAGTGACAGCTAGTGCGGTGGAATCGGGCAGTGGCTGCAGCATTGGGAACGTGTTAAATGTTCTACCCTAAAAAATGGGTGGAACATATGACATGTTCCCAAAGGTGAACTTATCCTTAAAGCATAGGCTCACCACACCATTGACATGTGCAAACTATTGCATTGTAATTGCACTGTCTGCCCTAATGTTGTAAATGTAAATCCTGTATAATAATAATAATAATAACTATGGGGTGATCTACTAAAACTGGGGAGCACAAAATCTGGTGCAGCTCTGCATGGTAGCCAATCAGCTTCTAACTTCCGCTTGTTCAGTTAAGCTTTGACAAAAAAAAAAAAATGAAAGCGGATTGGTTTCTATGCAGAGCTGCTCCAGATTTTGCACTCTCCAGTGTTAGTAAATGAACCCCTATAGGTGTTGTAGTACACCAGAATGGATTTTTGTGTGTGTTGCAGTGCATTTTTTTTCCAGGCAGTGCTGCATACAACATCCTCATTCCCTTTCCTGTCTGACTGTCTCCCCTCTCCCCTGCTCCTTTATTTGTGGCTGTGTTTCTTTGCCTCTCATCACTCTCTTTTCTGGATGACTATGACTCTACAGCATCTCATCCCCTCCCATCTTTTGTATGACTATGCCTCTGCAGCCCCCCCCCCCCCCCATTTCTCTTCTGTCAGACTGTGTCTCTGCAGCCTCTCACCCCCTCTCTCTCCCGTGTCACTGTCTCTGCAGTCTCTCAACCCCCCTCTCTCCCATGTCACTGTCTCTGTAGTCTCTCACCCCCCTACTCTCTCCTGTCTCTGCAGACTCTCACCCCCTCCTCTCTCCTGTGTCACTGTCTCTTCAGCCTCTCATCCCACTCCTCTCTCCCCCTCCTCTCTCCTGTGTCACTGTCTCTTCAGCCTCTCATCCCACTCCTCTATCATGTCTCTGCAGCCTCTCTCCCCCTCCTCTCTCCTGTGTCCTGACGTCTCTGTCACTGTGCCCTCTCTCTCCCCCACTCTCCGACGTCTCTGTGTCAGACTGTCTTCTCTTTACCCCCCCCCCCCCCCG
>BLSH010164691.1:620153-632585 GCA_018402905.1 Glandirana rugosa | reverse complement strand
CTCTCACTGCAGCCTCTCACCCCCTCCTCTCTCGCATGTCACTGTCTCTGCAGCCTCTCACCCCCTCCTCTCTCCTGTCTCTGCAGCCTCTCACTCTCATCCTGCCTCCTGTGTCACTGTCTCTGCAACCTCTCATCCCCCTCCTCTCTCCGGTCTCTGCAGCCTCTCACCCCCTCCTCTCTCCGGTCTCTGCAGCCTCTCATCCCCTCCTCTCTCCTGTATCACTGTCTCTGCAGCCTCATCCCCCTCCTCTCTCCTGTCTCTGCAGCCTCTTGCTCCCTCCTCTCTCCTGTGTCACTGTCTCTGCAGCCTCTCATCCCCTCTATTCTTCTATGTGACTGCGGTTGACTTACTAAATGAAAATATACTTTTCACTTTGCAAGCAAACTTGCACTCTGCAAGGGATTTTTCCTTGGAGCTTCGTGAATGTGGTGAAGAATACCCAATCACATGCAAGGAAAATAAAAACAAACAGCATTTTTGCTTGCACGTGATTGGATGACAGAAGTCAGCAGCGTTTCACCTCGTTCAATAAGTTCTGAGGAGAATTCCCTTGCAAAGTGCAACTGCACTTGCAAAGTAAACAATTTATTTGCCTTTAGCTAATCAATCCCTGAGTATCTGCAGCCTCCCACCCTCATCTCTCTTCTGTGTTGTAATTCTGCAGCCTCCTACTCCTTCCCTCTCCTGCATTACTGATCTGTGAAATGTGCAAGCAAATTTGAATGGCTGGTCCTTGTGAAATGAAAACAAAAACATAAAAATATCAAACTGCACAGAATGATTTTTTTTAGCAAATTTTGTCTAAAAGCTCTTTCATATGAATGACTTCCCGTTTCAGAATGAAATTTTTAATCTCAGATCATTAAATTCCAAATAAAGTATTTTGCAAATCCTGCCTATTTGTCTTTTTGTGTTGTGGACAACAATCCCCGTTAAAAAAAATGGAAACACATAATTATGCGATTGTAAAATGACACTAAAAGTGCACACGTTAACATCTCTTGCATGTATAGAAATTGCAGCAGCGCTTCCCACGTGTCTCTTACAAGACAATTTGTCTAGGGCACGTTTTTAGCAGTTTAATTTCAACAATGCCACCAGATCTGTTTGAAGAACAGCCAAGTATACAGCAGATGAAAGTCCTGAAATTTTCTGAAAATGTCAGGTGAGCTCCACTGCTGCTCACATGACCAGAACTCTAGGCATTTGGTCACGTAATCTATGTTGAAGGGAAGGATCAGAGTTCAGATTTGCAGATCCTCCCCTAGAGCAAAGATGATGGTGAGGGTGGCTATAAAGCAGGCCAATCTCTGCAAGCACTACTCTTTGATAAATACACACAGTGCAGCTCAATGTATAGCACACCTTAGTGTACACGCTATCCAGGCATTTCCAATACATACATGCTAGGATCGCTGGTGTCTTGAATCAACACTATTCTTATCTGCACAAACCTAAGAACCTGTGCACAATGAAGTGGATATGCCCATTACAACTTACATGTGCCACTTAAAGTGGTTGTAAACCCTTACATATACACAACCTAAGCCTCAGGTACAATAAATCATCCTACATAAGTTGTACCCGTTTATCTGCAGCACTCTCTCCTCTACATCCTCCTAAAGCACACATTTTACACAGCGTTTTTGAGCACCAGAAGGCAGGGGGTGGGGATCTGACATCCCACAATGCATAGCATAGAGCAGGAGGGTAATCTGGAACCTGAGTGAAAGGAATGGTCACAGCCCCCCACCCCCGCCTCCACAGTCTTATAGGGAAACATGCACAGCTGAGGCTGTCAGTCACCTACTGTGTGTTGGAGGGGGAAACAGGGCCATCTTCTAGGATTGTTTGGTGTTAGCATAGACTCATGCAGATAGAGGAGGAATGACGGAGCTGACATAAATCACACTAGGTGCGTTGGATTAAGGCAAGTACACACTATAGAACAATGGTCTCCAAACTGCAGCCCTTTGCTTGCCTTCACCCAGGGGCAGTTTTCCTCTCACTGATACAAGACACTATTTACTCCAACTAACACCAATAGGGCATTATTCCTCCCACTGACACCAATGATAGGGTACTTTTCCTCCCACTGACACAAACAATGAGGTACTATTCCTCCCACTACCAATGATGGGGCACTATTCCTCCCACTACCAATGATGGGGCAATATTCCTCCCACTGACACCAATGATGGGGCACTATTCCTACCACTGACACCAAGAATTGGGTACTATTCCTCCTACTGACACCAAGGATGGGGAACTAATCTTCCCACTAACACCAACGATGGGGTATGATTCTTTCCACTGACACCAATGATGGGGCACTAATCCTCCCACTGACACCAAAGATGGGGTATGATTCTTTCCACTGACACCAACGATTGAGCATTATTCCTCCCACTGACACCAACAATGGGGTACTATTCTTCCCAATACCAATGATGGGGCACTATTCCTCCCACTGACACCAATGATGGGGCACTATTCCTCCCACTAACACAAACAATGGGGTACTATTCCTCCTCCTACCAATGATTGGGCACTATTCCTCCCACTGACACCAACGATTGGGTACTATTCCTTCCACTGAACCAACAATAGGGCACTATTCCTCCCACTGACACGAATGATGGGGCACTATTCCTCTCACTGACAGCAACAATTGGGTACTATTTCTCCCACTGACACCAATGATGGGGAACTAATCTTCCCACTGACACCACTGACACTGAATCCTCCTACTGAAAGGGCGGTTGATGATTGGAATAAACTACCAACAGAGGTTGTGAGACAGTCAACAGTAAATGGCTTCAAACTTGCTTGGGATAAACATAAATCTATAGTCAGACAACAAGGTTAATGTAAAAAAAAAAATAAAATAAAAAAAAATAAAAATAAATAAATAAATAAAAAGGGGCAGACTCGATGGACTACTCAGTCTTTTTCTGCCATCGCTTTTCTATGTTTCTATGTAACAATGGGGTACTATTCTTGCCACTGACACCAACACCTGCCCCCTAAAGTCTGAAGAAATGTAAACTGGCCCTTTGTTTAGAAAGTTTGGAGACCGCTGCTATAGAAGGATATTTTATGATTAGATAATCCTGAGGAAGTCACCTGACTGTGATGATATGCGTGGAGTGGAGCCAGGTGATGCTGCTGAAACCGGAAGTGATGCATGAAGGCCTGCTGTTAGTTTTAGGGGTTTAAAGTCTTTTACTGTAATGCAATGTTTTAATAAAACACTGCACTATGAGAATAACTTTTCTTGCATGAGCCACTAGAAGGAGTGAGAGAGGTGGAAGAAGACAGGAGTCTAAAGTGGGGTGCACACTATAAGAAAACCTGATTTTCCTGGTTGTTTCACAGCAAAGTGGAACCGATGAACGAAAATTCTCGCACGACAAAGGCTTTTTTTTTGTTGTTTATTGTTTCTGATCATGTGCAGTCTTCCTTTTCTGGTTTTTCTTGTACAAAAATCGTAACAAAACGGTACACATTAAATGAAAATAATTTATTCTGTTCCCATAGGAGTTTGTCCCTATGGGAATTTTCGTACGAAAAGTTGGAATTGGCTGTGAGTGTACACACTATACGAAAACAGCACGAAAATTCTTTGGACGAAAATGTTCACATGATTTTCTTATAGTGTGTACGAGCCTTAAACATTCTTTGTTTCTTAAAAATAACACATTATACTTACCTCCTCTGTGCAAAGAGTTTTGTACAGTGGCCCGATCCTCCTTTTCTAGAGTCCCTCAGCGGCGCTCCTGGCTCCTCCTCTTCTCGAGTTCCCCGTTGGGAAGCACTCACCCCGGGGACACCTGTGCGGGCGCGATCCCGAGTCCTGCTGCTGCCTCCATTGACATGGACAGCAGGACTCGGCCTCATCACCCGGCTCCCGCGTCATTGGATTTGATTGACAGCAGCAGGAGCCAATGGTTCCTGCTGCTATCGATCTATCCAATGAGGACCCGAGCCAGTGGCTGGAATTGCTAGGCTTGTCCCTGCCGCTGGAACGATCAGGTTCAGGTAAGTAAAAGGGGGGTTCTGGGGGGCTGCTGCAGTACAGGAGGTTTTTCACCTTAATGCATAGAAGACTTTGAGACTTTACGACCCCTTTAAGATCGCGCAATACCAGCATAGGGGACTGCGTGATTTGACCTAGCAAGAGAGGTCATAAATCATGGTGAGCGCATAGTTTGGAAGGTGGTTGGGAATCACTGAAGCACCAGCACTTTTTATTTGAATCCTATTACTGTGGAATCACTTAAAGGGTAAGTTCACCTTTACAGAAAAATGTGTAAAGTGAACTTACACAGCATGCCCTCCTTATCCCCCTCGGTCCCGCTGACTCGCAGCACGGCCATCTCCAGTTTTGAGCCCTGCTATAGCTGCCTCACGGCTCCGGGGCTTAGAAAACCCCTGTGCATTCACACGTCTTCTTCTCCTCTGAAAGGATGGGCTATGCGGGTTCTGATTGGTTGGCGTTGCCCATTTGACGGCGCCGACCAATTACAATGCTCCTAAACATCCCTCCTGAAGGGGTATGTTTAGGAGATTAAGCTCCGGAGATTGCTAAGCCCCGGAGCCATGAGACGGCTCTAGCAGGGCTCAGAACGGAGGATCCCCGCAATGCAGGTCAGCAGGACCGAGGGGGGATGAGGAGGGCATGCTGTGTAAGTTCACCTTACAGATTTTTCTGTAATGGTGAACTTAGCCTTTAATGCAGGCACTAGCACCTGTCATCTGGATCACATTGTTAAGAACCACTAAATGAACTGCACGTTATGGTTTTAAATTTTAAAGACTTTTTTCGAAGGTCTATACTTTATTAGTTTTGCACTGAAAGTTTTATGTGGAGGAAGTTATACATGCAAAAGCACTTTAATGATATTGTATGCAAGCAAGGCTATTTTTCAGCGGGAAAACAGGGGAACGCAGTTCCGGCACCTCCAGCACTAAATGTATGTAATGGCAAGAGGTGCTGGGGTGTGCTGGAAGGTCTATTGATGCTGGTTGCTGGGGGGATCTATTGTTGCTGGAGGGGACCTGTTTTTGTGTGGTGGCCTATTGTTGCTGGAGAGGTCTATTGTTGCTGGTGGGGGATCGAATGTTGCTGTGGGAAGTTATGTTTCTGGGGGGACAATTGTTGCTGGAAGGGATCTACTGTTAAAGAAAGGGTCTATTGTTCCTGGCTGCTGGAGAGTCTATTGATGCTAGCTGCTGGGAGATCTGGTCCTGCTGCTGGGGGTCTATTGTTGCTGGGATATTTTGTTGTAGGAGTCCTATGTTGCTAGGGGGGGTCTATTGTTGCTGGGAGGAGGGGGAAGTAATATATATTGCTGCCGGCTGCAGGGGATCTATTTTACTTGTTTTCTTGTTATCATTACCACATTTCATACAAATGACTTAGCATGACATAATGATACTTGGCTCTGTATTTTCTGAATGAGACGGTGCTGGGAGGTGGGTAGGGGGTGGAACCAAGAGATGTTGCTTGGAGGTGGGTAGGGGGCGGAGACAAGAATTGACTCAGGAGGTGGGAGTTCCAGCACCTATTCTCTGAGAAAAATGCTGGAGGGGACCTGTTTTTGTTGATGTATATTTATATGTTGACGGCTTAATACATATAGCACAGAGGGTATAGGCACAGCAACATTTGCACTTTTTATAGAAGGATATGCTGTGTACATTTTTCATATTAGAAATATATAACCACTTTAATCCAGGTTGTGCACAATCATTGTTGGGCATCTATAGCAGCAGTTACTGAGATACATCTTCAGCGAGTTATTCATCAGGAGTAAAGACCATAACTAACACAGACTTACATAAGTCCTGATTAGCTAGCTCCATGCAGGTCAGAACACCTAAGGAAATGTACATACATCCAAAGCGGTAGCCTAACATTAGCTATTGTCAGAATATAAATCTCACTTGAAATGTTTGACCTAATTTTATGCCATTATTATGGTTGGCTTCTATCATAAGTAAGAAACATGCTGTCCTTCTGAAATTTAAACTTGAATGGATCAGATGTCAAGCGGAGTGCCATACAGGAATTCTAAAACCGATGAAAATAATATACCAAAAATATATAGAATTTACAGAAATGGAACAATACAAAGCACAGCACACGGCTGATAACTGACGTGATGTTTTCAGTTCACATTCTGTATGTGTTGATGTTTAGTCTGTGCATACCTGAAAGAATCCAGGAGGAACCGGGCCCACTGGCATTCCATCCCCTGGGGGCATATTTCCTAGTACGGGACTGGGCGCAGCCGCTGCACTCTGTAAGAAAAGCAAAACGCTACCATTAGCCGGGTTTATCTACAGACATGTCACTCGTGCTTAGTTTACAAAAACAATTCAGTATAAAATGCAGGCAGTAACATCTTCATCTATACTCTGGTGCATTAAGAAAATGAATGACAGATACATCATGGCTAGGTTAACTGGCTTCCACCCAAACGTATGCATTTGTACGGATGACCGACCGTAGTGGGCACACTACACTGAGAGCTCCTTTGGGGGAAGCATTGATGTGAATGGCTGTATTTATTTATTTATTACAAGTACTTATATAGTCAATTTACGCAGTGCTTCACACACAAACACACATATATATATATATATATATATATATATATATACAGTATATATATACACATACATACATACACACACACATATATATATATCTTGTACATTCGCATCAGTCCCTGCCCTCAAGGAGCTTACAATCTATGGCCCCTAAAGGCTAGTACACACGATCAGGAAATCGTACGTAAAAATACCGCTTTCGAAGCAATCGTGCGATAATCTGATCATTAGTACGCGGCTTTCGAGGGCCGATCACGACAGTTCATCCAAAAAATAAAAAATGTTCTCGTACAATACCAGGTCGTACAATTTCCATTTGATCAGTACAGTTTTCATCTGAAAATACAATACAAATACATGACATCACTTTCAAAGTTTTATTCTGTCGCACGAGAATTTTCGTAACTTTAGTAACCTCTTCATTTTCAATATGGAAACCAGCATGCAAACAAAATAATAAAACATATGATCATTTGTCCGAAAATCTCACCCTGTGTACCAGGCTTTACTCACATTCACACAATAGGGCCAATTTAGACAGGAGCCTATGAACCTCATCAGCATGTCTTCGGAGTGTGGGAGGAAACCGGAGTACCTGGAGGAAACCCACGCATGCACACGGAGAACATGCAAACTCCAATATCAAGGAATACCTAACCTTCTAAGATAATTTTTAATTATTAGAGTATGCTTTTGTGTTTCCTGATTGGCATTTCTTCTTAAATACTATTTAAAGCATTCTGCACAAGGCAATGCATGTGATTGTTGTAGAACAAGGAGAAGTGATGAAAGTATAGCAACTGCCATTGTTTGGGGTCAGAAATTCAGAAAGCATTAAGCCAAAGCTATTCTCAAAAGGAAGGTTAGCAATATCAGACCGCATGCTTTTCTTATGATGGAATCACTTCAAACTCATGCATGCTTCTGCCTTGCATCCTTGGCAGAGGAGAGCAGTCCGACTATGATGCAATACTCTGCGCGGAGTTTATCAAAACTGAAGCAGTCAGAATCTGGAACATAAATTCCTCTCTCTGTGTTTTTTCCTTGCTCATAACTACAAGTCATTGGGAAGATGAATCAAGGGAACAAGCTCCATTGACACATGGAGGGGCAACAATTGATTTTTCTCCCCTGAAGATTTGCCAAGAATATTTCAATCATATGAATACTCTGCAACAGCTGTACAGGAGACTGCAATGTAGACCCTTTTGAACTAGTTAACACATTTATCCTCAGTCATATGAATGTGGTCTAGGACATGAAGAAAAATTATGCAAAGTTTCTTTTCCTCCTATTGTGGCAGTCCCCGCTGGCTATGTCCACTCTTCCCTTCTTCGGGTGCCAAGGATGCATCTGCGCATACACGCTTCTTTTGGGTCCTGAGCTGGGCTGTGTGTGTCCATAGGCACATGTAATGCCGGTAAGCCACTCCCCTGCCCCCTCTCCTCACAGGAGTTAGACTGACAGCAGCAGGAGCCTATGGCTCAGCTGCCCTCAGTTCCTTCTTTGAAAGCAGGAGGTGAAGGGAGTGGAGCTAGAGCTGGGGACATGGAGCCAGGAAGGTGTTTATGGATTTATGGGATCTGTTCTATCTGTCAGAAGTTTTCTGTTTCTGTCCATCCAGTCCTGAGAGTTAGACAGCATGCCAGACAGCAGAGACAGATTGCTAACATAACTTTTCTTTACTGTAGTTAAGCAAAACAGCTTAACTAATTTACTTTTCTGCCCCAAGCCTGTGATTGGCGAGTGAATGAGAAGCAGCATCTCTGCCCCTTCTTCTTCAGGCAGAAGATTTCTTGACAGCGTATGAGCACACCTGATTGGCTTCTAGCACTGACCTCCCTCAACCAGTCAAAGCTCTGCTGGCATTACAATAGTCTGACATCAAAAAATGGAACTTACAATATACAAATACTGTAGCTGCTGACTTTCAATATAATATATGGACACTTACCTGGCCAAGGAGCCTGCGATGTCAGCACTGTGATGTTGGCACTTGGCTGTCAGGTGCTACCGCTGCCATCTCCACTAAGGGAAACCAGAAGTGAAGCCTTACGGCTTCATGGCCGGTTCCCTACTGTGCATGCGCAAAGTGCGCTGTGCTTTCTAATTGTCCGGTGGTGGAGGAAGGAGGAAGCAAATAAGTGAAGGTTCCTCTGTTGGGTAGAACTCCGCTTTAACCACAACAGTAAAATCAGTCTGTATAAGCAGTAAAGCATGCTTGTTATTCTGAAATGAAGGGGTAAATTCTGTGCATTGCGTAAAAAGGCTGTTTGTTCCGGTCTTCTCTGATTCTTCCCTTTTATTGTCCCTAATCCATCTGCTGATAGTACAGAGCCTTGGAGGCACTCTGCACATGCGCAGTTTATTGTGTATTGCTAGAGAGTTTTTTTTCTTGGGAGAGTGCATGTGATCAGCACAGGGCCAATCAGCACTGTCCACACAGAGGGTCAGGGGCCATGCAGGCTTTTAGGACAGTCATAGGAGAATGAAAACTCTTCCTACAAGCTTTAACCAGACACTGATAGAAGTCACAATACTGCTATATACTGCTGATGAGAAAAGGTATTTAGCAGTTTATATATTTACTAAAATAATTGCATTTCCATGTTCTGAGTACTGCAGCAGACCAGATATAGTGAATGCAGGGTCCTGGGTTTAGTAACAGTTTAATGTTTTTTTGAGTAATTCATAAGAACATTAACTGATGTTTTTATATTGGTTTTACCTTTAAATATCCCCAATGCCAAACACCAAAATGTTACATTTCATGTAGTAACTGTACACTTTGCCTCATTTGGTTACATGTCAATCAATAGCAACCTATCAAAACTGAGCTGACAGGTTTTCTTTGTCGATCTGAAAAAATATTCTGATTGGTTGTTATGGGCATCATAAAAAGCAGACTGTCTGTCCTACTTTCTGCTATAAAAAAAAGGCTGCATGATCTTGAAAATGTCATCACTTTCCAGCCACATGTCCTGCTGTCACGTCCGATATTATGAATGGGAAAGTTACAGAAGTGTTAGTGACATTTCCTGACAGTCCTCTAAACTAAAACAATGTCGCAAAAATTGGAGGAAGTTGAGATTTCAACTGTGTTTTCAGTAAACAAAACTTTTCTTCCTTTTGTCTTTTTTCCCCCCATTTGTAAGAATAAAGCTGAACTTTAGGCAGATCTAAATTCACCAAGTAATCTTGGTATGGATTCCATAAAATATATTAAATGTAAATTTAAATACTGATAGTACACACCGATCAGCCATAAAATGATGCCCTCTGACAGATAAAGTAAAGAATATTGATGATCTCTTTATAATGGCATCTGAAAGAGTTTGCGATGGATTAGGCAGCAAGTTGTCCTTGAAGTTGTGTTGAAAGTAGAAAAAAATGGGCTAGCGTAAGGATTTGAGCAACTTTGACAAGGGCCAAATTGTAATGACTGGGTCAGAGCAACTTCAAAACTGCAAAGTACCAAAAATGGTCAAAGGAAGGAAAACTGGCGCACCGGTAACAGAGCGGCCAAGGGTTATTGATGCATGTAGGGAGCGAAGACTGGCCCATGTAGTTTGATCTAATAGAAGAGATATTGTAGCTTAAATTGCTGAAAAAGTTAATGATGGTTCCAATAGAAAAGTATCAGAGCACACAGTGTATTGCAGTTTGGTGCATATGGGGCTACATAGCCACAGACCAGTCAGGGTGTCCATGCTTACCCATGTTCACAGCCAAAAGCAACTACAATGGGCATGTGAGCATCAGAACTGGACCAATGGAAGAAGGTGGCCTAGTCTGATGGATCTAGTTTTCTTTTACTTCATGTAGTGCCCTGGATGCGTGTGCGATGTTAACCTGGTGAAGAGGTGACACCAGGATGTATTATGGGAGGAAGCCAAGCTGTGTGATGCTTTGGCCAATGTTCTTCTAGGAAACCTTGGGTCCTGCCATTCACATATGTTACTTTAGAGTCCATGCCTTAATTTTGAAGTCAGGGCTGTTTTGGTGGCTAGAGGGAGCCCTACTTAATTTTAGGTGGGTGATCATACTATTATGGCTGATTGTTGTAAGTACCTACACTTTTTTATATAGATCAGCTTCCTGGAATCCCCTGTATAGAAGTTTGGGAGAAGAAGAAGCAGCATTCTAATCCAAACAGACTCAACGGCATCACACAGTGCTGTCAGTCTACAAATAGAAACTTAATGACAGGAGGAGGGAGGAGAGTGAACACCTCATTAGCATAATAATGCTCCTTCACCATCCAATTAACAGGCTTAACAGGCAAATTGTGCCCAAGACATAGTGCTTTACCCAACTGGAATGAAGTGTGGTCAATGACCTGGGACAGAGGCATGAAGGCCACGGTACCATGGATATAGGAGCAGCTCAGGCCCTCAGAACTCTCATATACATAATGTATGTAAATAAAAATTTGGATTTTTAAAGAATGTATTGGCTTGTTTTTTGGTGCAGCTCTTTTAAAAGTTCCTATGGGCAATTTTTGTATGCGAGACCTGGCTTTTGTTATTGGGCAAGGGCACCCAAACTACAAACCAGGCCAAACATTACAAATATTTGGCAAGCAAGAAAGTGAAAGTATATATATCAAATATGCATTCGGCAGTTTGCCTGGAATTTAATTTTAAAATAAGAATCAAATTAAAGGATTGCTTATAATCTTGAACATATTTTCCTATATTTGATTCTCCACTATAAAAAGAGTAAAGCTCCAGTTTTTCGATCATTATGTGTAAGAATACAGCCAGGTAAATAGATCCTTCATCTCAAAAATACACAGAGCATTCCTTTGAAAACTCTGCGCAGCGTTAACCATTTTAAGTCGCCCTGCGCAGTATTTCACCTAGGATGTCTGCATTCCTGGGAGAGCTTACTTGGAAGACAAATCGGAATCACTGATCCCTCCAGGGATTTTCTCAAGCACACGTGGGCTTATACTGTGTAGAGGAAAAGTCAGAAGGATCAAGCCTCTATTAGCTGGCACCGCGTGCGGAGGGCTAAGGCTCACTAAATAGTGGCGAGGCAGTGGTTAACTACACAAGGATTTCATGTACCTATCAGAACGCTGGAAGGCTACAGGTATATCAATAAATATAAGTACAACAGTATATATAATGCACAAAAAGCTGTACAATAATGCACAGAAAGCCATTTCAGAATCTTTGCAGATAAAAAAACAAAACACTTTTATAAGATCCAAGAATAGGCGGCGCACAGGTCACAGAGATGACAGAAGCAGGTTATAAACGCTATAGGGGCATACTGCACAAAAAAAAACATAAAACAAATGAAATACACACACTATATTACCAAAAGTATTGGGACACCTGCCTTTACATGCACTTTAACCACTTCCTTACTGGGCACTTAAACCCCCCTCCTGCCCAGACCAATTTTCAGGTTTCAGCGCTGTCGCATTTTGAATGACAATTGCACGGTCGTGCGACGTTGTCATACGGGGATATCGCAAATATTGGACGAAGACAGTAGAGACACTGGACACGCGGCGGATAAGAACCTAGAATATTTTCACAAAACAAAAAAATAGACGTTTCTAAGACTTTACCGAAAGACACGTAATAACATGTCGAAAAACACGTAATATATATGACAACATGAATATAAATAACTATATGGACATCGGAAGGTCGCAAGACTATCCATGTACTTTAGGAACACATCAATTGGTGACGGAGCGGTGATAAATCACTCGGAATCGGGAGGCGTGCGCCACGGTCGATTATCTCCGAACTAGGAAGACTGAAAAGGAGATGTGTCATATTCGGGTGCACA
>BLSH010164691.1:607782-620092 GCA_018402905.1 Glandirana rugosa | reverse complement strand
TGGCAGTGAAGGGGTTAACCAGCAGGGGGCAGTGAAGGGGTTAACAATGTTCCCTGGGTGTGTTCTAACTGTGGGGGGGATGGGCTGGTCGGGACATAACAGATCTAACTGATCCCAGTGACAGGGATCAGTAGATCTGTCATGTCCCCTGTCACAGAACGGGGAACCGCCGTGTTTACATCGGCGGTTCCCCGTTCTACTGCTCTGTAAGGCGATCGCGGGTCAGGAGCGGACATCGAGTCCGCCCGACCCGCGGGCACGCCCACGCAGTGTGCGGCGGCGGCGCGCGCGCGCCGCCGCCGCCGCCCAGTGCGCGCAGTGGGCGTGTGAAGGGGCGGACGTCCATGGACGTCCCCCCGGATTTTCAGGTCCGCGCTGTTGACGTCTTTTGTCAATAGCGCGGTCCTGTACTGGTTAATGGCATCCCAGTCTTATGCCTCGTACACATGGTGCAACTGTTGTACGACCGCACGTTCAACAATCGGCGGTTGTGTCTAGTGTACAGGCGGTCCCCTTGTTACAAACATCTGACTTACAAACAGAGGGAGACAACAGGAAGTGAGAGGAAATCTCCCCCTAGGAAGGGAAATTCACTCCTGTACGAGTTATGGGAAAAAGGTGTTTCGACTTTATCACCAATCCTTGTTTCCACAACAACTCAAAATTTTCAAAGTTCAATATTCATAGGGACAGAAAGTGAAGTAAAATCTTCTAAACAGAAGCACAGACAGCAAAACAAACCTTACAGGGGTAACCTTCCCTATGCTATCCAAAAAACGTAAAAATTATTGTTTTGGCTGGAGCTACACTTAAAATTTACACGTTTTGACTTACAAACAAATTCAACTTATGAACAAACCTACAGACCCTATCTTGTTTGTAACCCGGGGACTGCCTGTACTGACATGATTCAAGTAATCGGCCAACAAAGCAGAACGTAGTGACGTGTTACGAGCATATAACGAGGAAGTTCAGGCGAATGTGATTCTGGATCCTGGATTCTGAGCATGCGTGTTTGCACTTGCAACTTTTGTTGGGCCAACTTCTGTACAGACAAGTCAACAGTCGTACAACGGCTTGTTGGCCAACAAAGGTTTTCTAGTTTGCTCAACCAACTTCTATTGTACGACTGTTGAATGTTAGCTGTTGTAATCGTGCATACTAACAGTCGGATTATCGTACAACAAGCTGTTGTACGACCGTTGTATCGTGTGTACGGGCCATTAGTCCATAGGGTTCAATATTGAGTTGGCCCACCCTTTGCAGCTATAACAGCTTCAACTCTTCTGGGAAGGCTGTCCACAAGGTTTAGGCCCCTTTCACACGAGCGGATCGTTTGGGTCCGCCTGTCAGTTTTTCAGGTGGACCTGAACGGACGCTCCATTATCCTCTATAGAGCGACGGATGTCAGTGGTGACATGTCCGCTGACACCCGATCTGCCAAAAACAGACGGATGGAAACCCTATTTTCCATCCGTCTGGCGGATCGGATCAGACGAGCATGGACAGACGGTCCGTGTTCATCCAATCCTCCATAGAGGAGAATGGAGCTGTGACAGGTCAGTCTCTGCACCGAGTGCAGAGACTGTCCTGTCATCCGCTGGCTCAGCGGGGATAAACGGATGGATCCCCGCTGAGCAGTGGAGCCCGTCAAAATGGGCTCTGCTCGTGTGAAAGAGCCCTTAGGAGTGTCTATGGGAATATTTGTCCATCCTACCAGAAGCAGATTTGTGAGGTCAGGCACTGATGTGGATGAGAAGGCCTGGCTTGCAGTCTCCGCTCTAATTCATCCCAAAGGTGGTCTATCGGGTTGAGGTCAGGACTCTGTGCAGGCCAGTCAAGTTCCTCCCCCCCAAACTCACTCATCCATGTCTTTATGAATATTGCTTAATGCTCTGGTGTGCAGTCATGCTGGAACAGGAAGGGGCCATCCTCAAGCTGTTCCCACAAAGTTGGGAGCATGAAATTGTCCAAAATGTCTTGGTATGCTGACACCTTAAGAGTTCCCTTTACTGGAACGAAGGGGCCAAGTCCAACCCCTGAAAAAAAAAACCCACTCCATAATCCCCCTCCACCAAATTATTTGGAGGGGTGGCCCAATACTTTTGGCAATATATTCTGGATGAGCGAGTTTGGGGTGGAGGAACTTGACTGTCCTGACCTCAACTAGATAGAGCACCTTTGGGATGAATTAGAGCCAGGCCTTCTTGTCCACATCAGTGCCTGACCTCACAAATGCCCTTCTGGAACAATGGTCAAACATTCCCATAGACACACTCCTAAACCTTGTGGACAGCCTTCCCAGAAGAGTTAAAGCTGTTATAGCTGCAAAGGGTGGGCCAACTCAATAGGCAGCTGCATTGATGGGCACAGGTGAGGCAGCTGCATTGATGGGCACAGGTGAGGAGGCTGCACTGATGGGCACAGGTGAGGCAGCTGCATTGATGGGCACAGGTGAGGAGGTTGCACTGATGGGCACAGGTGAGGCTGCACTGATAAAGTTGGTAATATTTATTTTTATAACTTAATTCTGCAAAAAACATTTAAGTTTTATTTCATGAGATCATTTATGAGGGCATGTTTAGGGGCAGGGCAGGGTAGGGGTTGGGTGGGGCAACTGGTGGCGAGTAACCCTGAAGGATGGCTAGTAGCTAAGGACTTGAAATTTTGAGCCCTGAAGGCAAGCGTCCCAATACTTTAGGTAATATTGTGTACAGAATGTGAACACACACATAGAAAACACAAAAAATAATTAGGGTAACATAAACTTTAACCCGAGATCCAGCTAGCATTTTTAAGCAATTACATCAACTATTTTTTTTTTCTTTTTGGGATAAAGGTCTTACATAAATAAAAGCTGATCATTGTAAGCCCCCTGTCAGTTTTAATTGGTTTGTCTCAACCCTCTAACTGCTACATTGTCTGAACAGTTTGGTCTGTTAAAGAAAGCTGAAAAAAATAACAGACTTATGCCTGGATCACCAGGTTAAAATAAAGGAAAAAAAGCAAACGAATGCAGTCACCACATCTAAAATTGCTAAGCTGCAATGTATAAAATGTTTGTTTTTGGGTTACTACAATAGGTAATTGTTATGTGTAAATTGGTAATGCTATATAATACTTGTAATAAATAAATAAAATTGTGATAGGCACAATCGCAGGAAAGGAAGTGAAGTTAGATGAAATAAAAAAAAAAAGAAGGATGCAGTGCTAATGGAAGGGACTGAAAAGAAAATGCATTAGATCATGGGTGCTCAACCTGTGGCCCTCCAGCTGTCGTGGAACTACAAGTCCCATAAGGCATTGCAAGCTGCTGACAGTTACAATCATGACTCCCAAAAGCAGAGACCTGATGGGAGCTGGAGGGCCACAGGTTGAGCTCCCATGCATTCGATGATTAGAACAAAACTTTCATGTAACCCGGTTATGTGAAGTTACTGTTTATCAATTGGGTTTAATACAATTCCTGGACAGGGACGAGTCACCCATCTAATGTTCATATAATACAAAAAACCAAAGCCTGGCTTTTCTTCAATCCTGGGCTTAGTGCAGAAAACACATCAGTCAATGAAATGGCAAACATGAAGATGGTGAGAAGTACAGATAAATAAAAGCAGAAGAGTACGATATATTTTTAATGACATTACTTGGCACAGCGTGAACATTAATGGCTGACACTGCATATCTCTGGCGCACAGAGCACAACACATAAAATTTATTGGTGCAATTATCAATGGTTTTGTTTGCTACACCTGTAATTCCGCTTCCTCCCCTCCTTCTCTTTTATAATATAGACAATTTAATTAGCTCAATATTTTATAAATAAAGCACATTGATGGAACATCAAGAAGTCATTATACTAATGAGGTTTCAATAGGTGAATGGCACCGCTATGTTTTCACCGATGTCTTCCCATTGTCTAGCGAACGTTTTGTAAAATAGAACTCATTACAAGTGCTGACAAAAACAATTCCGCCATTCAGACTTTAATACAGTTATACGGCGGTAATAAAATGCTCTTTTCTTTGTGGATGTACTTGTTTAGAATGACTATAGAGAGCAGATTGCTCATATTCTGGGCTTCAGATTCCCCATCCAGGCTCCTCTCCTCGCAGTCTAGCTCAGGGTGGGCAATGCACAAGTCTCCAGAGCTGCTTGTAGACTGGCCAGCCTGGCACCTCTAATGTGCCACACTCAAATCTCCTTTCTTTGTAGACATGTTAGGTATACGATGTATATATTTTGTAGACATTTTAGGTATACTATATATATCTTTTGTAGACATTTTAGGTATACTATATATATTTTGTAGACATTTTAGGTATACCATATATATTTTGTAGAAATTTTAGGTATGCTATATATATTTTGTAGAAATTTTAGGTACGCTATATATATATATTTTGTAGACATTTTAGGTATACTATATATATTTTGTAGACATTTTAGGTATACCATATATATTTTGTAGACATTTTAGGTATACTATATATATTTTGTAGAAATTTTAGGTACGCTATATATATATATTTTGTAGACATTTTAGGTATACTATATATATTTTGTAGACATTTTAGGTATACTATATATATTTTGTAGACATTTTAGGTATACTATATATATTGTGTAGACATTTTAGGTATACTATATATATTTTGTAGACATTTTAAGTGTACTATACAGTGTTAAAACTATCATTAACCGTAGTCATTATATATTTCTATTAGATATCAATGTTGGTATTGCTGCTTTCATCTGAAATAATTCTTTCCCCAACACCTTAATCACTTGCCATCCAGGCCAATTCTGAGACTTCTCTCCTACATGTAAAAATCATTATTTTTTTTTTGCTAGAAAATTACTCAGAATCCCCAAACATTATATATGTTTTTTAGCAGAGCCCCTAGGGAATAAAATGGTGGTCATTGCAACTTTTTATCTCGCACGGTATTTGCGCAGTCATTTTTCAAACGTGTTTTTTTGGGAAAAAAACAGTTTCATGCATTAAAAAAAACAAAACAGTAAAGTTAGCCCAATTTTTTTGTATAATGTGAAAGATGATGTTAAGCCAAGTAAATAGATACCCAACATGTCACGCTTTTTAATTGCGCACACTCGTGGAATGGGGCAAAACTCCAAATTTCTTCAAATGCAGAGGCCGGGCATGGTGTCATATCAGCGCGCCTGGCCTCCGAAAGATTATAGAGATGCCAGGGGCCATGTGGTCCACCGGATGCTCTATTGTAAACTTCCGGCATGGACCAATTCCTTCTCCCTCTCGCCGATCGTACGGACGAGCCGGGAGAAACAATGGAGGGCGCCGGGAGGGGGGAGCCGACCCCTTCCGCTGTCTGTTAGAATGCTCAAGCGGCTGAAGAGCTGCTATGATTGTTCTTACTGTGCATGGAATCGCCGGATCTAAAAGAAGATATCTGAATGATGCCTGTTGATGCAGGCATTATTCAGATATCCCCACTCAAAGTCTGCAACCTCCTATGACGTCGTTGGGCGGGAAGTGGTTAAAGTGGTTGTAAACCTCAGACATGAAATATGAACAGAGCATATCCCTCTATATCTATAGTGTGTACTTGTCTGAATTAAGAGTACTAAAGCATAGTACACACAATAAGATTATCAAACAAATGATCGTCCATTTTTTTTTTTTTGCATGCTAGTCTCCATATGAAGAGGTTACTACAGTGAAAATTCTCGTGCGACAGAATAAAAAATTTGGAAGTAAGGTAATGTATTTGTATTGTATTTTCAGACGAAAACTGTGCTTATTCAACGAAAATCGTACTGGTATCGTATGAGAAAAATGTTCGGGTTTGTCCCTTTGGATAATTTCGGACGAAAGCTCAGATCAGATTATCGTACCAGCGATTCGAAAAAGCGATTGTACGATTTTATGATTGTGTGTACAGGCCTTAAATGTCATTTCTGTCTGCTGCTTTGTTTCTCTGCTATCAGCATGATTCATTTCCTGACTCCAAAAGAAAAATGGTGACAGGGGAGGGACCTCCAGCTGATTGACAGCCTCAGCTCTGTTCCTGTGTGGAGGGGGGGGGTGTCTCTTCCCTCCAATCAGCTCTCAGAGCTGAGCTCTGCTGAGTGTAACTTCAGCTTGCCGCCCCTTTTTTGGCAGCTCAGATAAGCTTTAGACTCCAAGCACACTAGTGGTTTTTTTATGCTCTTAGAAGCGGTTATGACCATTTTTTTCTGCTTCTAAAAGTTAATAGTGTTATCCTATGTGTCCAGGAACACTATTTTATGCTAGAAGCTTTTTTCAAGCTTCAGTGTTTAGGAGCAGAAAAAAAATTGTTTTTGTAGAGTTACAATGCTACAACATTCCTGCACAAAAACGCTATTATCAGCATTTTTCATTCAGCATTTTTTGAGCTTATTAAAAAACCCTAGTGTGCAGGGAACCTAACATATTCTGGGCTTTAAATGGATGTACAAAAGAGATGGCAGCAGATAAACAGGTACAACTTATGTGGGAGAATTTGTTTCATCTCTGTATCGCCTGAGAGTAGTCACTTCACTGGGTATATTGAAGGGTCTACAACCACTTTAAGGCCTCATACACACGGACGTTTCTAAAAAAATAAACAAAACCTCGGGCCCGACGTCAAGGAAAAAAAGTCTGCGTTTTTCCGCGTTATGCACCAGCGTTTTTGAGCGTTAGTGAGCGTCGGTGTCCATAGGCGTTTTTTAAAAAAAATCATCCCTCTGCTATTTTTCAACCTAAAAACGTCGGCATCAAAAAACGCCGGAAAACGCCGGTATAATAATAGGTGGCGTTTGTTGGCATATTGTGGCGTCAGCGTCAAAAAATGCCAAAACGTTACAGCCTCAGAACGCGATGGCTGTGGGTTCTAGTTTCAGCTCACTAACGCCGACGTCATCTACAGCTCAAAAACGCCGACGTCTTTATGGGGCCATTGACTAACATGGAGAGCTGCAAAAAACGCCAGAAAACGCCGGCGTCAAAAAACGTCCGTGTGTATGAGGCCTAAAGAATAGCACTACTCCCACCAACATACTATCTGAATGGGATTTCTCTATATTCCAGGTGACCAACATTCAGCCCCAGGGCCACGTGCAGCCCTTGGGTACTTGTTCTGTGGCCCTTTACAGACGCTAGTAGTCAGTAGCAGAATCATTTGTAAGGATGCTATAATGACAGTGCTCTCTAGCAATCTTATATTGCATGTCCACAGTCTATGACCATGTCCTGCAATGTGCCTTCAGTATCCACCCACCTCCCTTATGGCATGCCTGCAGTCTCTGATCGTCTCTTCTTGTAGTTCTGAAGTCTTTGATGGTATTCTGTCATATACTGGATAACACGTGCGATCATTTGGAGCAATCAGGGGCCAAAGCTGAGGCTTCCCTCACCTTGTAAGTTGGCAATCACTGTTCTATATTCTCCTCTAGTACTGGGTTGGGTGTTGCATGCTCCTGAGGATGTGTGCTAATGCTTGCAAGACAATATTAGAAAAAAGACTGCGATCCACACGGGCAGAGGCTGATGTAACCAGGTTGCCTGCAGCCTGAAAAATACATTGGTACTGCATAAATATGTTCAATTTGAATAGTTAATATTTATGCCATTTTCTAAGCAAACAAGGCTTTCCTTTATCTTTATGAGTGCCAGAAAAACCGAGCCTTACCAATTTGAGTCTAAACAAAGGCCAGAAAGAACGTATGAACTGGGTTGTTATACGGAGGATTACAATCAATTAGATGCCATCTCCAGGCTCTGTCTCGAGGGATTCACAGGGATTGTGTAGAATAAAGTAAGATTTACCTCTCAAAGTCCATTCATCCTGCAAACAGCTTACAATGAACACAGCTCGCATGATACTCAGAATCTACATTCTGCTGCATTGTCTAGCTGGAAAACCAAGAAAAACTAAACACGCCGTTCACTGCTGCTTGAATATATTCATTCTGAAGACTTCACTTAAACTCAAAATTCTTGTATTCAACCTATAAAACAAGGACTGCCAAACATCTAACTGTAGAAGGAAAATGAATTATAGGAAAACAAATATGAACTTTCATCATGCATTTTAGGTTTGCCTGAAAGTTATTTTGGCATGACTGCCATAGTTTCGTGATCATCTAAAGCCGCCTTTCTCAACCCTTGAAATAACTTTCTGGTCTCAGGGAACCCCTGCTAATAATGACTATATCTACAAATCATGACACATTAGTATGATGGCCAGTGGGAAGAATGCCCCATACACTTGTGGTTATTGAGAAGAACTACCCCCTTATAGATAGCTAAAAAGATCAATGGTGTCAGTGGGAACTTATCTGAGAGGTAGAAGTTGCTCATAGCTCAAGGGACACCTAGCAACCTCTAGAGCAGTGGTTCTCAACTCCTGTCCTCAGGACCCACTAACAGGCCAGATTTTAAGTATTACCTTTGGGAGATGCAGACTAGAATACTGCAATCACTGAGCAGCAAATGATATCACCTGTAATGTATTTCAGTTATCCTGCAAACCTGGCCTGTTGGTGGTCCCAAGGATGGGAGTTGAGAACCACTGCTCTAGAGGAACCCTAGAGTTCCATTGAACCCTGGCTGAGAAACCCTGAAAAACTACAATGGTCTCTTTCATTCATGTATGTAATACATATATGCGCACTGCGCTAATGAAAAACACCCATTTGTGCTGCCACTTAATATTCGATAAACATGCAAATGAGATGACACAACTGTCAATGTGAAAAAAGAGACAAATAATTCCACAGTAGCACACTAATTACTCTACAAATCTTAGCATTGTGATAAAAGCAACATAAAAAGGCCCATACATAATACAAGTGTCCATATAGCATATCCAAAAAAAAAAAAAAAATGCTAACATATGCAAATCAATATGGTAATACAGTTCAAATTAAAGTGATGGAAAAATATTGTGAAACAATAGTGAAACAAAATTTCATAGATCCACCAAAATCCTTCACCAAAGTGATGTGTGCCACTCCCACTCCTTAAGATTAAAGCTCACCAGATGCTCCTGCCATTCACTCTCGTGCCTGGCAAATATCGCCTTATTAGATGTTATTGAAGAGCCACTTAGACGCGCCAATCTCCATCCAGATCAATAAAGACACTCTCTACATGTGGGGACAGAAATTGAGACGGAGCCTCCAATAGTGTAAAAACACCTTAAAGTAATCGGATTATTAAAAGTAATGCACTTACATCATAAAAGATTCAAATCGCCTTGTTAAAATTCCAAACACGTCAGATGACTCAGTGTTGAGATCTCCTCATAGCCTTCTTCACACACATGGGAGTCACCATCTCAGCGTTGCCGTGTAGCCACGCCCCTTTCTTTTAAACACGTTTCGTCCCTTCGGACTTCGTCACAGGGGGTGGCGGCACGGCACGGGAACAAAGCTTAAGTATCCTCCTCCTCACCACTTTAGCTCATTGTAAGTACAATTGGTAGACCTGTAAGTCAATGGACCTGGACTACCGCAATATTGTCCATCTGTCCAATTAAGCCGCCTATCGCCAGCTGAAATTACAATTATAATGTTATACATCCTACCAAAAGCTAGATGCTTAGCAGAGAAAAGCACATTAATGTGTCTCACCATACTCCAACAATGTACTCACTATTAATGTGGCAATTTTAAAATTGGACTGACCAAATCGTTACAACTGTTCAATTAACCCCACATTGACTAAGAAAGTCAAATCCTGCGGGAAGTGACTGATCCGTCTTTCCAACTCCAAAGTCCGCAACACACAGTTTATAAAATGAAATAATGGTGAATATAATGTGCAGCTATCAAATCCCAGATTAATTACCACAAGAGATTTAAGGTTTGTAATACATAATTGGGCAGAGCCTAGTTAATAGTCAATTTTAGGTGATAAACTCACTCTTTATATATACTTTTATAATATTTTCATTATACAAACAATAAATGTTTTATAGGTTTTTTTTGCTAAAAAGGAATCCAATCAATAGTTTTACATTTGTTGACTATTCCTTTGGAACAAAAAATCCATAAGAGGCTTTACAAACACAGACAGCGTGTCATTCATCAGACTATACTGATTCTATATGTTTGTTAATAAAGTAGAATAGCAGGAGATAGACCATTCTATTCAAGCTTTTCATTGTGTAAAAGTAAAAAAACAAAGAATAAAGCCGCACTCCCATAAAGTCTCCCCATGAAATCGAATCAAAGCAGTTGGCAGTCCTTTTTTGTTTACTGCAGAAAATTAGTCTGCAGTCTCTGCAGCTCCACCTCTTGGCTGCCAGTGGTAAAACTGAAATATATATATATTTAATATAGAGATACATAGAACGTATCTCCAATGGTAAGCCACCTAGACAGTATATATTTAACAAACATTGATTGCCTCACATACAAAGGTAATAACTAGGGATGTACATTCCTTATGAGTCCCACTGAAAGCTCCATTGACACCGAGGCTGAAGGTGTGTTCAACCAAACTGTTCAAAACATAGGAATCCATAGGAATGTTATTGGGGTTGATTTACTAAAACTGGAGAGCGCAAACTTTGAAAAGAAACCAATCAGCTGCCAGTTTTTTTTTTTTTTTGTCAAACCTTAATTGAACAAGCTGAAGTTAGAAGCTGATTGGCAACCATGCACAGCTTCACCAGATTTTGCACTCTCCAGCTTTAGTAAATCACCCCATTGTCTCACTTTCTGGTGAGTCCATCTTTCTGCAACATTATGCATGCATTGGCCCTATGGAATTAGATATTTTGAATAAAGTACACCCAATGCTGCTATGAGACTGAGCAGGAAATCTGGATGGACAAGTCACAGCAAGCTCTGTGAACTCATCTGTACACAAAGTAATAAAAGATCTTATCCATACACTTGGGTAAGATGAGCACTAAAGCACAATCACTGTTCATCACTAGAAAAACGGAACAAATACGGGTACCCACATGTACCCATAATACCATTAACTGTAAGGTTTTTTTTTATTTTATTTTAATAAAGCCAAATGCCAGCATGAAGGCTTCTCAGTGCAGTATGGATTGTAGTAGCAGACACATACTGCAGATATATATTACAATGAATCACCTTCTTATCTGAAGGTAAAGCAAAGATTCTTTGGCCAGCTAATAGGGTTGAACTCTGGAGAACTTTTGTATTTGCCAGAAATAACGCCAAGCCATAAAAGGAGCAATTTTAAAAATAAGATTTCTATAACATCAACAATTGATATATGCTGCTGCCAGACTCACCCATCTTACCCACTGCTTCTCCACGAACCTCAGCCCTGACCCCATACAAAGCCAACCTTAGATGCCCCTGCTACATTACCATAATCACCTCAAAATATCACCCACATTTCCCCCTTTGTCTGTTTACCTTCCTTTTCTTTTGGGTGTATGGTTACCTACAAGCCCTGCTTTGGCTTTTTTTGGCGTTTTTAGCTGTAGCGTTTTCTAGCCTTTTTTAGCAAAAATATACCCCCATAAAAGCTTATGGCTCAAAAACCCTAATAAACGCAGAATAGCCATGTTTTTCAGTGTTTTTAAGCTGTTTTCAGAGTTAGAGCTGTTTAACCACTTCAGCCCCGGAAGGATTTCCCATGTTAGGACCAGAGCACTTTTTACGATTCTGTACTGCGTCGCTTTAACTGACAATTGTGCGGTCGTGCGACGTTGTACCCAAATTAAATTTGCGTCCTTTTTTCCCCCACAAATAGAGCTTTCTTTTTGTGGTATCTGATCACCTCTGCGTCATTTCTGATTACCACTATAAACAAAAAAAAAAGAGTGGCAATTTTGCAAAAAAAAAAAAATAATAATAATAATATTTCTTACTTTTTGCTAAAATACAAATCCCAAAAAAAAATAAATATATATATATATATTATATATATATATATATATATATATATATAAAAACATTTTTTTTCATCGGTGGGAAACTCGCGGGGGGAGGTCCAATTGGGGAAGTGACCGTTACCGTAAATGTGTCATTAGTCACGTAAAAGTATCGTGACTAGCGACAGGGTTTTTTCACAGTTTTACTAGACTGTACACGCGGCGTTATAGCGTCATGGTGATTTTTAGCGTCTAGCGGCGGTAATGATCATTTTATATAAATTTTTTTATTTTTGGGGTATTTTCTTAAGAGTAGTAAGTACTTGCGCCGTTGAAAACGCGTTTGGTTAATTATTTGCGACTAAAAAAAAAAATTGGTTTTGATACTCCTTCTTATATTTAACCGGTTTTGGCTACTTTTTTTTACAAAAATATATATATATATATATATATATATA
>BLSH010164691.1:587042-607772 GCA_018402905.1 Glandirana rugosa | reverse complement strand
TATCACCCACATTTCCCCCTTTGTCTGTTTACCTTCCTTTTCTTTTGGGTGTATGGTTACCTACAAGCCCTGCTTTGGCTTTTTTTGGCGTTTTTAGCTGTAGCGTTTTCTAGCCTTTTTTAGCAAAAATATACCCCCATAAAAGCTTATGGCTCAAAAACCCTAATAAACGCAGAATAGCCATGTTTTTCAGTGTTTTTAAGCTGTTTTCAGAGTTAGAGCTGTTTAACCACTTCAGCCCCGGAAGGATTTCCCATGTTAGGACCAGAGCACTTTTTACGATTCTGTACTGCGTCGCTTTAACTGACAATTGTGCGGTCGTGCGACGTTGTACCCAAATTAAATTTGCGTCCTTTTTTCCCCCACAAATAGAGCTTTCTTTTTGTGGTATCTGATCACCTCTGCGTCATTTCTGATTACCACTATAAACAAAAAAAAAAGAGTGGCAATTTTGCAAAAAAAAAAAAATAATAATAATAATATTTCTTACTTTTTGCTAAAATACAAATCCCAAAAAAAAATAAATATATATATATATATTATATATATATATATATATATATATATAAAAACATTTTTTTTCATCGGTTTTGGCCAATTTATATTCTTCCTCATAGTTTTGGTTAAAAAAAAAAATCAGCGTTTATTAATTGGTTTGCGCAAAAGTTGCCGCGTTCATGAATGATGAGAATTCTTTTATGGGGTTTTTATTTTTTTAAATATATTTTACTAGTAATGGCGGCGATCTGCGATTTTTAGTGGTACTGCGATATTGCGGCGCACATGTCAGATCATTTTGACACTTTTTTGGGACAGCGATCAGTGCTATGAAAATGCACTGATTACTGTGTAAATGCCATTGCCAGTGAAGGGGTTAACCTGGAGGGGGGCGCTCAAAGGGTTAACTGTGTTCCCTAGGCGTGTTCTAACTGTATGGGGGCTGGGCTGGCAGGGGGAGGGGAGTGATCATGGCTTCCATATACAGGAAGCCTGTGATCCCAGCCCTTCCCCCTCTGTCAGAACGGAGATCTGTGTTTACATACACGGACCTCCGTTCTTTCACTGCGGGGGAGCCATCGCGGGTAACCGGCGGCAATCAAGGCCACCCTACCCGCTCCCTGGCCACCTCCGGCAGCGCGCGCTCACAATACTCGTTATCGCGGCCGCCGTCAGGTGACAGCGTTTCGCGATAACGAACCACTTTGCCACAGTCAAGCTACGACGGGCGTTCGGCAAGTGGTTAACAGCTGAAAAACTCCTCTCTGAACCCACTCGTTTTTTTTTTTTTTTTTTATTTACAGCCCAAAAACGCCCCTGCCCAGAATAGTTGATAACAGCCTATGTGTGCATGAACACATAGGATAACATAATGGGGAGTTTATTGACTGTAGGAGAAAATGTCTGAAGCCAAAAAACAGCTTCTGTTAAAAACGTCCAAAAACATCCTGTGTGCATGAGGCCTAACTCCTTCCCATAGCTTTTATATCATTTGCCCCTCCTTGTTAGATTGTAAAAAACAAAAATGCAATGTGCCCATGGGACTTTTAATGAGTGGAGCAAAAATAAGTAAAATGGTACAACAAATATATACCGGTATATAAAAATACAAAATGTATTATTGAAATTGCAGTAAAAAACATGTATACACTTCCACATTCATTTTGTCATAATACCAACTGGTTTCACCAAAGTACATCAGCATAATAAAAATGTTTTTTTATCATGCCGATACTTTGTATGTACTTTGGTGAAATTTTAAACGTCGCCGATGGAGATTTTTAAGTGCCAAAATTTGTTGCCATTGGACGAGTTTTTACAACTTTACTCCTGTCTTATTTTTTTAACTCAAAAAAGCGTACTTTTTCCCAAAAAAAACTGCGCTTGTATGACCCCTGCGCAAATACAGTGTGAAAAAAAGTATTGCAACGACCGCCATTTTATTCTCTTTGGTGTTAGAAAAAAAAGAATATATAATGTTTGGGGGTTTTAAGTAATTTTATAGCAAAAAAAAATGGTTTTAACTTGTGAACACCAAGTCCAAAATATAGGCCCGGTATGGAAGTGGTTAAGGTCGTTTCCAGGCAGTTGAGTTTAGAGGCATTTCTTGGAAAGCAATAAAATAAGTTCAAATGGAAGTTCAGAGGCATCTGAAACGCCAAGTGCCTGTAACAGCTTGAAAAAGCACCTAAATGCGGTAACTCGCGTCTAGGAGCATTTCGTTTACAGGCGTTTCCATTTTTAAAAAAAAAAAAACGCTCCTAGACATGAACGCGGCAAAACGCTGCATAACTGGCGTTTTAGGCGCCGGTTTCTAGCTGTCAAGATAAAACTTTTAGGGGAGGTTGAAAAGCGTCCATTGTGCATGGAGCCTAATGGTTCCTTGAGCAATGTGAAATTTCTGCATATATATCACAACTGACGCCAGCGTTGATTAAATCATTTTTGGCATGGGTCCCCTAAGATCTGAAAGTTATTTTAGGGCTTCTGCCAAGTTAAAAAGGTTGAGAAAGGCTGGTCTAGAACAACCAATCAGGTCTCAGCGTTCACCATTTGTGTAGTACCAGAAAAAAGACAACTGAAATGGGATTGGTTGATATGGGCAAGATCATATCTTCTTCCAGTCTACATTGCACAGTGGAGGGTTGATTTCCAGGTCAGTGTACCCACCAAACTATCATTCAGAGGGGAGTTAGCAATGGGAATCCTACTGCTATGGAATCAGGAAACCCAGCAAACCCTGTCCATATTTCTATCCATATTACAGCAAATCTATTTAAATCCCACCCATGGTTTAGGTAATAAAAAAAAAATGGATTATATATAATTATAATGTGCGTATATAAAATTATGCAATATATTAAATATCTTCTATAAAAAAAACAACATAAACCTAGGCTTTCCACATTAGAGGTCTCATATCTACTAAAAAAGTAAAAAATAATGTTACTGCAGCACTGGACATATTTGTGCATAATCATAATTCTATTACACTCCAATAGATGTCGCTCTGAACTTCTGTTTTCATGCATATTATGAAAGCTGTCAAAAAAAACTCCTTTGTTGTCAAAGGGACAGGGCATAAACTCTGCTGGAGACTAACTGACATATTCCTACTTTTCTCGGAAACCACAAGACACAGTTTATCTACTTGGGGTTAGCTGGAAAAAAAACAATATCAGCAGCAGAGTCTGACTTAGATGAGGCGCGAATACACACTCGGATTTTATAGCTTGTAGCTGGCTTGTCCCTGTCAGTTTAGACACAATGGCTGTATGAATCTAAGGGCTGTATGCAGAAATATGAAAAGTGGATGAAAATAAACAATATCTAAAAAAAAATAAAAAAATTCCCAATTCTAAGCCATGGTTTAGTATTTGTACAGATCTGCAATTCAGTAATCATCTATAATTGCCCAAAGAATTGTTACTAAACTTAGAAGTGTTTACTGTAAGGCCTCATGCACACAGGACGTTTTTACAGCTGCAGTTAGGGGCATTTGACGGGTCTTTTTTAACTGCCTCTTAAAAGCCCCTCCATGTTAGCCTATGTGTCCATGCACATAAACTGTCAGAGGCATTTGGAGGCAGTAGAAAAAAAAAAAAGACGACAGCCTGTGCTTCCAGGAGCAGTAAAAACAAGCTGTAAAGACGAAAACGTCAAAAACACGGCTAAACGTGTCAGCCGCGTTTAGCCTCGTTTGATGTTTTTACATAATAGGCAGTGTTTTTAATGCAAAAACGTAAAAAAACGATAATGGCACAACGCGTGTTTTTAGCGCTGTAGCGCTGACATTTTTAAACCGTCCTGTGTGGCCTAATAAGGAAATTCACCAAGTGGTCACCGACACATCCCCTAAATGGCCGATACCAAATACTGTTTAAAAGTTTGGACTGTTGGATAAAAAATGTAAAACATCACAACTGTATTTAAACAGTAAAGCTGGCCATATATGACTCCGTTTTTTTTTTTTTGTTCAGCCAGTGGGCTGAGCAAAAAAACTGAACCGATTCCCCCATCCACACATTTGAGGTTATCGGAGGAATCCTCCCCACTATGCTATTGTATTCTGACAGCAGAGGGACTCCTCCACTGACAATACACAGATCAGCACTGCGGCTTCTGATCAAGTGGCTTTTCTCCAACATGTGCGTTCCACAGAAGTCATTCAATAGATCGACTTCTGTTGAGTGGCAGTGACCACATATAGACCAAGGTTCAGCCGGTCCCTGCTGAACCAGCCAATTCCATCTATGGCCACCTTAGGGCCCCATGCACACCTGAGCCTTTTGTAGCTCGAAGCGACTCAGAATAGTCACACAGAAGTGCGTAGACACTTTTAGTTGCAAAAGCTACATGAGCTGAGGCAGATTTGGGCATTTGGCCCCATAGACTTTATTGGGAACACCTGCAAATGCTTTAAAGCGGAGTTCCGGCCAAAATATGACTTTAGATAAAAATACCCCTAGAATACTCATGCCTCGTGCAATGTAACAAAGGTATGCTGTAAATTATGCCCAGCTCTCTATTTGTGCAGCATCGTTTTCTTATTTTGTGAAGTTCCTGCACAGCGCGCCCATCTCCAGTGTGGGCATCTGAAGCTGCAGTGTCCTCCTTCCTAGATTCCGTGTATGCTGGCTACCCAGCATGCACCTGCTGATCTAGCACATGTGCAGTGCGGTGCAATCTTGGTCAGCTTGACATGGCACCTGATTTTCCATAGACGCCAATGTTAAATGTTATAAAAGCAGTGCCATGCCAAGCTGACCAAGATTTCCCATAGACGCCAATAAGATAGAGGCATACATCAGGTAAGTGAACAGAAAAAAAAAAAAAAATCATTTTAAGGATGCACATTAGTGCTCCATGGTGAGGAGTGTGGGTGGAACTCTGCTTTAACTGAGTGTTTGAGCATTTTTTCAGACATATTTCAGGCATTTGTAAGCCTGTAAGACATGGCTAAAACAAAAACATCTGAAGTTGAATACACCTGTAAAATGCTTGAAATACAAGTCTAAAAGACTTGTAAATGTACACAAAAACATTCAGATAAAAATGCCTGCAATTGTCTTAAAATCTTTCTACTGAGGTGTAAATGCAGTCTAAGGCCTCATACACACGGATGTTTTTTGACGCCGGCGTTTTCTGGCGTTTTTTGCAGCTCTCCATGTTAGTCAATGGCCCCATAAAAATGCAGACGTTTTTGAGCTGTAGATGGCGTCGGCGTTAGTGAGCTGAAACTAGAACCCACGGCCAGCATGTTCTGAGGCTGTAACGTTTTGGCATTTTTTGACGCCGACGCCGCAAAACGCTCACTAATGCCGTACCGGCATTTTTTGACGCCAACGTTTTTAGGTTGAAAAATAGCAGAGGGATGATTTTTTTTAGAAAATAGCCTATTGACACCAACGCTCACTAACGCCGAAAAACGCAGATTTTTTTTCCTTGACGTTGGGCCCGACGTTTTGTTTATTTTTTAAGAAACGTCCGTGTGTATGAGGCCTAAAGCTAGAAAAAAGACCTTGCACCGAAGGACTGTGTAATGTAATGCATTTGCAGGGGAACTGATGTAAACCTTTTAATATATTTCCATCAAACACGTTCCTTGGGTCTGTAGTAAGTAATGCAGCAAGATAGAGTTTTCCCATAGGTTTTCCCCTGTTTTAAAGTGGTTGTAAACTTGTGACAACCACTTTAACCTACAAGTAAGCCTATGATAAGGCTTACCTGTAGGTGCTCTGCATATCTCCTAAACCTGTATGGTTCAGGAGATATGCAGTGTATTTGCTGTGGCGACGTCATGTTGGCACATGCGCAGTGAAGAAACGGCCTCCGTGCCGTTCCTCCACTGCGACCGTCACTTGACTCCGGCCAGTCACAGAGGTGGAGTTGCGGCCCCGGAAGGAAGAGGGGCAGAAGATGGATGCTGCCAGGACAGGGGACAGCGCTGGACATCGCAGGCTTCGTTTACAGGTAAGTGGCACATAATGGGCTACTATGCATCGCATATTATGCTTCTACATTACAGGGGAATATAGAGGAAAGTAAACCCCATCTGGGTTTACTTCCTCTTTAATGTGAATTATTGGAATATCTGCCATTATATGAATCGCTCTGAAGTGATGACAAGTGAAACACAATTGGCTGATTCAAATCATTTTACGACCCACCATGTTACCAACACAGATTGTTTTCCATTTGCATATGCTCCCTACTATGTTTTTCATCAAAGACATATGCGGTGCAAAAAATCAACATGGAAATGTTGTAAATATTACACTTGAAATAGTTAAAGTGTTAAGTGAACACAGAACTGTTGAACACATCCAATATACAATAAACTCATTTTTTAACAGCTAAAATAGCGATGCCAATTATTATGCGCAGTGAATATTTTCAGACATATATTTGCATTTATTAACTTAAATGAAAGTTATTCTGGGTAGCTGAGATAAAGAAATAGATATGCGCCAAGATCAACAGTAAGCTGAAAGAGGAACCACACCCATAGAGTCTAGTCCAAAAAACTAACGGCGCCCAATGCTCACCTCTCCCTGAATGGTACCGGGCCACACCCCTGAAATGTTGGGAAACCCAAAAATGTAACCAAGGTAGACTGCAATAGTACTGAGACAACAGCCTCCCATACTTCGAGACAAAAAAAAAAAATCAGGAAATGCTTGACACATTTGCCGGTCTAAAATTGTCATGCATATTCAGGCACAATGCACAAATGCAAATGAGTCTATAGCAGATCTTGCAGTAAAAAGTAAGGTTTACTTAAAGCTGAAATCAGGTCTGCGTTTGTCACCCCCACTAAAATAATTGCTAGCAAAATAATAAAATAAGCTAAAATCTCTTTTTTACTCCTTTCAGTGGTGATGTTTAGTCTATAAGGTCTCTTCATGCACAGGAGGCAGAATTCTTCTTCCGCTGTGCATATCATTAACTGTGTAACAAGGACATTTCTAATTAGTTGTCCAACACTGGGGTTCTCTCAGGACCCAGAAGAAAGTATGTAAGTGATGAGGTCACAGCAGAGAACCACCTGTGAGGGCACAGTAGCAGCTCTGGATTACCCATTTCCTGCACTCGGAAACAGCGTCGGCCAAGGAACCAGACAATGGGCTTTGGGAATAAAAAATGCTACAGATGGTAATTAAAAAATATATATGCTGAATGGCTTAGAGGGGTATCAGGGAGGTTTAATTTCACCAAGGGATGGGCTAAATATAATATATGAGGCCCCCTCTCCCATTAGAAATAGTAGCATGAATGTAAAAAAAAGAAAGAAAGTCATGCTCAAAATCCTCTGAGATGACGTCCCACCACAGTGCAGGAAGGTCCCCTCATAAGTTTTCATATATTCCCATTTCCCCACAATCTTGCTGGAAGCATGAGGAGGTTACGCTCACCTAGGCACGGTGGGGAATGCCAGGGTAAGGCTAACTACCCCCACGGTTGTTATTTTTACATTCATGTGATTTTTACAATGGGGCAGAAGCAGACCTTACATTTTACTGCAAGGCTTTCTTTAAAGGCTGGAACATGTATATACAGGGCACGGAAAGTAGGCAAGAATGATGATAATTCCTTATTTGCAAAGGGGTCCAGTAGCCCACACATGCACAGGTTTATATTTTTTAGACTTTTAATAGTCCTCTGCTGTTCTGTGCAGCTCCAGACTCATGGTTTTCCAAAATATGGTATGCTCTGCATGGCTTTAGGTTTAAGGTGTTTGTTAACTCATGACAACTACGGTACTTCAACCTACAGGTAAGCCTATGATAAGGCTTACCTGTAGGTGCCCTGCATATCTCCCAAACCTGCACGGTTCAGGAGATATGCAGTGTTCTGGATGTGCGAACGTCATTTCGGGCACATGCGCAGTGAAGAAACAGCCTCTGTGCCGTTTCTTCACTGTGATCGTGCCATGACTGGCGGCTCCTGCGCGCATGCACGGGAATGACGTCACGCGACTCTGGCCAGTCACAGAGCCGGAGTCGCGGCCCTGGAAGGAAGTTTGCAGGTAAGTGGCACATAATGGGCTACTATGCGATGCATAGTAGCCCATTATGCTTCTACTTTACAGGGGACTGTAGAGGAAGTAAACCCAATCTGTGTTTTCTTCCTCTTTAAGTAGGAGTAGTAATATATGTGAAATGGCAAAGAATTGCACTGCTGCACAGGCATTCACAATTGCTACAAAAGATTTTTTTCACCGCATATGCTTAATTATTCACAAGCTCCAGCCTTATTTCAGGACACGTTCACGCCTGAGCGTACTGGAATTGCACAATTCTGCCCGCGATTCCAGAATCATGGTAAAACACAGAACTCCTTTGGGATGCAATTATTTCTTAGTGGCACCCCAAACACGGCGCGAAGTGTCAAGCTCCTGGCTCTGTGCCAACATTTGGTATATGAGCTTCTTTGAAGCGGAGGGAGGCCCATTCAAATGAATGGTGTCGCTCCAAAAACGCACCACAAAACACACAAAAGAGCTAAAAAATGTGGTGCAGCAGCTGTCGCTGCACTACGCTCAGGTGTGAACAGAGCCAACTGCCCAGGAAAATCCACTCCAGCTACTACCCAGCCCCACACACCTTACAATTGATCTGTCAGTGGGTATCTTTAGAGTGGCCATAATATACAACCATTTCCAGATCCAACTGTAATTGACTGGGTTTGGCAACAACTACGTCTTGGCTATGGGTAGTGCTAGGTTGTAAAAGGGCTTTTAAACACAAGTACTTATTTCTTTTAAGTTCAATATAACCATTTACAAAAACACATTATTGGTACTCAGCTGTAAATTCAAGTGTATTATCTGATTGGGTTACCCTCTCTGATTACGGATTTTGCACTGCTTCCTCCTCCACCATTTCCTGATCAAATTAGGTTGGGCAACAACTGTCTCTTGGTTTTGGGTAGTCCTTTGTTGTAATTTTTTTTTTAACACAAGTACACCTTGGAAGAAGTTATATTATATTCATTTAAACACATCCTCAGAACTCACCTGTTAATACAAGTGTCTGATCTGGTTATTCTATACAGTTACTGATCCTGCATGGCTTCCTTCTCCATCTAACAAGGCACACTTTGTCATCCCATAAACAGCTTACTGATTTCTTGCTTTTACCCATATGTCTCAGGACTATACATGAAACATATATTTCCCTCTCAAGTCAGATTTATAACTTTGCACAGCGCTACAACATAGAATGGCGCTATACAAATCAAAACCTTTATTTTTTAGGTAATATACTTTTTAATTAGGCCAAGCTTCGTTCAACACATATCTAAAACCATGACTGCAATGTTATCCTTAATTTACACAGAGCACAATCTTTTTCAGATGTATTTGTCAGTGTTCTCAATATTTGTTTTATATATATGCTAGCTTGTAATTTAGATCGATTTTCTTATCGATATGTTGTGATGTAAATGTCCACCACTGGTGTTCCAGGTTTGGGTTTCAGAACCACAGGTCCCCCGACGGCTCTGTATCTGATGTACGTCTCACATGGAAATGGCTAAATCGAATGCAGGAATTCCTATTATCTCCAAATTCCTTCGAGCTTGGAGAACAGACAAGACTGTGACATTGTGCGGCTCAAGTGTACAGCGGCAACAACAATAACTTTAATAACAAAGAGAAAGGTTGTGTTTACACACAGCAGAAAGACAGGAGCAAGAATTTGAGTGTTTCACAGCGTTCGGCCTGACTTATAACATTACCATCAACTAGAAGGAATGGAGGAAATGTTTTTGCATCTCTGGTTCTAGATAGCTTGATAAATAACTCAATGAAAATGTGATACAGTTGGCTTCACACGGCAGTAATGATTTAGTACAAGGACCTGAATGAGAAACAAGCCTGTAACAACCTCACAGACCAAGAAAACAAGATGGAATTTACACGGCGCTCTGCTAAAGGAAGAGGAAAGTGAGCCGAAGAAAATATATGCAAGATGCAGAATAGATTAAAACACGGGGTGCATATTGACCAAGCTATGGGGAATATTGATTGCCTAGCTACTAAATATAAAACTAAATAACATACAAGTAGAATTAAACTGTACGAGACATTTGCTGCTTCAATTTCCAATCTCATCATCTCCTAATGACCAAGTTAACACAGAACCTGCAGAGGATGCCGAGAATACTAATCTTTTAATCCCTATTGGGTGGGGTGGATGCTTTACATTGGTGACAAGATGGAGAGACAGCAACTAACTAACTCCAACACAAGTCAATGACGCTTTCACCGAAGGGAGGACGCACCTTGATGATTCTCATCTACATAAAGTGCAAAACATTACAGCAAACAAGGCCTAAAATGAAAATCTCTGGCATGAGACTTTTGAAAACTGCTACTGGTGACCTCCAAACAAATACCAGATAACTGGCTGTTTGCTGGATTCGGTACATTCCAAGACTCTGACTCAATGAGTATGAACAAGCATGGAGGAAGTGAGCTTTAGGATTGGATTGGGGAAAGGTGGGGGGAGGGTAGAATATCTGTCAGGTTTCCATGTTAGTCCTTGACACCATTAGGAAGATTTCAACGTATTCCTGTCCCTGTGATAGCTGGACAAGAAAAGTGCAGAACAGTTGTCACTGGGGCATGCAGAACAAGTTCCCTTTATTCAATTTCTGAGAAGGAAATCCCTCCAATGAGGCTAAAGACCACAATAAATCCTGGTAGGGGTTCTATCCCTAATCAAACGTCAAAAACTAAGAAACAAAGATAAAATAAATAAAAAAATGTCTGGACAGTAGTGGGAAAGGAACAGAATCCATATTGGCTTTAATGATGGAATGCTGCCATTGGGGAGATTTCCCTACACTTTGTGCAGACACAGGGACTGTGGTTACTAACTGCAACAAAACTTTTTTTTCAGTGAAACAAGAAAGGATTAGAACCTCTGTCAGGTTTTATTGTTGTTCTGGGACTTTACTATCAGCCTGAATCATGCCTGTAGTATCAGCTGCCACACCTGAACCAGGCCTGAAGCACTGGCTGCTGCCTCATATGAATCAGGCCTGTAGTATTGGGTGCCACATATACAGTATCTCACAAAAATGAGTACATCCCTCACATTTTTGTAAATATTTTATTAGATCTTTTGATGTGACAACACTGAAGAAATGACACTTTGCTACAATGTAAAGTAGTGAGTGTACAGCTTGTACAACTGTAAATTTGCTGTCCCCTCAAAATAACTCAACACACAGCCATTAATGTCTAAACTGCTGGTAACAAAAGTTAGTATGCCCCCAAGTTAAAGTGTCCAAATTGTGTCAATATCTTGTGTGGCCACCATTATTTTCCAGCACTGCCTTAACCCTCTTGGGCATGGGGTTTGCCAGAGCTTCACAGGTTGCCACTGGAGCCCTCTTCCACTCCTCCATGATGACATCACGGAGCTGGTGGATGTTAGAGGCCTTGCGCTCCTCCACCTTCCGTTTGAGAATGCCCCACAGATGCTCAATAGGGTTTAGGTCTGGAGACATGCTTGGCCAGTCCATCACCTTTACCCTCAACTTCTTTAGAAAGGCAGTGGTCGTCTTGGAGGTGTGTTTGGGGTCGTTATGTTGGAATACTGCCCTGTGGCCCAGTCTCCGAAGGGAGGGGATCATGCTCTGCTTCAGTATGTCACAGTACATGTTGGCATTCATGGTTCCCTCAATGAACTGTAGCTCACAAGTGCCGGCAGCACTCATGCAGCCCCAGACCATGACACTCCCACCACCATGCTTAACTGTAGGCAAGACACACTTGTCTTTGTACTCCTCACCTGGTTGCCACCACACAAGCTTGACACTATCTAAGCCAAATAGGTTTATCTTGGTCTCATCAGACCACAGGACATGGACATGTCTTCAGCAAACTGTTTGTGGGCTTTCTTGTGCATCATCTTTAGAAGGGGCTTCCTTCTGGGACGACCGCCATGCAGACCAATTTGATGCAGTGCGCGGTGTATGATCTGAGCACCAACAGGCTGACCCCCACCCCTTCAACCTCTGCAGCAATGCTGGTAGCACTCATACGTCTATTTCCCAAAGAGAACCTCTGGATATGACGCAGAGCACGTGCACTGAACTTCTTCGGTCGACCATGGCAAGGCCTGTTCTGAGTGGAACCTGTCCTGTTAAACCGCTGTATGGTCTTGGCCACTGTGCTGCAGCTCAGTTTCAGGGTCTTGGCAATCTTCTTATAGCCTAGGCCATCTTTATGTAGAGAAACAATTCTTTTTTTCAGATCCTCAGAGAGTTTTTTGCCACGAGGTGCCATGTTGAACTTGTGGGGTGTACTCACTTTTGGGAGATACTGTAAATCTGGCCAGTAGTACCGGTTGCCACACATGAATCAGGCCTGTACTATCGGATGCCACACATGAACCTGGCCTGTACTATTGGATGCCACACATGAACCTGGCTTGTAGTATTGGATGCCACACATGAATCTGGCCTGTAGTATTGGATGCCACACATGAACCTGGCCTGTAGTATTGGTTGACACACATGAATCTGGCCTGTAGTATTGGTTGACACACATGAATCTGGCCTGTAGTATTGAATGCCACACATGAATCCGGCCTGTAGTATTGGATGCCACACATGAATCTGGCCTGTAGTATTGGATGCCACACATGAATCTGGCCTGTAGTATTGGATGCCACACATGAATCTGGCCTGTAGTACTGGATGCCACAAATGAATCTGGCCTGTAGTATTGGATGCCACACATGAATCCAACCTGTAGTATTGGATGCCACACATGAATGCGACCTGTAGTATTGGATGCCACACATGAATCTGGCCTGTAGTACTGGATGCTACAAATGAATCTGGCCTGTAGTATTGGATGCCACACATGAAATCAAGCCTGTTGTATTGGTTGTTACAAATGAAGGAGGCCTGTATTATCAGCTGCCTCATATACAGGCGGTCCCCAGGTTACAAACAAGATGGGGTCTGTAGGTTTGTTCTCAAGTTGAGTTTGTTTGTAAGTTGGAACAGGTACATTTTTTAAGTGTAGCTTTAGACAAAAAAATATAATTTTTAAGCTTTTTGGATAGCATAGGGAAGGTTAACACCCCTGTAATGTTTGTTTTGCTGTCTGTGTTTCTGTTCTGAAGATTTCACCTCACTTCCTGTCCCAATGATAATTGGATTTTGAAAATTTTGGGTTGTTGTGGAAACAAGGATTGGTGATAAAGCTTCAGCGGAGACTCCTTTTTCCCATAATAACTCTTACAGGAGTGAATTTCCCTTCCTAGGGGGAGATTTCCTCTCACTTCCTGTTGTCTCCCTCCGTTTGTAAGTGGGATGTTTGTAACTAGGGGACCCCCTGTACTACATTCTCTGTTCATGAAATCTCTGTGCCATCATTTCAGCTTCTGGTACTGAGGTGCGCTTGGCCCACACAAAGTTTGCTCTTAACCTTTCTGTGTGACTGTAGTGTTCACAGTATTACTAGAAACCTATAATATATGCCTCCACAGGAAGAGCTACAGACAAATGTGCTCATGTATGAATTCTGATAAGGTCGGCAGAAAGCAGTAACGCAGGCCAGATTTATTGCAGCGAGAAGTCTGCAGGACTCCTGGCTGCAGTGTGGGGATGCAGCCTGAAGAAATGTTATTTATTATTTCAAGCTATAAATAGAACACCAAAAAAAATCCAAGAAAATAAAGAGCCAGAGCTAACTGGACGCACTGTCATTACCAGGAGCATCTAAGTGTCCAGTGTGATTTATCCTCCCTGGCTACGCCAATGTCTCCTCTATGTACAGCCAACAAACAAGTATGGAAAGAAAACTCCGGGTTGAGCAAAAAACTCTTCTAGAGTTGACTAATGGGGACACGGTTTAGATATATAGATATTTAAAATGTGTATTGGATACATTATCCACAGGAGACAACAGTGTTTAGCCCACACTTCATAGAATGCAGGCCAGGGTATGGAGCCAGCATTGTCCTTTGGAGTGTTCTCTGCACAATTACAAAAATACAATGGGGGTAGGAGAGCTTGGTCACATGATTTCCACTTCTCTCGCCGTGTCCCCTCCATTAGGTGAATGGGGGCTTCACTTGCTCCAGAGTCCCAAAGCAAATGAAATGGGGAAACATTTGTAAAGCATATCACTGTGTTTCATAATTAGGCAGATTTTAACTTTGAAAAAGCAGCACTTGAAACTGATGATTAATAAAATAGACCTCTTTGTCTTGTTTCCTAAACTTGTGAGCAGGGCTGGTGCAAGGATTTTTGACACCCTAGGCGAAACCTCGTTTTGCTGCCCCCCTTGGCTCCACCCCTGACTCCACCCCCTTTTCCCTGCCCAGCCTGATCAGCGTCAATCAAATGAAGCCTCACCAGTGACTATCAAATACAGCTTCACCAGCGCCAATCAATGCAGCCTCACCTGTGCCCATCAAATACAGCTTCACCTGTGCCCATCACATATAGCCTCACTGGGGTGGGGGCAGAGGGGGGGTATTTGGCAGATTAGTCACTATTTCTATATACATTTGCAAATGGCATGTTATAATACAATCTCATTATCTCAGTCAGACAGTGTCAGTTTTTACATGAGTCAATGCAGAGCAGCCAGTGACAGATCAACAGTGGCCAGGCACCCCTAGGCGGCAGTGCGCCCTAGGCGGCCGCCTACTCCGCCTAGTGGTAGAGCCGGCCCTGTTTGTGAGGGTGGCTAGTGGGCAGACAGGCCGATTTCTTGCACCAGGCATGGAGAAATGTTTTCTGTGCACCCTGATTAAAGATCTTTGGAAGTCACAAAGAGATGTGTGTCTGCGCCACTACTGATAGTTATCAAATGTGGAGAGGGAGGTGCAGGCATTTACAACTCCTTTCGTATGTTTAACAATGGTGTCTCCAGGAAAGGAAGTAAGGTAAAATCTGCAGGGGGGGAAGCAGCAAGGGTACCAGCCTTCCATCATTCTATTAAAAAAGTTGAGATCAAGTCGCCCCCTCCCCCCCCCATCCCCGCTGCCACTTACCACTTGCCATTCCACTGTGAACCTGTGCAATAACTTTGCATATTCAAGTATTTACATACTCTTAGGTGGACTCTAGTTTGTCCACCTTCAGACGATCCCTGAAAACTCATCTCTTCAGAGAAGCCTATCTGGCTCCCACCTAACAACTGTACATTTATCTTCTCTATTAGCACATCCCCCACAGTTATTACCTCGTGTTTCTCTTGACCTTCCCTTTTTAGATTGTAAGCTCTAACGAGCAGGGCCCTCTGATTCCTACTGTATTTAAGTGTATTGTATTTGTACTGTCTACCCTCAAGTTGTAAAGCGCTGCGTAAATTGTTGGCGCTATATAAATCCTGTATAATAATAATAATACTCTTAACAAGCAAACAACAGAAATTAATTTCCATGATTTACAACAGAGACAAAGACATCTTATTTTTTTCTATTTTCCTATTATTTTCTACTGCAACAAAATCTTGGCAACCTGTCAGCCCTCCACTGTAAACAAACTGTTAGATACCAAGGCCTCATTCACACTTGCGATGAGGGCTGTAGTGCAAATTCCATCAGCTAATATCAGAGGCTGCGTGTGGTCAGAATGGTGGCTTGCGCTCAGCCTATACAAAGCAATGACAGGAGGCTGCAGCTGTCCGTGGCTATTCACACATCTAGTTATTAGCTGCAGTTATCGGTCAATCCTTGTCTCCGGATGCAATCTGTCTGTATCTAGGGGCGATCATCGGTCTCTAACCGCAGGTAATAGTTGTGTGTCTGATTACATCTGAACAGCCACGACTGTGGCCACCATCAACTTGTTATTACTTTTTATAGGCCACAGCTATTTGCAAACACCTGTCATGGTGGCTGCAGTAAGCATCGGATTCTTGCCACTGTAATTCATGCTATAGTGTTAACTGCAAGTGTGAATGGGGCCTAAAACTGCCTTAGTCTTTGTTGTGATCTTTGAAAATAAATTACTGCAGACTATATGCAGCTAGAATGGTCATGGGTGGCTTGTTTGTAGAGCCAATGGACTTTAATGTCTATAGTCTGGGCACAGGTGTACTTTAAAGCATTTGTTACCCCAACACTTCATATTCCTGATATGGGCCTACTGCACCATATACTTGCATGAAAAAGTATCCTGTTCTCTTTGTATTGCTTCCTTTATGTGAAATCCCTGGTGTTCCTGCTGGTACCCTTTGCTATTAAAAACTGACCACACAAAGCTGCAGAACACACCGTAGTCAGTTCTCTAGTTACGCTGTAAACTCAGACCTGTCCTGGCATGCCCCCCGCTGCACAACCATTCACTGGGAAGCTCAGTATGCCGCTGCTTCTCCTCCCCCAGCTCCTATGCAGCTGAGAACAGAGGGAATGTAACCACTTATAAAAAAAGGGTAAAAAGGTATTTATATTTTTTTTTTATATCTATACATAAATGTTTTGCCTTTCATTTCTATTCTAAACTGAATGGGTTGTTTTACAAGGTGATTGTTTACAATCACTTTAAGTACCAGAACCTCTTTGTCGATTGACATTTGACAGCTGTAGGACAGAGGTTGGGTCTTAGCATTATGAGGGGACATAAAGAGAAGTTAAGATCCCACAAAGTGTGAGCCTAGGTTTCAGGGTTCTATGAAGGCAAAAATCAATGGATTGGAGGAACAGATCTGAAGACAGATCAAAGCACAGATTAATGCAGGTACGTTTATTTGGACAGAGGTGATCTAAAGGTAACATTTGGTGTTTTAGGTTTTAGAACGGAGTAGGAACCATGCTACAGAGGCACAGTGGTGTGGCGTCCACATAAATTTACAAAAGGTGTGAAACTCAGACCTGTATTGGGCAATTTCCTTATGAAACCTCATTAATTAGAACAATATTTTATAAACTCTACACATAATGCAGTACTAAAAAAAGGGTTTCCACAAATAAAAAGTAGCAAAAGGGGACAACATGAGCAAGCTGCACATGTGCAATTCATTGTGCTCTCGAGTTTCCTATATACATTTTGGTGAAAAATATTTATCAAAGTAAAGGATTCAATAATGAATATTACAACCGGCTTTTTTTATTTTATTTTTATATCAGATACACTTACTACACGTTTATCTACCCTTCAACACCTCATTAAAAGCATTTTCTTAAACGTAATAGCATAAAAACATGTTGGCATGGAAACAGAGTGCAAATTAATAGAAATCCATTTTAGAACATTTAACACCCCAGTATTTTCTAGCCTTCTCCTCATAAAACGTTACCTATAATAAATTCTGTTTATTTCAAGTTCCATGAATAAATCCTGTTTAACTAAATTATTTTTAAAATCATTGATATGAAATATTATCACTAATTTTTTTTTTTCCTAGCGTTTGTACAAACGGTCATTTTGTTTTCAAAGGTGCACAAAATATTACGCACATTAATATTCGCTATGACAGCACAATGTTCCCGATTACAATGACTGTCACTGCAGATTTACTCTTCACCCTTCAACAATTATAAAAAAAACGATTGTCATTTTGTCAGCTATTTCTTGTTTCAACAATAGTCCCTCTCAAATATCAACTGACAACAAAGACTGATGTGGAGTTCTGGTAGAGGAAAAATGCTACACAATATTCTTTAGCCCAGGTTCACATTGGAGCGATTGGTCATGCGATTTGAGAGACCAAATCACATGACAAGTCGCAGCCTATTGGGGGCAATGTTACTGTTCCAATTGGTGCGACACCGATTTTGCAGCACCGTACAAATTTGCAAAAGTAGTTCCTGCATTACTTTTGCCGATTTCAGGTGCGATTTCAATAGACATCTGTGCATGAAGCCACACAGATGTCTATCAAGTAGCACCTGAAATTGCGCTGACCTTGCTACTTTGAAATCACGATACTTCAAGTGAAGTAGCAGCGATTTCAAAGTAGCATCAATGTGAACCAGGGCTTAGGGTCCACCTTTAGGTTTAAAAATGCTGCTTCTACAGGAGTTTTGCTTGTAGAAGCAGCTCAATGTTATCCTATATGTGTCCATGCACAATTGGATGTTTAGAGGCATATTTTAAGTTTAGCTTTTAGAGCCAGGAGAAAAAAAACCCCTCCTGGTTTGCATTTTTGAGAGGAGTTTTCTGGCAGAAAAAATGCCAAACTCTCCTAATTGCCCGTACAAAAATGGTCTATATGCGGGTCTGCCAAAATAACTTTTTTTTTTTTTTTTAAATGCCAGCGTGCATGGACTCTTAAAGGTAAAATCCCCTAAAAAGGATTTCTTTATGGTTATAAAGGTAAGGGGTGCACATACCCAAGGTTCACTGCTTGGCGCCTCCAATCTATTGGCACCAGCATCCCAACCCCGCTCTATATGCGTTTCTGCCAAAAGAACTCTTTTTTTTTTTTAATCTCAGTGTGCATGGATTCTTAAAGGTAAACTCCACTAATAAAGATTTCTTTATGGTTTTAAAGGTAAGGGGTGCACATACCCAAGGTTCACTGCTTGGCGCCTCCGATCTATTGGCACCAGCATCCCAACAATAATTTGTTAAACAATGGGGGCTGCATTAATATTGGTCAATACAAAAAGAAACAGAGCTAAGCTAGTCAAATTAAACAAAATACACTAAAAAGAGTAAAATTCTGCTTAGCTCTATAAAAAAATAAAATAATAATCATGGTTAAAATAGGGTGCTGTAGTGCCTGATCTAAATCATTATTAATGCAGCCTGGCAGCACTAGGGTCGTCGGTTCAAATCCAAACCACAGCACTACATGCCTGAAGTTTGCATGTTCACCCTGTGACTGTGTGGGTTTCCTCCAGTTATTCCGGTTTCCTCCTACACGTCAAAGATATGCTGGTAGTGTAATTAGCTCTTGTCTAAATTGGCCCTAGTATGTGTATGTATGAATGTGAGTTAAGGACCTTTAATTAAGCTCCCTGAGAGCAGGGACTGATATGAATGTACAATATATATGTAATGCACTGTGTAAATTGATGTCTTTATATAGGTACCTGTAATAAATCAATAACGTCCCTACAAATTGCATTTTTTACATCTCCAGTTTAGGCCAAAGTAACACATGCATTACTACATTACATCCTCGCCATCTATACATGGAAAATACATGCTAGAAGCGGTAGGAGACTTTCAGACAACATCATTTAAATTCTCTAATCGGAAGACAATCATTTGGTTTGTATTCTATGATCCTAGACTGAAAATAAGGCTAAATGCATTGTTGATTATTACTTACACTCGGTCACTGTGCTCTTGTACATTTGCCTATATAATTATCGCTCTATGCCAGATGCTGTGCGTTATAAACAGTTGGATTTTATACTGTTCTGCTTTTACAGTGCTGTTTCATGAGATGACACTTCTGAAAATGAGAATTCAGATTCTGCTTGACCTCAACATCCAATACCCATGAGAGGGAGGAAAGCTGTACGAGGCGGAGAAGCCTACTGTAGATAATCAATAGCACACAGCAATTTAGACAACGACTTCTCCAGCCCCTACTTAGCAAATCTAAAACCTGGCATCCCTGCCAATTTCTGCAATGTCTCCAACACATAAAAATGCTCTTGTCTCATTCAAGGTTGAACAGCAACGAAAAAGTTTTTGCACAGGCAAGCATTTTCTTTTTGTCGTAGATTCCGGCGAAGGACACTGTTACGGCAGGAAATAAAAATTACACTGCTCAGGAAGGAAGCTAATGAGCTCCCCTCCTCCCAAGTGCTATTAGACGACTTCCTGAATACATGAGAAGCACATCAATTGAAGAGATAGACTTACAGGCAATGCACATTTCAACACATGCCAGGCTGCATGTTCAGAGGCACATACTCCACTTACTAGTCCCTTACAAACACATACACAGCTCTTAAAGACATACCTGTATTTATAATTAATAGAGATCATTTGTATGCAAGTGGCATGGTAAATGTCCTCTTATGAAATATATCATGGTACGAGCAGTGCAAATTGTTGGCGCTACATAAATCCTGTACAACAGGGGTAGGGAACTTGCGGCTCTCCAGCTGTTGTAGAACTACATTTTCCATCATGCTTCTGGGAGTAATTGTATCCATCAGCCTTGCAATGCTTCATGGGAAATGTAGTTCTACAACAGCTGGACAGCCGCGGGTTTCCTACCCCTGCTGTACAATAATCAGGGCTTTTTTTCCTTTAGAGAATAGGTACAAGTACTCCTCGCTTCACCCCTTGTCTCCATCCCTTACACACCTCCGAGCACGATCTTCTGTAGTCAGGAAAAATAGATCCCCCTCAGCAACAACAGATTCTCACCAGCAACAATAGACCCCTGAAGCAACAATAGACCTCCCATTCAGCAAAAATATATCCCCCCAACAACAATAGAGTCTATTCCCCCACCTCAGCAACAAAATACTACCCCAACAACAATAACCCACCCAAGCAACAATAGACCCCCAATTTACATAGAAACATAGAACATAGAAAAGTGACGGCAGAAAAAGACTGAGTAGTCCATCGAGTCTGCCCCTTTTTATTTATTTATTTTTTATATATTTTTTTTTTTTTTACATTAACCTTGTTGTCTGACTATGGATTTATGTTTATCCCAAGCATGTTTGAAGCCATTTACTGTTGACTGTCTTTGTACGAACCCTATTTGTATTTAGGTATCAGTCTGTTGTTCCAATTACATTTTTTTTTTTTTTATATATTTTTTATTTATTTATT
>BLSH010164691.1:572230-587032 GCA_018402905.1 Glandirana rugosa | reverse complement strand
AGTTTATTCCAATCATCAACCACCCTTTCAGTAAAATAATACTTTCTAATATTAGTTTTGAACTTCCCCCCCAGTTAGTTTGAGGTCATGTCCCCGTGTTCTTGATTTTGGTTTCATATTGAAAAGACTGCCCTCCTGAATCTTATTCACCCCCTTGATGTATTTAAAGGTTTCAATCATGTCTCCCCTCTCCCTTCTTCCCTCCAGACTGTACATATTAAGTTCCTGAAGTCGCTCTTGATATGTTTTATCCCCCAGACCTTTCATCATCTTTGTTACCCGTCTCTGAACTCGTTCTATTTTATCAATATCTTTTTGTAAGTGAGGTCTCCAGAACTGGACACAGTATTCTAAGTGAGGTCTCACTAAAGATCTATATAGACGAATCAGAACCTCCTTCCTCCTGCTGGTGATCCCTCTACTGATACATCCCAGAATTCTATTTGCTTTTCCCACTGCCTGGTTACACTGTTTGCTCATTTTGCAATCATCTGAAATAAGCACCCCCAAATATTTTTCTTCTGTAGTGCTGGCTAACACTGTGCCCCCAATGCTGTACTCTCTAAGCTGATTCTTTTTCCCTAGATGCATTATTTTACATTTAGAAATATTGAACTGCAGTCTCCACTGCTTTGACCAATCTTCCAGCAATGCCAAATCATGTTCCATGTTACAGACACCTCCAGGGATATCAACCCTATTACAAACCTTTGTATCATCAGCAAAGAGACATACATTGCCCAGCAAACCTTTAGTTAGATCACTTACATATAGGTTGAATAGAACAGGACCCAATACAGAGCCTTGTGGTACCCCACTAGTGACTGGTCTCTGTTCTGAGTGAACCCCATTTAGAACCACACTCTGGGATCTATCCTTTAACCAACTGCATATCCACTGAACCACCCAAGGGTTAAGTCCTAGCTTGTACAACTTTTGCATCAGATCATTATGTGGAACTGTATCAAATGCCTTGCTGAAATCAAGATACGCTATGTCCACAGCACCACCCTGGTCCAAAACACTGGTAATATAGTCAAAGAATTCAATCAGATTTGTCTGGCACAATCTGCCCTCAGTAAAGCCATGTTGCTTTGGGTCCAGCAAGCTGTGTATTTTTAGGTGATTAATGATCCTTCTTTTGAGACGTTATTCCATTACCTTGACTACAATTGATGTTAAACTCACTGGCCTGTAATTGCCAGCTTCTACCTTGCTGCCCTTCTTGTGGATAGGTACACTATTAGCTATCTGCCAGTCATGGGGAACTTCTCCTGTTAGAAGAGATTTATTTAAAAGATTTGTTAATGGTCCAACAAGTATATCGCGAAGTTCTCTTAGAACTCTGGGATGAATACCATCAGGGCCCATTGCTTTATTAAGCTTTAACCGAGCCAGTTCCTCAGCTACCTCTGTCTCCAGAAATCCTAGAAATGAACCATCATTGCTAGAACCAATATGATTCCCTAACTTGTTATCATTAGTGCAGTCTGTTTCTGAGAAGACTGAACAAAAGTAATTGTTTAAATGGTTTGCTACATCCTGGTCTCCCTCAACATATGTGTTGTGCCCAGTTTTCATTTTGGTGATCCCATTGTATTTTTTCCTTCTATCACTAATGTACCTAAAAAGGTTTAAATTTAATAATACAGTAGATATCCCAGGAGCCAAAAACAATAGACCCCTCTCCCTCAACAGTAGATCCCTCCCAGTAACAAGTGACCCCGCAGCAACATAAAATCGCCCAGCTGCCAGGATCAATAGGCCCTCCAGCGCCACATTCAGTGCTGGAGGTGCCAGAACTACATTCCCCCATGTTCCTGCTGAAAAAAAAGCCCTGATAATAATAATAAAAATAATAATAATAATATATGGAGGTGTTGTTAATAATTAGACAAGCCTTTTCTCTTTTAAACGTGGAAGAACTCTTGAAATGAAACCCTTTCCAGTCTCGGGAACCCCTGCTTAGAATCAATATAGCTACAGCTTAGGGTACTTTGGTGTGATGGTCACTGGGAAGAATGTTCCTTAAATGTGTGGGCATTGGAAATAATCCCCTCTTACATGCAGCCAAAAAGATCAGTGGTTACTTATCTGAGAGGCAGAAATTGCTACTTGCTCAAGGAGGAACTCTAGGGTTCCACTCAACCCTGGTTGAGAAAGGCTAGATAATAATGTACATAAGTAAAATATATGTGAGATACTGGGAGACATTTACATATTACAGGTTTCTACAACTATCAGTAGATGAAGATACATCTAGATACAATGTGACATTTGAATTATGAAACAATACCAATCCTACAATAGCATACAAAGGTATTTGTCAACTTCAGCACCACATGGTGTATGGCCGTGTAACCCCTCTGTGACCATGTATTTTAAGAACTAGTCGGAAATCATCTACACATTAGGGGTTCCTCCATGCTATACTCTGCAGCATGGGACTGTGAACAGCACAATAATGGACACAAAGCCTATTGGCATTTAGGAATATATTAATGTAAAGGACAGCATCACGAAACAGAAGAAATATGCAATAAGGTAAGGAGGATTTCAAAATGGCGACCTTGGCATAGTTCCTTCAGATTACACTGCGTGGTGCAGCTATGGAATGCACACTTGAAGGTTACATTGTAAAGCTGGAGTGCAGGAAAAAAAAGCAAAACTTTGGGATATAGTCTGACGAATCAACAACAGAACTGAAGACATATTTCAACTGGAATTCAAAATGATGAACTCAAGTGCCAAAAGGAATACGGTGTGTTCAAAGGTAAACTCCAAGCAGATAGAACAAAAAACACATATCAATGTAGTTGTGGATTTAATACAAAATAAGTAAATGATCTCAAAAACACTCCTTTAATTACCTGTTTTATCCACTCCAGGTCTTTAACAAGCTTATTTAAAGTGTATCTATGGTCAAAAACAAAGTATAATATTTAATGAGGCACTGGATTTGCATATGTTGTTGCATAGTTGCTCAAACTGCAACGCTCTCCAAGTTACAAAGCATTCCTTTTGAACAATCCTGTGGTACCAGCTTTCTTGATTGCCATGATACACAATTGTCATACTCTAGGAGTATGCACAGCTTTGCTGCCCATGGCAGACTGCATTGCACTGGAACTACAACTGAATGCAAGGACGTTCTAAGAATAATCTGCAACCTTCCACTTAGGTCAGCCCTCATCTGCCAATATAAGGAGCATCATGAATAGAGCCCCCCTTCTAGAACATCATTGGTGGTGGCCATAATGTAAACTGGAAGATATAGTATTCACAACACATGAGGCAGGAGACAGCATCAGCAGCTTATAGGCAGCAATTACAGCATAAAGTAATTTATGAAAGTATAGAGTTAACAATATAGTATCAGCCACTGCCTATATCAGTACCACATCCCTAAAGGACAAATAGAGAGAAAAATATATTTTTGGGGTGGAGCACCTCCCCATGGATATGGAATGGGACTTTGTTGGTACTGAATCAACCCTCTCTGAATGATCAGACATACACACAGAGGAAATCAATATATATATATTATAAAATGTAATCATATAATAATAACAGGAGCATAAAATCACCCATAGATAAGCGACAAAACATGAAATACATAGACAATGAAAGACCGGACAAACAGAACATAACCCGATGGGTCTAGATGCTCCCAGTCGGTGGAGAAGAAGTGTGGCTCCGGTGACTGGCTAGCAGGTGAAAGAGGATGAGGGATACGTTTCTCTTTTCCCACTAATTTTTCCCTAATTTATGAAAGTAAGCAAGTATGCAGTATTTGTAATATAATTAAAGCCCAACTCCGGACAACTAAAAAAATTATCCCTTACACTGGGATTGCGCCCACACTGCAAGGTTTAATAGCTTGTTTTGTCTAGGAGAGAGATGAAACAGTGTTACTTACCTGATCCTCTGCCCCCCCGGCAGGTGACACTGCCCCACACTTCAGCGGTGGACTGTCCCTAGGTGTCATCACGTCCAATGCAGGGATAAGATTCCTGCTTTGGTCTGGATGACATCAGGACCCTAGACTGCTGTACCAGTCTAGCTTAGGGTAGGAGCTGAGGATCAGATAAACTTTTTTTTTTAGTTTTTTTTGTTCCCCTAGACCAAAATGAGCAATTACCCCTTGCAGTGGGGCTATGCCTAATCATTTTTACCTGCCCGGAGTTGGGCTTTAAGCTAACATTTCTGACAATGAAAAACACTAGACTGTATTTGTGACCAAAATTGTATACAATAAAAGTGCTGCGCTGCTGTCCTCTTACCAAAACTCTACCATCTGTGCAAATTGTATAGATAATAAGTGATCATATATGACAACCACAAAAACTAGCAAATAAACCATAAAATGAAAGCTCATGAAACTAAAGTGAACCACAAATCTTCTTAAGAGTGCTCCCAAAAATGTCCTTATGCAAATATTCAATGTATTATATGCAGTTTCAAAATATCTCTCATTAACAAAGAACAGTTCATATCCAGTGTGTTGTTCTTAACTTCACTCTTCCATGACTGATGATCCCCACACCAGTATAAAACCATAAAGTGTACATGGATAAATAAAACTCGTGCCACCTCAGTGCTCACAGAGCTCTCACCTTCATTATATGACCAACATAGAATGTAAGGTCATAAAACGCATGTACATATAATTACCAGAGTAGCCTAGGTCCTTAGAGTGGGAACACCAAGGCCTTCTGTCCACTAGGCACACTCCTATATACATTCAGGAAACAAGGGGTAAGGGTCCCTTTAAGGCTGCTTACTATTAGGCTCCTATCACACCAAGGCGTTGGAAAAAAGCCTGTAAAACGCCATGATTTTAGTGTGCGTTTTTGCCGCGCTTTTGAAGCGCTAGCGCTATAAATAGTGCCCCTCTAATGGCGTTTTTTTAAGCGCTTTTCAAGCGTTTGTTTCAATCATGTGACCTTTCCACAGCCTCAGTACACATTTCATGCGCTTTTCAAGCGCTTGACCATTATTTTCAATGAACATGGGTGTTTTTGAAGAGCTATTTTGAGCGCACAAAACAAGCTGAAAAGATGCTGCTTGCAGGACTTTTAGCAACGCCTAGCAAGCGCAACGCTTCGGTGTGAAAGCATCCATTAAGATGCATGGGGAGCGTTTTTGGTGCGCTTTTTATGTGCTAATTTTAGAGCAAAAACACCTGAAAAACGCCTTGGTGTCAAAGGGGTCTAAATGTGGTCATGTTGTAGCATTTCAAAATGCATCAAAAACGCCATTAAAAAAATCACAGAAAAAAAAACGCTCGGGCTTCCTGATACGTCAGTCCCAGCCTGTGTCTACCTCCGCTCCACCCTACTGAGCTGAGGATCAGGTAAGTAACCTTTTTTTTGTTGTGTTCCCCTAGACCAAAATGAGCAATTACCCATTGCAGTGTGGCTGTATCTGATCATTTTTTAAGTTGTCTGGAGTTGGGCTGTAAAGCGGAGTTCCAGATGTTCCAAGTGTAGCTGCTGACTTTAACATACACTTTACTTGTCCCACGATCCAGCAATGCGGCCGCCCACACCCTCGGTTCTCTCCCCGGCATCACATGTTTGGGCACCCGGCTGTGACAGCTTGCGGCTGTCAAAAACTAGGTACCGCCCCCCCCCCCCCCCAAAAAAATGACATGCCAAATGGCATGTAAGGGGGGGGGGGTGAGGGGTCCACTTTTGGGTGAAACCTTCGCTTTGTGACCGGGCTGTTAAGTATGGTATATTTATAGTGTTACATAGCGTATATTTTTGAACAGCTTGTAATAAACCTGATGATGACAGGTCCTAATTATGATTATGTGAATGATTTTTTGCAGTGCTCTATGTAGTCAACAATTCTCCTGATGAAGTGATGGGAGGTTCATGAACTGCATTGAGAACCTTTCAATATGAACGTGCCAATGATGTAGTTAAGCAATTTGCAGCCTGTCTATTACTCACCATGTGATAAGAACACTTACTCATGGATGTGGATATACTTTTTAGATGTATTATATTTATGTAATAAAATCAATGAATTTTATTGTATATGCTCATTTTGGCATCTCTTGACAAAGCCCCCTAGGCATTCCTTGTATGTATTTTACCATTGTTTAGGATGAAGAAACGCCAATTCTGCGCAGGAAGCCACAAAACGTAATTAGACTGTATATGCAGCGCCATAAAAGTATGTAAAGACACAGTAATACAAAGTCCTAGTGCCTTACAGTGTAATAGGATTTTTTTAATCATGAAAAGGTTTTCTCTAAACACTTTTGGCATCTTGTAATTTTAGATTTAGTGTTCTTTTACTTTCTCAAGAATAAAGCAATCTTCTAAACATGCCTTGAGGGTAGAGGAAGAGGGGAATTCCAGGTTTGGGTTAATAAGAGAAGCAGTTCCTGATAAAAGGAGATACAGAATAAAAAAAAAAAAAAAACATTAATACAACGGATTTCTAAATATCTGTCTTATGTTTTATATGTTCCTTCTCTGCTCTGCTGTTGCTTCTACAGGGTCTAAAAAAGCATGGTTAAAGGGAAGGAAATAGAGGTCACTTGTACATCAATTTGTGACAGACGTATTAATTAAAGTTCAAATGAGTCTTTAGATCTGCCCACACAGCTACATCATCCATTCACTGAGATCTGAATGAAGAGACTACAATTCTCATCTGCCACTACGACAGAGGGACTCATAAACCTAAGTAAAGTTCAGGTGCGGTGACATTGCTTCATTTTAGTCCATTGATACTTCCACTGATAACTGAAGATCCATACCTCGGTACAGACCTGTTGTTGGGGAAATAGTCTGCAGGAGCCTGTGCACTGCGCCTGCAAACCAATGATCATGATTGCAATGCTTTGCAGGCTCTGATGCAAAAATTAAAAGGAGACGATCACAGGAGTTTGACCATTTGGTTGAGGACACAAGCAAATGTGACAGTTAGCAATCCCTGCATTCCAGGAATATAACTGTTTTTCTTAACCGCTAAATCTCTGGGTATAGTTCCGCTTTATGATTTACTGCTGTTCAGAGGCTCTGGGCTTCGGCAAAATGGCAGCCTCCAGCCAGACGAAACAGGAGCAACCCTGGCGGCAATTTACAGCACAAACTAATGTGGGTAGCATGATTATTAATATGGAATGAATGTTCCTTGCTAAAGAACACTATGTTTTATAATTTGTTATGGATAATGTTCCACTTTAAGTTTTTGTTTGATCAAACTGTCAAAGCTTAGGTCAGCCCAGTTCCATAACAGATTTGGAATAGTTAGCTGATAGCGTCTCTTGTAGAACAGCTCATTGGTTCAATGTTAGGCATCCACAGACAAGGCTCCATTGCAATCCGTTTCTTTTCCCATCCGGTTCACAGACCTGTTCAATTTGGTAATCTATATAGGAAGCGAAATTGTAAACAGATGTGGGTTTTCAAACTACATTTATCAAAGGAAACTCAGAACAGCCATATGGCACTAATACCACACAGAGTTAAAGTTCTGAACTGAGCTGACCCACTAAGCTGGGCTGACATGCATTTCTAGGAAGCAGACAGGCCCCTCTCTGTTGTCTGCAGATGAGGACAGTGACCTTGAATTCTATAAAGTAGTCTGTACAGGCATTCTCTAGGTGAGATCACCAGGTTAAACTCGATTGGTTGTAGCTACCGCTAAACTTGGCAAAAAATGATACCATGAACACGAGAAGGAAAAGGTTAAGCTCTCCTAAAAAAACAAGCATCCCAATGTGTGTCAGAAGGCATCTTAAGATTCCTAAAGGATTGCAACACAATGTCAACATGATTTGACTCTACCAAACAGATTTAGCCGTCTGGAAATGTACTGCGAACCACTGTAACATCTCCTGCTGGTCAAAGAATCAGCTTGTATGGATACTCCTGGTTTGTCTGTACATCAGGCCTTTCTCAACAATGTGAATTTGGAATACAATAGTCACATCCACAAAGAAAAAAACCTGAAATGCATACACGGTGTAAGTAATCTATAAATGTAAAAGATCTACATCATTTTGTCTGACTTGTGCGATTTCATCAATCGGACATGCATCTCCATAATCGCCAGTAAGCACTTGCTGTTTTCGCAACATAATTCAGTTCAGATCTCAAGCTGACTAGAATTCCAGGTGGGAGTATCTGAGAGCAGATTGAAAACATGCTCTCAGCTGCTCGCCATCGTTTTTTAAAAAGATGGCTTGAGGATATAACATGATGTAAAAGTCTAGACACCTATGTGCTGACAAACACCTCTGGAAGACAACCAAGTCTCCACCAGGCACCCTCTCATTCTGATACAAAAAAGAAAAAGTAAAACCTTATCAACAAAATCCACCATGAGATCATCCTACACTAAAATCAAGACAGACATTAGATTACGGGGACCTAAAGACTATTCCTTTTTTGCCTGTGGAAGCAAGTTAAAAGAGAAGTATGGGTTTGGGGTTTTTCTCCAGATTTATATTTACCTAGGTGGATGCAGCATTAGTAAGATGCTGCATCTGTCCCCTGGTGCCTGTACTCTGAGAACCAAGTGAACATCGCTGCTCACTTTGTTCTGACAGCTCCCCGAGCAGAGAGCAGCTTATGTTCAATCAGCAGCTCTCTGCTCAGCTTCCTCCTCGCTCACTGGAGCGCTAAGCTGTGGATGGGACGGAGCGGCCAGCTCAGACTCTCAGCTCACTGAGAGGCTGAGCGGGGTGTCAGTCCAGGCACCTGGTGGATCCCAAATTCCATTGTCGCGATGACGCGGTGCCTGGAATGACTGTTGTGATGTCAGCAGATAGTGAGTGGACTTCAGCCCGCTCTCTGCTGAAAATGCAAAATGAATTGCACTCATGTGATCCATAGGAGAAGTACAGCCAAACGAGCTTTGGCTATACTTATCCTGTGTAAAGCTGGCTATAGATGGTTCAAATCTCCTGCTGAACTGGCCGAGATTCGAACCATGTATGGGCAGTGTCCGGAACCATAAACCAGACGGAGACAGAAAAAGCAGTTAAAACTCCCACCTTTAATGAAAAAGCAAAAAATGACAGTACAGGAACGTAGTCAAAAACTGAAGCCAGGGTTTGGATGCCAGAGCAGGTAATCAGGCGAGTCAGAGGTCAGGAAATCAGAAATCAGTGTAGTAAGGAGCCAAAGCAGGAACAGGTATTGGAAGATAAGTCAGCCAGGCCAGGTCATACACAGGAACACAGACGGGAACACATTGGATATTGATGACAACGCAAGGGTGAGGAGAGAATAAGCTAAGCTGCTTAAATAGCCAAAAGGGGTTAGCTGTAGCCTGGGCTAATGAGGAAGGTTAATGGTAACCAGGTGAGTAACTGTGGAAACAACGAGAGGCTGGTAATTAACCGACAGCTGAGCGGCCTCTGTGCACTGAAAGAAAAGAGCTGCCCATAAGTAGCAGAAACAAGGCCTGACAGGCAGGCTGAATGTGCCCAAATTGATCGATCGATCAACTTGGTTACAACCAGCCTGCCGAAATCTACATGAGATTAGCCTCTAGCAATAACCCCTATATTCTCTCAGTGGGGAAGGCTTCCCCTGCTGGGAGAACACAATGGCTTGGCTCAACAGTGTTGATGGGGGAATTGAGCAAATTTCTTTCCTGCAACTCATGTTTTGTTTTATCCATTTCAAAAAGTGCTTTCTGCCTCTGCAGCACTTTTTAGTTGGCACTGTTCCCAATGCTCTCTTTGGACTACAGAAAATCTCTCACTTAGTCATGGTCTCTCCACGGTTCCTCCAGAGGATGCTAGGGGTTCCTTGTTGCCTCTAACAATGATCTTTTCAGCTATCTGCCAGGGGCAATTCTTCTCAATGACCACAAGTGTAGGGAACATTCTTCCCAGGGACCAGCACACTAATATATACTGAGCTGTAGATTTGGTAATGTTTAACAGAGGTTCCCTGAGACCAGAAAGGGTTGAGGACACTTGCCATAAGTTATGGGAAAAAAATAGGAGGGTGTCCTTTAGTCCGAACACATTTCCTGTTCCAGGAGGATAATTCTTTGTAATTTTATTTCTTTGTAATTAAGATACAGTAAGAGAGCACTTCCATCATAGTATAGGAAGTGTCTTACTGGCAAGAACCCAGGTGAAAATAAAAAGTAAAAAAGCCTGAAATAAGGAAAATGAATGCAGACACCCCATTTAAAGCGGTAATAAACCTTGAAAAAAAAAACCTGCAAGACAATAGCATAATGTGCTAGTATGCATCACATACTAGTACATTTCAAAATACTTACCTTAGAACGAAGCTCCCACAGAACGCCCGGTCACTGCTGAGGGAGCTGACATATTCCCTCTGAGTTTCTTCTGGGTTCGCGGCCCTGGCGTTGTGAGTGGGTGGAGTCGTGGTGGTGTCACTACCGCGCATGAGTCCTTTGTTCCGGCAAGGTCCCGCACCATCCACCGGACCTTTACAGTGCATGCGCCGCTGACGTCAGCAGCTGCATGCAAGGTGAATATCTCCTAAACGGTGCAGGTTTAGGAGATATTCATTTTACCTACAGGTAAGCCTTATAATAGGCTTACCTGTAGGTAAAAATGTGCAAGTGGATAATACAACCACTTTAAGGACAGGTAAGCTGCATTATATTACATTTTTGTTCACAAGTTTAGAAGCACATAAAGTGACAGAGTCAGTGGCAGGTGTGCTGTGCCTGGGCCTGCTTCACAGCTGATAGCCATCACATGGTGAAGTGGAAAATTGCCACCCATGGCTCCTAAGTGTTTGATTGATTACAAATATGTATAAGGCCCCTTTCACATGAGCGTTCCATTCAGGTCCAGACTTGAACGGACCCTTGTTAGGGAGCTGGGTGAGGGCAGGGTTGAAGGGGGGGGGGGGGTAGAGGGGTAAGTGAGGGCAGGGTAGTTGAGGGTGGGGTCCTGGGGGGGGGAGAGAGGATAGGGATAGGAGGGATACTGGGAGACATGGGGGCAGGGGTGACAGCTGGTGGAGGGAAGGCAGTGGCAACAGGCAGAAGTGGCAGCAGTGACTGCAGGCCTGGTACAGGAGACAGCCAGAGACTGCAGGCCTGGTGCAGGAGACAGCCAGAGACTGCAGGCCTGGTGCAGGAGACAGCCAGAGACTGCAGGCCTGGTGCAGGAGACAGCCAGAGACTGCAGGCTTGGTGCAGGAGACAGCCAGAGACTGCAGGCCTTGTGCAGGAGACAGCCAGAGACTGCATGATGCAGGAGACACCCAGAGACTGCATGGTGCAGGAGACACCCAGAGACTGCATGGTGCAGGAGACACCCAGAGACTGCATGGTGCAGGAGACAGCCAGAGACTGCATGGTGCAGGAGACAGACAGAGACTGCCTGGTGCAGGAGACAGCCAGAGACTGCCTGGTGCAGGAGACAGCCAGAGACTGCCTGGTGCAGGAGACAGCCAGAGACTGCCTGGTGCAGGAGACAGCCAGAGACTGCATGGTGCAGGAGACAGTCAGAGACTGCGTGGTGCAGGAGACAGCCAGAGACTGCGTGGTGCAGGAGACAGCCAGAGACTGTGTGGTGCAGGAGACAGCCAGAGACTGCGTGGTGCAGGAGACATCCAGAGACTGCATGGTGCAGGAGACATCCAGAGACTGCATGGTACATGAGACAGCCAGAGACTGCATGCTACAATAGACAGCCAGAGACTATATAGTACATTACACAGCCAGAGATTACATGGTACATTAGACAGCCAGGGACTACATGCTACAGGAGACAGCCAGAGACTGCATGGTACAGGAGACAGCCAGAGACTGCATGGTACATTAGACAGCCAGAGACTGCATGGTACATTAGACAGCCAGAGACCGCATGGTACATTAGACAGCCAGAGACCGCATGGTACATTAGACAGCCAGGGACTGCATGGTACATTAGACAGCCAGGGACTACATGGTACATTAGACAGCCAGGGACTACATGCTACAAGAGAAAGCTAGAGACTGCATGGTACAGGAGACAAATTTTAGCCCAGCAAAGCAATCTGCCTTTATGGGGGCGGTATCATATCTTGAACTTTGCACAAATAAATTAGACCATGCCCAGTCTCTGAAGTGAACAAATATTATATATAGTTTAATTTTAAGACTTACATTTTGGCAGTAGATAGATAACCCACATAGACCGCCAGATTTAGCCAAAAATCAGCACGGTGTGATTTCTGATGGAAGAATCCCAGAGGCATCCAAAAGTGCAGTGTATGGAGAGCAAGCAGATGGATAGGCTGGCCGAGTGGCCGCCGCCTGGGTTAAGCTGCTGTGGAGCCGAGGGCTGGCTGGGTCACACTCTCTGCCCAAGAGGACGTCACTCGCCGGGCTGTACGCGGACCGGACCTGGGAACCGTCGATGTGGCTAGATGGACATGCGACAAAGCGGTGTCCCGAAACATGTTGCCACGGTGACGGGACCACGTGGTGACGCTTGCAGGAGATTGCCTTCCCAGCCGCTCTGTCCATCTAGCGCGGTTCCTGACTCCCGTCCACGTACAGCCCTACAAGTGACGTCCTCTTGGGCAGACAGTGTGACTCGGCCAGCCCTCGGCTCCACAGCAGGTTAACCCAGGCACCGGGCGGGTCATGTACTCCCTGATGGCGACCCTGGGTGGAGGAGGCAGGGATGGCACTGACCGGAGTGGAGGAAGAGGTGGTCCGGTCCCAAGATACGCCACTTCTGGTATCGGTTTCCGGAATCGTTGTCTTTCTTGTGAGTACCGATACTCACGAAAAGGTATCGGAGCATCCCTATTTATCGGTAATGATGGAATCAGAAATCCATGATTTGTTCATTTTGATATTACTGAATATCAACATAAAAGTTTGTTTAATCTGTAGAGTATTACAGTAGTCAGGAATCTGGCCAATCATGTTCATGGGAATCAAGAAATGAATTACCCGATTTGCAAATTATTATTATTGTTATTAATAAAGTTCTTCTTTAACAGCCAAAAACTGAACAGAAGCAAGCTACAATTCAACAATACAAACATACTACAGCAAGGCCAGCTTAGACCATTATACATGAAAAATGAATTAGTTCTGCTTTAGATAAACACTCTGCCTTTCTTGAAGATAGGAGATTAGTACTTCTAGAAATAGCTCTTCTTTTTATTTTTCTTTATTAGCTCTCCCTCTGTATTCCAGGAATCCTACCTTCTGTTCATTCTCACAGGTGTCACAACTTCCTTCTGTTCTACAGTACTTTGGAATAAACTTTATAAAATGTTTAATTATAAAGCACCTATTATGGAGAGGCTTTCCAAAATGGTACTTCTACCTGTCCAAGGAATAACATTATCTTATCAGGAATATATGTAGATGTAAACTGAACTTGTGGGATGTATCTTACCGTTCACAAGCTCATCAGTCAAAGTAGAACTCCAGGCTATGAATAGCTAAGTTTAGAACGGATTCCACAATGTTTCACAATATTGAGAAGACGTTTAAAATTTCATTCAAGTGTATGTAGGTGTCTGCTCTTTAACAAAAAATAACCCATACTTCTCTTATGGGTGACATAAGTGCACTTACTCTTGTTCTCCCATGACCCAGTGTCAGCTGATAGCAGGCTATTGCTCCAAGCTCTGAAAGGACCCCGACAATACTGTCAGGATCTACTCAGTTGCCTAAATGACAGCTGGCTCTGCCTCTCAGCATGCGGCTGAAAGCCAGAGCCTGCTGCACCCACCCCATTCCCGGCCCGACGCCCCCGTGTGCGCTGGAGGGGCAGAGCAGAGCGGACAGTCACTGCATTATGCTTAGAGCAGAAAAAGAATTGAGTAATCAGTGGTCATGTGATCGCTCAGTTCTTGTGGGACAGCTGAAGCATCGCACCAATGATGCAGAATAGAGGTGAGTACCCTTATTTTAGAATTGGCTGGGGCAAGAGGTGCTCAGTTTACTTCAGAAATATGGGAAATATACCGCGCTAGGAGTAGTGATATAAGACACAGCAGCAACAATGTAGGGTGCGATATTCCACCAAAAAGTTAGATATTCCAATTAGATTGTTGCGCTAGTTTATCCATCAATAACATAAATCACAAAATTAAGTTAAAACATAAAGTGACATAAATCAACATAACCCATAAATCATATATCCGTGCAAAACATATGTGGAAAACAAATGTGTTTTTTTCCCTTTATGCACCTAATAGTATCAAAAAAAAGTCCATAGAGCATTCATTTCCGAACACATTAATTTGACAGTCCAGTTATTCGTGAATTTTTTCGTGAATTTTTTATAAAGGAAAGACAGTAGTTATACATCCAGTGTGTGTTCAATAGAAAAGAGAGAAAGGAGCTTGAATCCACTTATCCACCACCACCGATCACACAGGCACCTTGGTGAAAAAAATTGGGATAAACACCCTTACCAGAAGGGTAGACCCACTATTCCTAGTAAGGGTCAGCCACGCTTGCAGATATAGCCCTCTGCAGGGTCTAAAGATATATCCTCCTCTGCTCCTATGGGCTCATCAAATCAGCTGGAATGGTATAGAGAACCGGGCCGACCATATCGCTCCCCATATGTTAAAGAAGAAATAAGGGCCACATCGTGTAAAAATTTAGGTATCAAAAAACACGCATTGAACAGCCGGCAAGTACAAGTAAAACAAAACCCGTCCTCCTCGGATAGATTGTATGGCGTGGTGACGTCAGCACGTAAGCTCCGCCTCGAATGCACGACTGCAGTGGTGCGGTATGTTAGATAGGCTCCTCCTGCCCAAAACAAAATGAACATGAACGGCCGACAAGTTACGCACAAAAAACTATGGATTT
>BLSH010164691.1:549929-560287 GCA_018402905.1 Glandirana rugosa | reverse complement strand
CCCCCCCCCCCCCCCAGTCCAAACCAGGCCCTTCAGGTTTGGTATGGATTTTAAAGGGGAACTCCACACCAAAATAATAAGAAATTTGACAGGATGGGGGGGGGGGGGCGAGCGAGTGCCCCCCCTCCTGAACCATACCATGCCCTCAATATGGGGAGTATAGGTGCTTTGGGGCAGGGGGGGCTCTGCGCCCCCCACCACAAAGCACCTTGTCCTCATGTTGATGGGGACAAGAGCCCCCTGCGGGCGGGGGTTTATCGGAATCTGGAAGCCCCCTTTAATAAGGGGGCCCCCAGATCCCAAACCCCTCTTGTGAATTAGTATCGGGTATATCGTACCCCTACTAGTTCACCAAAAAGTGTCAAAGAAAAAAACACAGGAGACAATTAGGGACAAGGCCTTTATTAAAAAATAAAAATAAGTGTCCCCCGTTGTAATCCATCGTCAATCACCGTGCACGATGGATCCGGAAAAAAAACAAAACGCAACAGCTCCTCCTCCATGGGAGGGCTCCCGCCCACTGAGCTTGGTTTGCTGTGGGAGTTTATATGGCAGGGTGGGGCCACTGGGTGACATACATGCGTGACCCGCCCCCTCTCATCAAATGACGTCAGAAGGGGCGGGGTCGCTCACTTACATCGCCGGGTGGCACCGCGCTGCCATATAAATAAACTGTCAGAGCAAAAAGCGCGCTGATGCAATGCATTATGGGGCGCTCAGTGATGGCGAAGTCGCTGCAAACGCCCTATAGTGTTCTAAATTCAACGAACGGGTGACGTCCGATGTTCGAGTCAAAACTTACGTTTGTCTCGAACCGCGGGCCCATCCCTAGTCTTCAGCTTTATATACTGTTTAGAAAGTGTCCTTCATGTTAGCATATTTTCTTTTTCTGGTTAGCATTGCAGAGAAGCCTGGGCACACAGCCAAGACACCTGATTGGAGGAAAGGCACACACCCCCACTCCTCATAGGTAGAGACTCTCAGCTTTGTCAGTTGTATAGTTGAGCACTGTGCTGATCCATTTATAGCTCCCTCCCCAACACAAAACGCTGCCCGAACACAATAGCTCAGTGCAAAGATCACTGTACTAACACCAGATAGTTGCTACAGAAAGTTCCTCCTGAGCTCCTTGGTTTTTATTTATTTATTTATTTTTTGGCCTGCTGGGTTGAACAAAAAAAACTGACAGTGCCAGGCTTTACAGGGTTCATCTATCCCCCAGTGACCAGACAGTAAAGGAGAAGCAGCAGACTGTTGACTGACCTAATCTCATATCAGCATGTTACTTGTAACCACAAGAGCACTGCAGAACAGTTGCTTGCCTCCTTGTACTGCATCTGCCTCCCCCAGTCTGAGCTCTGCTGTATGACGACCACCAGAGGTCGATACAAAGTCAAATTCAAGCACTTACACTGCTTGCATTTAAAAATAAATACATGAAATGTAATGATTAGGGAATACAGAGTTGCATTCATTTGTGTTTTCATATGCAAGTTGAAATTGATGGTTATATGGGGCAGCCGTGACCAATATTCCATAAGCATAAAACAGATCTTCAGGAGGTCAGTGATGCTCCAATGATGGCACTGGGCATCACATATCCTAACAGTGTAAGAAGTAGCATCTGTTAGTGATTTTGTGTGACGCCTAAAACATTGACATTCTGTGATGGAAGAGGAATAGCAGAGTTAGGAAAGTCCAAGAGTTTAGAGCAGGGGTGGCGAACACGGGGCTCTCGAGCCGCATGCGGCTCCCGACCATAATGAATGCGGCTCTTTGCCTCTTATTATATTTTGTATATACTGTGGCTCTTTGCCAAGTTTCATGTTTCTCTCAGGGCGATCTCAGGCAGCTTGCATTGACTTCTATGATAGAAGTCTCCTCGCAAGCCGCCTTGAGATCGCCGCTTCGCGCCGCGCCGCTTCTGTGTGTTTGTCTGTTTTGGCAGGTCACTGCGTGGTGTGGCTCTCTGACTCTCACAGTTTAAAATTTTGGCTCTTTGTGTCTAACTTGTTCGCCACCCCTGGTTTAGAGGGTGAAAATGGCAGCAGTAATTGCAGTTAAAGTGGTTGTAAACCTCAGACATGAAATATGAACAAAGCATATCTTTATATATTGTGTACTTGCCTCAGTCCAGACAGTTCTGTCTGCTGCTTCATTCCTCTATCAGAATGAATCACTACGGACAAATTTCCCTGACAAGAGAAAAATGGTGATAGGGGAGGGCACAGCCAGCGATTGACAGCTTTAGCTCTGTCTCTGTGTGCTGTATGAAGGGGGGAGGGGTGTCCCATCCATCCAATCAGCTCTCACTGATATAACCTCAGCTCCCTGCCCCCTACTTTTCAGAACTGAGAGATCCTATGTAAATTCTACACTTTGAATGGATGTAGGGGAAAGATGGCTGTAGTTAAACAGATGCAACTTGTGTAGGAAATTTCTTCTCTGTATATCACCTGAGGCCAGTGACTTCACTGAGTATATGCAAGGTCCCTTTAACACGGGCTGTGCAAGAAGGTGTGCCTGTCAGTTTTTAAGGCGGACCTGATTGGACCCTCCACTCACCCTTATGGAGCGGCGGATGTCAGCAGAGACATGTCCGTTGACTACTGTCGCTATCCGATCCGATCCACCAAATCCAAACAGATGGTGGTCTTATTTTCCATCCACCTGGTGGATCGGATTGGATATGATCAGATAAAAATGGGCAGGTGGTCCGTTTTCACCCGATCTCCCCATAGAGGAGAGCAGGACTGGGTCCGTCTCTGCTCTCCTCAGTAAGCATAGACAGACCTGTCCATCCACCTGCTCAGCGGGGATCAGCGGAGCGATCCCCCGCTGAGCAAGCAGAGTCCGTTAAACGGAGGTGCCTGTGTGAAAGGGGCCTTTACGGTTTACAACAGACTTGTGCACTGCTGAAAATTTTTTTAGTTTTCGTTTCATTTGTTTTTTTTTCGTTTATTTGGCTCATTTGTTATGATCGCGATTTGTAAATTCGTAAGTTTGTAAATTCGAAATTAATAACTAATGGAACGGAAAAAATGAATAGTAAGAATGATAATAAAACGTTTTTTATTATTATTATTGCTATTTATTATTATTAATTTTGTTCCATTCGTTTAGATATGGCAGTTACCATTGAGAAGCCACCATGGCATTGCCAGGCATGCCTTTCATGGAATTTCTCTTCTAATATGAATTTCAATAGTATAATAATAACAAAGTCTACAAATGAATACTGCAAATAGCCAGGGAAATAATTTCCAATGTATTTGTAGGCATGCAAACAATTAAAGCGGTTCTAAAGCTTAGGGTTTTTCACATAAATGCATCCTATGCATTAAGATGAAAAACCTTCTGTACTGCAGAATCCCCCCCAACCCCTTTTTTCTTTTCTGAGCCCAATCCAGTGATGTGCAGGAGACTAGTGGCTCCCGCTGCTGTCAATCAAATGCTTTGCCGAGCAAGTGGGGGGGGGGGGGCGGCCGCCCGCTCTGCATCAATAGACGCAGATAGGGTGGCTCAAAGCGAGCATGCATGGGTGCCCCAATGGCAAGAGGCTTTCCATGGGGACACTTGCCGAAGAGGAGGAGCCTGGAGCACCGACGGGGGACCCAGAAGGAGAGGGTGGGAGCTGCTCTGTTCAAAACCATTGCACAGAGCAGGTAAGTATAACATGTTTGTTATTTTAATTAACAAAATACACTTTAATATCACTAACTAAAAGGGTATCTTGGGTTACTAAGAAGTAGTAGGGATGCCAAAGGAAAGCAGAGGAGGGTATAAAAGAAAGGAAAAGGGATCTGCAAAACCTAATAAAGAAATGGAACCAGGATAGAGAAGAAAGATGCCATTATTTGGAGCCGCTAGGACAAGCAAAGATAATATCAATCAAAAACTAATGACATCTCTGCAATAAAAATAGTATACATTTTTTGATACAAAAGACAACAACCCAATTATAGGAAATAAAACCCCTCCACCTTTTATCACCACATGGCAGACAACGTTGCCTATATTCTAAAATAACGCCATGGCGCCATTCATGCATCCACATTGCATTGCATTACATGGATTTTGACTTGTCATGTGACTTCACATGTGTCAAGCCGCACAACAACTCGCAGTAGTGGAAACAGAGCCTTAATGGCAGCCATAAATGCAGTTTGGAAGGTGTGTGAGTACATCCCACCGTGAACTGAAAACCAATCTTGATGGTAATGCTTGGACTGGCGAAATTCCAATACAATAAGGACTATACTGCAGTAAGGACTATCTGCGTTTTTTTCTACATATATGTTTAAACTTTGCAACAATAGACATTGAAGTACATTCGGCTTTTTGAACATTTATCCTACGGTTGAGTGACATGTATAGTGACAGCCTATTGCCCCATTTAAATTTATATTACTGTAAGAGTGATTTGAGTGTGTGATTGTGGATGCATGAATGGAGCCATGGCGTTTTTTTATATTATAGACAACGTTGTCTGTCATGTGGTGGTAAAAGGAGGAGGGGTTTTATCTCCTATTGATTGGATTGTCTTTTGTATCAATAAATGTATACTATTGTTAATGCAGGGATGTCATTAGTTATTGATTTGCTTGCACTGTGTCCCAGAGGCTCCAAATAATGGCATCTTTATGAACTTGGTTTCTTCTCTATCCTGGTTCCATTTCTTTATGCAGTTTGCTATGGCCATGGAGTCCCACCATAATATGGTGGCGTGAGGACATGCAACTACATATTATGCTTCTATGTTCCCCAAACCCCCTTTTTCTGTTTATCTGCAAAACCTAGCAGACAGAGGAAGAGAGATAAAATAAAAAGGAAAATCCTATGACAAGGACTCCGGACAGCTAAGCCACAATCATCAACAAAGTTCAGTGTAGGGTTTATGAATTTAGCACTAAAGCCAGCCATACACAGCTCAAAGTTTGGTTGACTGCTGCTAAATCAGCCTTGGGTGGCCCTGTCACTACTAACCGGCTAGACTAAAGTCAATTTAAAAATACAACTAAGCGCATTGGAAAATAATTGGCCAAAGTGTAACTGTATTGTACCAGAAGCAGTCACTATTCAGGTATTCAGCAACCTCGGGTGCTGTGTAGAGGTAGACCGATGCCGATATTTAGAAATCGGGGGGCCGATGGCCGATATATGATGCCAATTATTTTGGACCGATAGGTTTGGACGATTTTTCTTTTTTTTTTCCCCTTCATCTCATAAAATCTAACAGTTAAGTAATAAGAAGTGATACAGAAAATTGCTTAAATGTAACATTTATTAAACAACACAACAAGCCTCCAATCAGTGCACTTGTATGTGTAATTCAGATAAAAAACTATGTATCTTAAATACACAAAAACAGGTAATCAAAACTTTTGGATGAAAAAAAAAAAATGGGCTAACTTTACGGTTTTATTTTTGTAAAATTCATTAAAGTGAATTTTTTCCAAAAAAATTGTGTTTGAAAGACCTCTGCGCAAACACTGTGTGACATAAATATTGCAACAAGCGCCATTTTATTCTATAGGGTCTCTGGGTCAAATACATAATGTTTGGGGGTTCTAATTGATTTTCTAGCAGGAAATACAGATTTTTTTACTTGTAAGCAACAAATGTCAGAAAAGATTTAGTCTTTAAATGGTTAAACTGAGCTCATTTACACACTGGAGTTCATTCCTTTGATAAGTATAAACATTGTATTTCTTTGGTTCTTTTATCAGCGATGTTCTCAGACTTGGCAGGCTGCCCGGATTTCTGTCCTTCTGTTCTAATAGGAGCGATTCGCAAGTCGGATCGCCTGTGTGAACCGGCCTTTAGTGCCTAAAATAAAAGGCCTAATTTGCAGCACAATCGGCTGATGCCGATTAGTTAAAAAATGGCAACAATCGGCCCGGTATATCGGTCTACCTCTAGTGCTGTGGCTGCCTGAATACAATAGCTAGCAGTGGAGATTCCTCCATCCACAATGGTACCAATACAGCACATTAGAGTTCCATCATACAGATTTATAAATATTGTTTGGTAGGCTATGTTATTTTATATTAAAATATTCATCTGCAAGCTTCTTCTGTAAGAACCCCTAATCACAACTATAGCCCGTCCCAAACATTTGATCGGTATACACGTTTTGTCATTCTTTTCCAGCGTGTCTTCTGCAGATTCTTCTGTATATGTATGACAGCACCTGACTGCAGAATCAATAGGAGAAAGAGACCCCTGTCAGTCATGTGTAGCCTCATTCCACAAAATTAAAGACGCAAAGTGTTGCCATGACAGCCAGCCTGTCCCCGAGGCACAGTACTTCACAAGAACCTTGCTGTGTCTGGAAGTCATATTAAGCCACAGCATGAATGTAATGTACAGTGCTCTGCTCTGCATTGCTCGAAGCTAAACCTAAAAACAATGAATAGTAAAATGGGGGATATGAATACCACATTTCCACTCTCATGCCCCAACAATAGACGTACGGTATAAGGCAAGTAGAATTAATCATAACCACTTCTAGTGACCCTGTGGTCACTTTAGAAGCACTTCATAGGCAGGAGATTGAAAACAGGCACCGAACTGCCTGCAAGCATGTTCATACACTGCATCCCTCACAGCTCCTCAGGAGCTCAGAAACCCAGGGTGCCAAATGTCCTCAGGAGCTTAGAAACCCAGGGTGCCAAATGTCCTCAGGAGCTTAGAAACCCAGGGTGCCAAATGTCCTCAGGAGCTTAGAAACCCAGGGTGCCAAATGTCATCAGGAGCTCAGAAACCCAGGGTGCCAAATGTCATCAGGAGCTCAGAAACCCAGGGTGCCAAATGTCATCAGGAGCTCAGAAACCCAGGGTGCCAAATGTCATCAAGAGCTCAGAAACCCAGAATGCCAAATGTCATCAGGAGCTCAGAAACCCAGGGTGCCAAATGTCCTCAGGAGCTCAGAAACCCAATGGTGCCAAATGTCATCAGGAGCTCAGAAACCCAGGGTGCCAAATGTCATCAGGAGCTCAGAAACCTAGGGTGCCAAATGTCATCAGGAGCTTAGAAACCAAAGGTGCCAAATGTCTTCAGGAGCTTAGAAACCCAGGGTGCCAAATGTCACCAGGAACTCAGAAACCCAGGGTGCCAAATGTCATCAGGAGCTTAGAAACCCAGGGTGCCAAATGTCCTCAGGAGCTCAGAATCCCAGGGTGCCAAATGTCATCAGGAGCTGAGAAACTCAGGGTGCCAAATGTCATCAGGAGCTTAGAAACCCAGGGTGCCAAATGTCCTCAGGAGCTCAGAAACCCAATGGTGCCAAATGTCATCAGGAGCTCAGAAATCCTGGGTGCCAAATATCATCAGGAGCTCAGAAACCCAGGGTGCCAAATGTCATCAGGAGCTCAGAAACCCAGGGTGCCAAATGTCATCAGGAGCTCAGAAACCCAGGGTGCCAAATGTCATCAGGAGCTTAGAAACTCAGGGTGCCAAATGTCCTCAGGAGCTCAGAAACCCAGGGTGCCAAAATGTCCTCAGGAGCTCAGAAACCCAGGGTACCAAATGTCATCAGGAGCTCAGGCCCACCTTCACAAACGCCAGTGAGGCTGTCCATTAGGGCGCATTTACACTTGCTTCAACTTTTACATACATTAAAGTGCCTACCGCTTTAACATGCTTTTTTATGTGTTTTGATGCCTCTGTGGTGCTTTTTTTGAAGCTTTAACCAGTTGCTTACTGGGCACTTAAACCCCCTTCCTGCCCAGGCCGATTTTCAGCTTTCAGCGCTGTCACTATTTGAAAGAGAATTGCGCGGTCATGCGACACTGTACCCAAATTACAGTTTTATCATTTTTTTCACACAAATGGAGCTTTCTCTTGGTGGTATTTAATCACCACTGGGTTTTTTACTGCTGGGTTTTTATTTTTTTTTCTAAAAAAAATGAAAAAAGACAGAACATTTTGAAAAAAAAAAAAAAGTTTCATGGTTTGTTATAAAATTTTGAAAAACATGTATTTTTTCTCCTTCATAGATGTGCACTGATGAGGCTGCACTAATGGGCACGGATAGGCTGCACTGATGAACACAGGCTGCACTGATAGGCACTGATAAATTGGCACTGATGGGCACTGACAGGTGGCACTGGTGGGCAATTATGAGGCTGCACTGGTAGGCACTGAGAGGTGGCACTGATGGGCGGCACTTGCTGATAGGTGGCACTGATAAGTGGCACTGGTGACACTGATAGGCAGCACTGATGGGCACTAATTGGCAGCACTGATGGACATTGCTAGGTGGCACTAGTGGGCATTAATAGGTGGCACTGGTGAGCACTGCATAGCAGCAGTGCCTCTCCCTGTTCGGGACCAATGTCCCTCTGACAGAAACCTGTTTTTTTTCTCCTCATGCTGTCAACGTGAGGGGGAACAAAAGCAGATTACTGATCCTCTGTTTACATCATGTGATCAGCTGTCATTGGCTGACAGCTGATCAGGTGAAAGGGCCAGGATTGGCCCCTTACTCCAATCTGTGATCAGCCTTGACTCGCTGATCACAGAGCGCACCGCATGTGCCCAGCAGCCGTCTTTCAGCTATAGCGCCGCGGGAGGTGGTTAATGAAGCTTGTCTAATGCCGTGTGTGTGCTGATTTTCTATTTGTTTTAAAGGGGCCCAGCAGATCCCCCAGCTCATTAATACCCCTGTTCAGCAGATCCCCAGCTTATTAGTACCCCAGTTCAGCAGATCCCCAGCTTATTAGTACCCCTGTTCAGCAGATCCCCAGCTTATTAGTATCCCTGTGCAGCAGATCCCCAGCTTATTAGTATCCCTGTGCAGCAGATCCCCAACTTATTAGTACCCCTGTGCAGCAGATCCCCAGCTTATTAGTACCCCTGTTCAGCAGATCCCCAGCTTATTAGTACCCCTGTGCAGCAGATCCCCAGCTTATTAGCACCCCTGTTCAGCAGATCCCCAGTTTATTAGTACCCTCATTCAGCAGATCCCTTGCTCAGCAGTACTCCCAGTTTTGCTGATCCTTAGCTCAGTCATAACCTCCAGCTCTGCTGACCCACTGCTCAGTAGTAAGCAGGGGATGAGAAAAAAAATGGGGGGGGGGGGTGTGAATGACCGCTTTAAGGTGTATATAAACTATCATTTTATTATATTGGCTTGCCAGAATTCAGGCTGAAGTCTTGGGTATGCTCTGCCTCTGGACGGTTATTAGTTAGCATTGTTCCCTGCAAGCTCAGTGGACTACAACCACCTCCTCCTGTTAAGGAGAAGAGGTATTATGTAGTTCTAACACACTCCCTGTCCTAGGGTGCCAACACTGCTCAGTAAGGTTGTCACCATAATACAGGAAATTAGTTAATGGCAGAATTACCAGGTTAAAATAAAGAGAAAACAAGTTTGAAAAAGAATAACTAAAGCAATCACCACATCTAAGATCCAGTAAGTTGCAATGCTATTTTTTTTCTTTATTGATGATATGATTACATGATTTGCATATGACTGATAAATAATTGACATAATGATTCCCTGATTACCAGTTTATGTTTAAGTATGAGTGAGAAAGAGTTCACAGAAAGACATGGCTTTATACATATACACAAGCACAAGTCTAATTTTTACAGCGACGGTCTCTATAGCTAACAAAAGCAATCTAAAAAAATCTGTAAAAACAGGGTCATGCATACGGACATAAAAATGCTCCATTCAGATCCGTACAGCAGATTGTTTTTATGGATCTGTACGCAGTAGAAGCTGCGCCCATGGCCAGTATTTCTGCATAGTTTACGTGTATATGCATGTAAACACATGTACTTGTGTGCATGCTGGGATTAAATACTGAGCTAAAGGAATGGAAGAAGATTTTTACAATAGTTTACGGACGTTTACTTGTTTAAACGCTTGTAAGCAGGGAGCACTATATGGATTTTTTTTTTTTATACAGGATCTTTCTGCCAGCAGGATTCTGCATAGATATCAGTATTGTATTATTCCCAAGTGCATAAGCCCCAGATCTGCTAAACTCTGCCACTGATCTGAAATATAAAAGTGCCTGAGATGAAGCTTCTGTGTCAAGCAGATTCTTTTTAAACCTGCCCTTGTAATTGACAGCCACAATCTAAAAAGAAACAATAACGCTCTCCATAAACAGGAGACCTATAAACCCGGCAAAACAGATCTTCTAAATGTAAAGTCAGTTTTCCCCTCGGAACCGTACACGGTGTCCCATGCCAGCTGGAGAATCAATACGTGGAAGTAATGTAATGCCGTAGATGCAATACACAAGACAGGGAAGGATTTAATGAGCTCCCCAAGAAACACAATACAGAAATAACTTGCATGTTACTTGTCGTACGATGCCATGAGGAGAAGACCAAGACCA
>BLSH010164691.1:537429-544929 GCA_018402905.1 Glandirana rugosa | reverse complement strand
AATTTCAAACCCTACTGAGAAGGTAGCAAAGATGGAGTGACACAAGGTGAGGGATTGACAAAGCAGGATAGGGGGAGTTGAGTTTTAATGATTCTACAGTAGGCAAGCTGCTGACCAATTCACTAGTAGAACTTCACTCGATCCCAATTTTTAGCGGGATGCGCTCCCACTTCAATCCTTGCCTAGGTGAGAATGAAATCCCTTGCCCCGCTTCCACATCACATGTCCCCAGAGGCAAAAGGGGCAGCTGCCCTGGGCCCTGTCATTTTCGTGGGGCCCAAAGCAACTGCCTCATACTTGCCAACTATCCTGGTTTAAATTCCCTTGTCCCTTGAAGTTTTAGTCCCGTGCTGTGTCCCGATATCTCAGTGTGAATTGCTGATACTAATGCTGCCCAGCTCTGCCCTATTGTTCTGTACAGATGACTCACTTGCAGACTCTGTGTTTACATGTAAATAACCAGCATTGATATGTAAATAGTAGCGGTATTGATATGTAAATAGTGGCGTACGGCGGCATTGATATGTAAATAGAGGCGACATTCATATGTATATCATGCACCCCTGAGGTCATATCCACCATCACCTATGCTGAATGCTGCCCACTGAGGAGACAAAGGAGCATGCTTGAAAGCCCTGCCTGCAATGGTGGTCATTAACCACTTTAAGACCGAGCCTCTTTTTGGAGTTTGGAGGTTATCAGTTAAAAACAGGTTTTTTTGCTATAAAATTACTTAGAACCCCCAAACATTATATATTTTTTTTTTCTAAGACCCTAGAGAATAAAATGGCGGCCATTGCAAAACTTTATGTCACACCGTATTTGCGCAGCGGTCTTAAAAGCGCGATTTTTTTTGAAAAAATTCAGTTTTTTTAGTTAAAAAATAAGACAACAGTAAAGTTAGGTCAATTTTTTTCCATATTGTGAAAGATAATGTTACGCCGAGTAAAATGATACCCAACATGTCATGCTTCAAAATTGCGTCCGCTCGCGGAATGGCGACAAACTTTGCAACATAAAAATCTCCATTGGCGACGTTTAAAAATTCTACAGGTTAGCATTTTTGCGTTACAGAGGAGGTCTAGGGCTAGAATTATTGCTCTCGCTGTAACGATTGCGGCGATACCTCACATGTGTGGTTTGCACACCGTTTTCATATGTGGGCGGGACTTACGTATGCGTTCGCTTCTGTGCGCGAGCTCGCAAGGACGGTGCGCTTTAAATTTTTTATTTTTTTTTTAATTATGTATTTTACTTTTTAAATTTTTATTTTTACAACTTTCTTTTTTAAAAAAAAATTTTTGATCACTTTTTTTCCTATTACAAGAAATGTAAACATTCCTTGTAATAGAAAAAACATGCCAGGACCCCCAAAATATGAGATCTGGGGTCAAAAAGACCTCAGATCTCATTTTTACACTATAATGCATTAAAAAAAAACAAAAAAAAAAATTTTGAAAAAAATGGCAGGGGAAAAAAAAATGTCCCCTTTAAGAGCATTGGGCGGAAGCTACTTGTGACGTAGCTTCCACCCAGCCATGTTATGGAGCCGAGTGAGCAGCTTCAGCGGCTCACGGACACAGGGGGGGAAGGACGCGATCATCTCCGCCGCTGCCGGCGGGTCCGGTAAGCGGCGGAGATGACCGGAAAGCGGCGGGAGGGGGGGGGCACCTCTCCCGCCACTGATAAAAGTGATCTCGCGGCGAATCCGCTGCTAAGATCACTTTTATCTTGTACAGAATCGCTTCCTGAAAAAAAAAGATACCGGGGTTATGGTAGCTATCTGCTACCATAACAACGGTATTCCACTTCAAAGTACCGCCCTCAAACGGCGTACGGCGGTCCGGAAGTGGTTAAGCCTAACATCAGCCTGTTCTGTAAAGGTAAGCAAATTGGTGGGGGAAGGGTAGTGTGGAGTGTGCAGAGGTAGGCAGAGAAGGAATTAAAGTTTGGAGTGCACAGGTGAGCAAGTAGGGGATGTATAGAGGTAAGGAAGGTGGGTGCAAAGATGAGCAGAGGAGGTAGGTCGACTTATAGGGGGGGTTTGAGTGGAGAGGATGGGGGAGGTTTGGGGTGTAGAGGTTAGCAGGGGTTTTAGGAGGCAAAATTGTACTGACAGGGTGGATAAAGATGTAGGTTGCGTGTAGGGCAGCCCATTCATTTTAATGAGCTGCTCTATGCACTAGAAATGCAGAAGAAAGTCCCTAACCATTTTTCAAATTCACACGGTGCCACAGCAGATGTCAGCAGACGCGTGAGGATGTCAGTAACAATTGATGGCACTGCTGTGTATCTCCTAAAGGGAAGCATGTTTCTGTGGTGTCAGGAAAGCGACTTTGCGTTCCCCAGTACATGGTTTGCAGGCAGTGAGAAGATGATGTGCTGTAACCTCTAGCGACCAATCAGTGAGCAGTAATGATGTGCAATAACCTCTAGCAACCAATCAGTGAGCGGTATTGATGTACAGTAATTTCTAGCAACCAATCAACAAGCAGAAATCATGTGCTGTAACCTCTAGCAACTAATCAGTGAGCTGAAATGTGTGCTGTAACCACTAGCAACCAGTCAGTAAGCGGTAATGATATGCTGTAACCTCTGGCAACCAATTGCAATTGATGCCTGATCTGATTAAGTAAAATGATTTTGAGTCTAGCTGCTATTTATTGTATGTCTCAGAGCAGGTGGAGAGCGAAATTGCATTGGGGAGCCCAAGAAAATGTTTGCCCAGGGTCCAATCCTTACTAAAGACGGCCCTGGATCAATCATAATGGGCACAAGCTCATGCATGAACAATGATTCCTCAGGAGGCTACAGCCAGCTCCTGTATGCAACATGGTGGAGTGGGGATCTGCAGTGGTAAGAAGAACAGGCTGCAGGAAGACAGCACTGGACCTCAGGAACTGCTAAGTACCTGCTTTTTAAAGTGGGTGTAAACTCTCTTGTATGATTTTTGCATTATTTTTACCGATAGGTGTGCCTATAATAAGGTTTACCTATAGGTACAGTAAATATCTCCTAAACGTGCGCCGTTTAAGAGATATTTACCTTAGATGCAGCCAGCGACGTCTCCGGCCTATGCGCTCTATAGGAACGACCATCCATGCCATTCCTTCAGAGCCATGCCGTAAACAGCGACTCATGTCATCGGCGCCTCGGCCATTCATATCGCCGAAGCCAACGAACTCGGAAGAAAGACGGGTGAAGATGGAAACGCCTTCAGCAGTGACAGCGCGCCGCTGGAGGGCTTTGTTTTCAGGTAAGTCTGTCATAATGTGCTAGTATGCGATGACTTAAACTGCCTGGGGCCCAATTGTTTTTTTCGTTTTGATGCGGTTTACTACCATTTTAATAGTCAGCAGCTGGAGTATTGGTAAAAAACAAACAAAAAAACTATGGAAGTTCCTAAGCGCACATATTTTTTTTAAACAGAATGTGTGATTGGCTTACTAAAGGGGTAAAAGTACATAGTAAAGTGACTTTAAGCCTCATGCACACAGGACATTTTTTTTCTTCCCCTGGACACCTTTGTTCCTGAACAGAAAAAAAGCTTAAAAACTGCATAAAGCTGCATTTTGCACATGCATTTAGACACGTCAAGCATTTGGGAATTCAGTGAGTCTATTGGTCATAATATAAATGTATTTTGGCCGCTGGAATGAACGCTCACGCACTAAATGTGTCTAGCATTTAAGTACGGTTAGATGGTTATACACACGTTTAGGGACGTTCAGCATTTTTTTCTGCCCAAAAGATCCTCTCTTAAACGTGCAAGGGTTTATTTTTTGGTCTTTAAATGATCCTCTTACAACAGTGGTTCTCAACTTCTGTCCTCGGGACCCACTAACAGGCCAGATTTTAAGTATTACCTTGGGGAGATGCAGACTAGAATACTGCAATCACTGTGCAGCAAATTATATCACCTGTGATGTATTTCAGTTATCCTGCAAACCTGGCCTGTTAGTGGGTCCCAAAGGACAGGAGTTGAGAACTACTGTCTTACATTATGCCTGTAAACGTCTATGTAAGCATTGCTATATAGGGTAACACAGAGGTGCGTTTACAGGCTAAAATAACATTTAAAAAAAACGGGCAAACACCTGTACAATCAGTTACATAGTTAGTCAGGTTGAAAAAAGACACAAGTATATCTAGTTCAACCAATAAAAAAAAAAGAAAAAATATATATAACCATACAATCCCATATACACAATCCTTCACCCACAGTTGATCCAGAGTAAGGCAGAAACCCCCAGCAAAGCATGATCCAATTTGCTATAGCAGGGGAACAAATTCCTTCCTGATCCCCGAGAGGCAATCAGATTTTCCCTGGATCAACTTTACCTATAAATGTTAGTAGCCAGTTATATTATTTACATTTAGGAAATAATCCAGACCTTTTTTTTAAAGCAATCTACCGTGCTGTTCAAAACCACCTCTGGAGGGAGTCTATTCCACATTTTCACAGCTCTAACTGTGAAGAAACCTTTCCGTAGTTGGAGATGAAATCTTTTTTTCCTCTAGACATAAAGAGTGCCCCCTTGTCCTTTGTGATGACCTTAAAGTGAACAACTCAACACCAAGTTCACTATATGGACCACTTATGTATTTCTGTGTTTAAGCCCTGTGTGCATGAGGCCCTACATGCAATGGAATTTTCTTGGCTTAGTGAACAACGTGAAGCTGTACTAAATGCTATCATCCACCCACATACAAGCAAAAATACTCTTTTTATCTTGACTGTGTATTTGTTGCGAAGTGAGTTTCAACCACTTTCACTAAGAAGTAGGGAACATGCTCTACTCTTTTAGTAAACCAGCAACATTATCGAGACAATAAATGCTTGCATTGGGTTGCCATACACACAGCAGACTTGACAAAAGTCAGAGCAATGTGTGCAACAAATACAGAGTAGTGTAGGGTGATTGCAAAATGCTAACAAAGTCTCAGCATTAGGTGCTATTGCACACGCATGCGCACACACACATACATTATGTAATTTTGAGAAAACTGTGCAAGTGGGCAGGGACTGTTCCCTTTCTCATAGAAAACTCTATGGCAGGCTATACAATTTTCTTTTAGATTTACCAAAAACTATTATAATCAATGAGGCATTTACAATATGTCCAGCAACATTTAGAAGCCTTGCACCAAATTCATGAGCGCTGTGCAACAAATTCATGCAGTTCCCTTATAGTCTGTCCCTATCATTGTGAAAAATTCATAGGCAAATATCACCATTATCGGTGATAAGGAAACTGGAAGTAAACAAGACTTCCATGTTGGAGTAAATCTTAGAAACCATTCTGTGACTAAAGGCCCGTACACACGGTCCGATTATCGGTAAACAACTGTCGTCCAACAGCCTGTTGGCCCAAAATCTGATCGTGTGTATGCACAATTCTACAGCCGATTTCCAATCGTCATCCAACAGAAGTTGGACGACGAGACTAGAACACTTGTGTTGGCCAACAAGGAGTTGACCAATTGTTGGCTCGTGTGTACAGAAGTTGACCAATCAAAAGTTGGTCGTGTAACCTGTGTTCCCAATTCACAAATCACATTCACCTGAACTTCCTCGTTAAATGCTCGGAACACGTCACTACGTTCGGCTTTGTTGGCCGATTACTTGATTCATGTTAGTACGCTAGACCAAATCGCTGTCACCCTATTTGAACAAAAGTTGGACGTTCGGTTGACCAACCATCGGCTCCTGTGTACGAGGCTTAAGATTCTTATACACCCCACTAACATGTTCATGAATCTGTTGCAAGTTGTACCATTTGTTGCACTGCCGCAAGACAGATTTCTAATGAGCATCTACGACACCCCTTATGAATCTTGGAGAATGCGTTTACTTTAAACTAAGCACCAGAGGCACCAATATTGATGCTAGTTCTTCACAGCTGTGTAGATTCGTAACAAAAGCATGGTAGGACTGTGCATAAATGAAGGTGACTGTAATCCTCCAATCACAATGGTCATCCTGTTACTGGTTGGAAATGGTTATGGAGAACCGGTATGGAATGTTGTTGTTGGTGCCAAAAATGAAAGCAAACACAGATGAGCTGCAATGCACAAGGCCTATCTCACTAAGGTTTTGTATTTTCCCATAAAGATATCATAATTCATTTTTATATGAAAAATATACTTAAGGTGCCATACGCTTTAGTTTAACAATTTGGAACGTAAATTGTAGCACAGGTGAAAAAAATTACAACCTTGGAACAATCCAGACATATTCTTAAGCAGACTGATCAGTAAACTGATGTAAAGCTATCCAGGAAACGCTGAAACTGTGCTAAATCAGACCATCTACTCTGGTGACCTTAACCTGAGTTCTCGGTAATCCAGTGCAGCTGGATTCCAGAATCTCCCACGTATACTTCTGGGTGGGTCATGTGATTCTGTATTGTGTAATCCCTGTCAATTGTCATACAATTTGAACTACTTTCACCCAGCTTTGGACCTCATAAAATCCATTCAATCATTTGTTATATTTGCTGGTTGCACGTGCCTGACCACTGCTGTGTGTATGGCTCTCCATTAGATAGCATTTGGTTTTACAATGGGCAGAATGGGAAATACCTGGAGTGCCAATTCCAATATCTGAGCAACAGGTATGTATTACATTACTGGGAAAAGGAGATTTTAAGCAGTAAGTTAACCTGATAAACTACAACTCAGCTTGGGCATGTAGGTTGTGTTCCCTGAAAGCATTTTAAGGCTTTTCTTATAAATATGACTAGGTTGTATCTCTAGTGACAGCAGTGAAGTCAGAAAAGTCTCAGTGTATCCAGGAAGAGACTAATCACACCAAGCAATGAAATATAGTTTGTTCCTCATACCATGCCACGAACAAAAGACACAAACAGCACTCTAGTTCTCATATATTTCTGATGGGGCTAAGAAGGAAACAATATACAGTGCCTTGCGAAAGTATTCGGCCCCCTTTGAACTTTGCGACCTTTTGCCACATTTCAGGCTTCAAATATAAAGATATAAAACTGTAATTTTTTGTGAAGAATCAAAGAATCGGGGTAGTCTTTATATACTCTTGATCTCACGACAAACACAGAAAACAAGCACCGTACCATACTCCTTGTTTGATATAAAGTAACGAACCACACTAATCAGAGAAGGACCTATGTGACTCTGAAAAGACTGAAGTGACGACAGTGATCTCTATGTTGGATCAGTATAAATATTCTTTTCGGAATTTTACGAAAGTCCCTTGTGTTGGATGTACGGGTTCGACTCAACATCAAATAGTCCAATTGAATGACGAATTTTAGAGGAAAAGGGTCATTACATTATGTATGGACAACGAGTCTATAACCTTAACCGTGAGGTCCATAAAGGGTAAGACGGGTAACATTTTGGTTTACGATAGATTACCTCTCGGTATGTGTGTCGTCACCAGTCCGTGCACGTTGGTCGTTTATATTGTTTACTAACTTACCTAAAATACTCCAGGTTTCGACCCACTTTCATCAAGTTTAA
>BLSH010164691.1:508475-537385 GCA_018402905.1 Glandirana rugosa | reverse complement strand
AAGTTTGCCACAAGCCACCTGGGAGACACACCAAACATGTGGAAGAAGGTGCTCTGGTCAGATGAAACCAAAATCAAACTTTTTAGCAACAATGCAAAACGTTATGTTTGGCGTAAAAGCAACACAGCTCATCACCCTGAACACACCATCCCCACTGTCAAACATGGTGGTGGCAGCATCATGGTTTGGGCCTGCTTTTCTTCAGCAGGGACAGGGAAGATGGTTAAAATTGATGGGAAGATGGATGGAGCCAAATACAGGACCATTCTGGAAGGAAACCTGATGGAGTCTGCAAAAGACCTGAGACTGGGACGGAGATTTGTCTTCCAACAAGACAATGATCCAAAACATAAAGCAAAATCTACAATGGAATGGTTCACAAATAAACATATCCAGGTGTTAGAATGGCCAAGTCAAAGTCCAGACCTGAATCCAATCGAGAATCTGTGGAAAGAACTGAAAACTGCTGTTCACAAACACTCTCCATCCAACCTCACTGAGCTCAAGCTGTTTTGCAAGAAGGAATGGGCAAAAATTTCAGTCTCTCGATGTGCAAAACTAATAGAGACTTCCCCAAGCGACTTACAGCTGTAATCACAGCAAAAGGTGGCGCTACAAAGTATTAACTTAAGGGGGCTGAATAATTTTGCACGCCCAATTTTCCAGTTTTTTTATTTGTTAAAAAAGTTTGAAATATCCAATAAATTTCGTTCCACTTCATGATTGTGTCCTACTTGTTGATTCTTCACAAAAAATTACAGTTTTATATCTTTATGTTTGAAGCCTGAAATGTGGCAAAAGGTCGCAAAGTTCAAAGGGGGCCGAATACTTTCGCAAGGCACTGTATATATTTTTTAAGATAGTGGCGAGTAATGAGGGTTTGAGTGCCGAATATTCATTCAATTTCAGAATGGCTAATTGCTAAATTCCACAAAAAGGTAAATCTGCTGGCCAATCGTGGCAATTTGCTGGAGATTCATGGTAATCTGCTGGCCAATCGTGGCAATCTGCTGCCCATTCATGGTACCTAGTTCTGCATGCTTACCTACAATCCTCACTCAAACACAATCCAACTACATCATGGGCTGTTCAGAAATGACTGACCCTCATGCCAACCCTCTACGATGCACAGTATTTGGAGCTGCAGACCTTTACCTGCTGACAATGGAAGGTCCATAATTAGGACCATTGCCAACCTCTAGCCCCCAGGCTTTTATTTAGATGTGGAGAATTTGTTCAGAAGCCCTTAACGAAGGTCATTGCTGGGAATGCTTGTAATTTAGCCTCAAGATTGACACAGCAAAAAGAAATCAACCAACCAAAGTACAGGGGTGACAACTTCAGGAAATCTGTTATGCAAACTACTGCAGTACTATTGTCATGGCTGCAAGGAACAGTTTTTATCACTTTTTGCTGGCCGCAGCCTGAATAGAAACTTATATATAAGTTGCTAATGCTGACCTTTCCTTCTGAAAACACACTGTTCATCATGCTCATCTAATGGCTTGGCGCTGACCAAGACCAAGTTTGCAAGTTAGATGTTTTGACTTCAACATGATTTCACTTGCCGCATGCAACTACCATTTTCAGAAGGAGCTCAGCAATGGTGGCCCACATGTTTTTTTTTAGTACAGGTGTGCTCTCAAGGTTTTTGTTTTGTTGCAGTGCATCTAAGGATGCCACAAAAATAGTCTTCTTTGCCATGACTTGCCCTCTTCAATCTTCATGGTCTCACTATTGATTAGTGAAGCCATAGAATGATCATGGCGGGTGAATGCTGTTTGCATGACATAACACATGATGGGCCAAAGTAAGACAGAGGAAGCAGCAGAGTTGGGCCAACGCCAGCAACCACAGATGATGGATGCAGCCAGTTCCATGTCAGAACACCCTTGTGTTTAACTGATGAACCACAAATGTGACAGGGTGCCAGGGAGGGTGGGCCATAGCTAGAAACGTGAATATATGGGACATGGATTCAGGACATGGATTCTGTTTACCACAGTCCAAACATGACAATATGTGATTGATGGCCACACAGTAAGGAAAGACAGAATGAATGGGCACAAGCCGGTAATCATGATAGGAGGATGAAGTTTGAACACACCCATGTTAAAGGCCATGGCATCTGGATGCTCTTCTCGTGTTCAAACACACCTTCTTTTGATTGATGGCCTAACTGTATGAGAGTAAAGACAAGAAGGAGGAGGCAGAGCCAGCAACCCCCAAAGGTAATTACATTTTCCATAGCAGAAAACGTGTATTTATGGGGTCCTGTGCCACACCGCACAAAAACAGTGCACAAAAGCACCCAATAGGAAAACTCAAACTGGCCAGATAGGGCTCAAATCTTGCCCAAATCTTGCTGAATTGGACAAAATATGAGCCATGGGGGGCCCTGTCAGCACAACCTGGCTGGACAAACTTTGATTAACCATTTAAAGGAGCCATATTGAATACTGTCAGCCAAACAGTGACTGCAACCAGATGCAGTCACTGTTTGAGTATTCAGACAGCTGCCTGTGCTGCATCGATCTCAATTCAATAGCTGGCAGAGGGGATTCCACAACCCACCCTGTTTAGTGTGGATTGTGGCTCACTAATGTATAAGAAAGCCTCCAAATTTTGATTAAGGAGCTATATAAGGACATAAGTATGACTTTACCTTAAAGTGGTTGTAAAGACTGAAGGTTTTACCTTTGTGCATTCTCCCCCAGCCCCCCTAAAACTTACCTGAGCGGCTGAGCCCCATCGTGATCCAGCAATGTGCACGAAAGCCTTGGCTCTCTGGGGACTCTCCCTCCTCATTGGCTGAGACAGTCATTGGCTCCCACTGCTGGCAATCACAGTTAGTGTGCCAATTAGGAGAGAGAGGGGGCGGGGCCGAACCACAGTTCTGTGTGTGAATGGACACGCAGAGCTGCGGGTCGGAAGCGCGCCTGCTTGGGTGCCCCTCTGGAGGCAGTCAGCAGGGAGGAGGGGCCAGGAGCGCCAGCGGGGGACCTGAGAAGAGGAGGATCGGGGCTGCTCTATGCAAAGAGCAGGTAAGGAGAACATGTTTGTTATTTATTTTATTTTTTTAAATTATTGCCTTTAATATCACTTTAACTGACCTAATGCTATAAGAATGTCATTGTAAACTGACTATAAGGCCAAGCCCACTATCTTCCTTAAAAGTGATACCACTCTCCAACAATTACGATTGGTCATTTACTAACATTCTAGTCCTGTATATACTACAGCTAAAACTTGTAATAGTGAGTCTCATCTCCTGAGCTGCATTATGCACACGGCTGATTTGATCATCTGTGCCACGCCGCAAAGACGGAGGCCTCCGTGGCAAAAAGGGCATCTATAGCAAAGTATTCTTGTTATATTTTCTAGTATTACTACATTTGTTATCTGCATCTGTCAATACTTAATTATTTATATTAATACTTAGTGATTGTAAAGTTTCATTTTTTTTTTAAAATAACAAACATCATACTTACCTCCTCTGTGCAGTTGGTTTTGCACAGAGCAGCCTGGATCCTCCACGGAGCCCCGACCCAATCCACCCCCACTCTCCCCTGATTGGCTAACTGCCTTTGATTGACAGCCGCAGGAGCCAATGGTGCCGCTGCTGTGTCTCAGTCAATCAGGGGGAGAGTCCTGGATGGCTAAGACACTAGTGGACATCGCTGGAGAGATAAGGGGCTCTGGGTAAGTATTAGGGGGTGCTGGGGAGGCTGCTATACACAGAAGGCTTTTTATCTTAATGCATAGAATGCATTAAGATACAAAAAAACGTCTGCCTTTACAACTCCTTTAAATGTTATAGCTACAAGTGTTTGTGTGATCTTTCTTTGCACATCTCAAATAAAACCCCAAAAAATGTAAACTATCACATAACTGTGATAGAACAGGAATCCTTTATATTTCCATTTTTTCAGACCACAAACTGAACAGGAGAAATCTATTTGTGTATGGCTAACATAAGTTATTGTCGGCTGATGTTTAGTATGGTCACGGGGTCCTATTAAATGATAAAATAGCTTGTGCAAAAAAAAAAAGAAACATGTTCCTTTAGCATGACATGACATGATTCTTCTCTTTTGCACACGCAGCAGTTCCTCTCACCTATATTGGTGTTTACAGTCCATACACTCATTTGACAGTTCCTGGTATTTGCAGTCTGAGCAGCGATAAGGTTAATCATTACGAGATAGCCTTGTACCACAAGTCTTCAGGACAACAGAAGCATTGTAGGCACTATACAACATTTCTTGTCATCAAGTATTAGGCTCAGCAAGGGGTTTGTATATGTGGGTGTTTTTCATGTGCACTGCTTGGCAATCTAAAGTATGAAAAACAGAAAGGGAACAACCGCAGTGTTATTAAAATGCCATGCCATCCATGTGCGCTCTAATGCTGGGCACAACGTCCACTGGCCTTGAATGAAAATTCAGCTGGTTATTATTTGGAGCTGACTTTATCCATGCAAACAAGCCAATGCAATACTTGAGAAGCATAACGTATGCCCCTGGGCTATTTTACCAAAGAAGTTGAGAATCTTCACACAAAAAACTGGTTGAACATTCACTTGTATTATTCAATCATGTGAAAAGCATCTGTACATAATTGGGTATTTCGATTTCAGGAATCTGTTTTGGACATGATTATTCACACAATTTCCTGAGTGCTGACCTTCATCCTGTTCAGTAATTTATGCCCTACGTGTCAACAAATAGAAAGTAGAGCTGTGCGATTATTCGTTAAAAAAAATCGAGATCGCGATTCAACCCCCCCCCTCATCATCTTAACACAGCATTTCCTCGATTCAGTGCAGAGAGTTATCTGCTCAAGCTGACAAAAAAACAGGCAGCCTGCCAAGTGTATCACAACATCACTCCGGCGAGATAAACAGAAACATTGTAACACACAATGCGACGGTCATAATACGACTGGACGTCCAAAATCGTATGTCGGCTTAATAGGCTGGGAACCGCGCCTATGTGAACCTGACACATTGAAACCAATGTGTTTTCAAGTGTCATGCGAATTGGCTGTGGTGTAAGTCACATCCAATTCACATAGGTGTGAACTCAGGCCCCAGGGGTCTAGTGGACCTGTGCTTTGACAGGTCAGGGTTGTTTTGATAAAGACCCTTTTACACCTACTCAATATAACATTGGTGGTCATAAAGTTATGGCTGATTGATGTATATTCTGAATATCTCCGATAAAATATTGTGTATATAAAAAATGATATATAGCAAACCATCTTTGCTATGTAGGACTGCAGGTCAGTTACTGCATCATAAAGACATTCAATGCACAGACTTTATATACACCTTGGCCATGAATGTATTGCAGTAACAGGTCTATGTAATAAAGACTCACAATTACATTGTAATAGCAATGTCTGCTCCTATTTACAGAAGTGTGCATGTAATTAGTTGTGTTATACAGCTATATACTTCCAGTAATGCACATTGCTTCCTGCATGTCTTCACTCCTCCTCTCCTCATTCTATGGGATAAATTTGTGTTGGACAGCTGTGGAGACAACAGGCGCTTTCAATGGACTTTGGCAGTATGGGCATACAGATACTTCTGACCTACTTGGCAGAGGTGAACTTACTATTGACCTTAGCACCTGACTTGCAGCGATATTTACAGATGGTTAAGGCGTGTTTCTGTATCTTGGCTCAGAGGCATGTATGGATTATTCAATCCGCTGCATAATATACAAAGATTATTACAGCAAAAGCAACCAAAATCAACATTTAGCTACACAAAGTTTAAAGTATTACTAAATCCACAATAGTAAGATCAGTGTGTATATGCAGTAAAGCATGCTTGTTATACTCACTGTGGAACCTAACGAGTTAATCCTTCACATTGCGTAAAAAGGCTGTTTGATCCGGTCTTCTCTAATCCTCCACTGTCACCAATCCATATCCTGATAGTACAGAACCTTGGAGGCACTCTGCACATGCGCAGTTTGGGGTGTATTGCTAGAGAGTTTTTTTTTTTTTTTTTTGGGAGGGTGCATGTGATCAGCACAGGGCCAATCAGCACTGTCCAGACAAAGGGTGAGGGGTCCTGCAGCCTCATAGGACAGTCAGAGTAGAATGAAAACTCCTCTTACAAGCTTTAACCAGACACTGATAGAAGTCACAAGACTGCTATATACTGCTGATGAGAAAAGATATTTAGCAGTTTATATTTACAAAAACTATTACATTTCCATGTGCTGTGTAATGTAGGTGACCAGATATAGTGAATGCAGGGTCCTGGGTTTAGTAACACTTTAACTGCAAAGTAGTCACTGGACTTCAAGCCTCCCTGTAAAATATTTAGTGTCAGTGCAGTCATTCTGTGACTCCATCATTGTCCCCATGTTCTACCACATTATGACATTACCTTGCAGGTAAGAAGAAAAAAACAAATAAAAAAGTCCAGCAGTTTAACACCGCTTTAAATCGGATTGGACTTTTACTAAAATTGATTGCAGCTTTGCTTTGTGTAGCACCCTGGAGTATTTCCACAACTAATCGATTGGCTGGGTTGCTCCAAGCAACATTTAATATACTTTTGGTGAGATACCTTTATACTCTATTCATATACTTTATTACACCATGATGTATATTTTCTTTAATATTCAGCTTTCATGCTGTCTATGTGTGTGGCGTTCAGAACGCTGCATGCACAGCTGTAGTATAGAGAAGGGACGCGCACGTAGAGGGGACTCCATAGGGGTACAAATACAATGGGGAGTGTGTCATCGCAGTCAGAGGACACTTTGAAAGTAAATACCGCGGAGGAATTATTTTTTTAGAAAAAAAAAAAAAAACAGTAAATACAAGCAAATTATTATTATTTTATATATGTTTTATAAAGGAAAAAAAAACGACTTTAATGTTACTTTAAAAGGATCCTTCTCACCCCTTTCATTGTCTGTTTACCCTCCTGCCATCTGGGAGGCGTTATGGAACAATAAGAGCCCGCACAGCTAGGCCAAGGAAACGTTTTTATCCTGGTGCCACTGAATCAATTATTATATACAGTATCTCACAAAAGTTAGTACACCCCTCACATTTTTATAAATATTTATTCTATCTTTTCGTGTGACAACACTGAAGAAATGACACTTTGCTACAATGTAAAGTAGGGAGTGTACAGCTTGTAGAACAGTGTAAATTTGCTGTCCCCTCAAAATCACTCAACACACAGCCATTAATGTCTAAACCGCTGGCAACAAAAGTGAGTACACCCCTAAGTAAAAATGTCCAAGTTGGGCCCAAAGTGTCAATATTTTGTGTGGCCACCATTATTTTCCTGCACTGCTTTAACCCTCTTGGGCATGGAGCTCACCAGAGCTTCACAGTTTGCCACTGGAGTCCTCTTCCACTCCTCCATGACAACATCACAGAGCTGATGGATGTTAGAGACCTTGCACTGCTCCACCTTCCATTTGAGGATGCCCCACAGATGCTCAATATGGTTTAGGTTTGAAGACATGCTTGGCCAGTCCATCACCTTTACCTTCAAGGCAGTGGTTGTCTTGGAGGTGTGTTTGGAGTTATCATATTGGAATACTGCCCTGCTGCCCAGTCTTCAAAGAGAGGGGATCATGCTCTGCTTCAGTATGTCACAGTACATGTTGGCATTCATGGTTCCCCCAATGAACTGTAGCTCCCCAGTGCCGGCAGCACTCATGTAGCCCCAGACCATGACACTCCCACCACCATGCTTGACTGTAGGCCAGACACACTTATCTTTGTACTCCTCACCTGGTTGCCGCCACACACGCTTGACACCATCTGAACCAAATACGTTTATCTTGGTATCATCAGACCACAGGACATGGTTCCAGTAGTCCATGTCCTTAGTCTGCTTGTCTTCAGCAAACTGTTTGCGGGCTTTCTTGTGCATCATCTTTAGAAGAGGCTTCCTTGTGGGACAACAGCCATGCAGACCAATTTGATGCATTGTGTAGCGAATGGTCTGAGCACTGACAGGCTGACCCCCCCACCCCTTCAACCTCTGCAGCAATTCTGGCAGCACTCATATATCTATTTCCCATAGACAACCTCTGCATATGATGTGGAGCATGTGCACTCAACTTCTTTAGTCGACCATGGCGAGGCCTATTCTGAGTGGAACCTGTCCTGTTAAACCACTGTATGGTCTTGGCCACTGTGCTGCAGCTCAGTTTCAGGGTCTTGGCAATCTTCTTATGGCCTAGGCCATCTTTATGTAGAGCAACAATTATTTTTTCAGATCCTCAGAGAGTTCTTTGCCATGAGGTGCCATGTTGCACTTCCAGTGACCAGTGTGAGAGAGTAAGAGTGATAACACCAAATTTAAACACACCTGCTCCCCATTCACACCTGAGACCTTGTAACACTAACAAGTCACATGACACCGGGGAGGAAAAATGGCTAATTGGGCCCAATTTGGACTTTTTTTTTTAATATATATGTTTATTGAATTTTTTTTTATGAGAAACAGTATCCACATAAGCATAGGAAATATCATATACAGTTCAGGTTAGCAGCTCCATCATACAAAAACAATACATCGCAGTAATTCAATGATGTAAACTGTTTCAAGAAAGGAGAGAAGGAAATAAGAATAGCAAGAAGGAGAGAAAGATAGTGAAGAATAGACAGGTGAAAGAGGGGGGTGGCTGTTGGTGGGGTAAAGCGTTGGCAGTAGATTTAAGTAACACAAGATAGACCATTTCAAATTCGGGTTCGCTTTTCACTCCGTCTCGCGAGACTTATTAATATCAGAAATCTGGGCTACAATTGTATGTATGAGCGGGAAGACACAGTTAGTCCTCCACGGCCTGGTTTGGGTCCGATGGGGTCATCTGTTAAGGAAGAGCATAAAATGTCCTTAAATTTAGAGGTTGTGGTAAATTCTCTCCAGGAGGCCCAAATCGTGGAGTGTCTCTTAGTGTCACGTCTGGCCGAGAGGGTAAGTTCCTCCATGAGGTAGATCTCACCCACTTTCTGCAACCAAGTTTTCATTGACGGGATCGCCTGTTGCCCCCACAGAGCCGGGATTAAGGCCTTTGCTGCGTTAAGTAAATGTGGAGTGATGGATCTCTTATATGAACCAGTCGATTCGTTCATGCAGTGGAAGAGGACCTCACAAGGGTCGTTAGCAACTGGAGGGCTGGTGATCCAGTTTGATTTCCAGGATGTCAGACCAGAAAGGGGGAATAGCCGGGCAATGCCACCAGATGTGTGCATGGGCAGCTGTGTTCCCGCAGTTCCTACAGCATAACGGGGACCTGGCAGGGAACATGGAGTGTAGCTTATTCAGAGTATAGTACCATCTGGTGAGCAGTTAATTCCGACATTCTGGAGGATGTTGAGGATACATGCATTAGTTTAAGTATTTCATCCTTTTGGGGATATGTGACCTGAGATTGGAGGTCCCTCTTCCATTTGGAAAAAAAGTCTGGATATTGGTAGCTTTGTGCCTGCAAAAGTGCTTAATAAAAGACTGTGACACGCAGTGGGCTGGAGGGTCCATGTGGTTGAACAGTGCTTCCACTCAAGGTTCGCAGGGGTTTCGGAAGAGATTTGATGAAACACTGCAGCGGATGATGCCTCCATCGGTCCATGTACGTTATAGAGTTAGTGTCCATCAAGTCTTCTAGCGGTTTTAGAGACCCCGCATTCAGTGCTTGGTGTAGACAGAGCGGAGGCTCTGAAGACCAGTGTCTGAAGCCCACGTCTAATGCTCCTGGTAGAAAATAGTTGTGGTGTAGCAGAGGCATCAGGGGGGAGTTATATTTCCTCAATTTGGACATTTTCACTTAGGGGTGTACTCACTTTTGTTGCCAGCGGTTTAGACATTAATGGCTGTGTGTTGAGTTATTTTGAGGGTACAGCAAATTTACACTGTTATACAAGCTGTACACTCACTACTTTCCATTGCAGCAAAGTGTCATTTCTTCAGTGTTGTCAGATAGAATAAAGATATAAATAATAAAGACAGAATAAAATATTTACAAAAATGTGAGGGGTGTACTTACTTTTGTGAGATACTGTAGATATGCTTATGAATAAAACAAACTATCTTTTCTACAGGTTTTATTTATATTGTGTATATAGGTCTTTTATTATTGTGTAACAGTGTTACTTATATAATGCACTATTCAGGAAAAGCAAATGGAAAGTATGTTTGTTTTTATAGAATGACAATGAAGTCTCTTGCTATAATCTATTATTATTATAGACATACCTTGTTTCCTCCACACCTAGCGATGAGAATCGAGTTGAGAGCCATCCCTATCACAATCCGGGCTGTGTGCGTTTTCACAGGATTGCAGCAGGAGCCTACGGATACCGCTGCTCTCAATGTGTTTTGTGAAAACAGGAGGAGAGAGCAGCGGTGCTGCAAAACAGCGCTAGATTGGTGGAGGAATCAGGAAAATGTTTAGGGATGGGGAGGAGCAGCTAGTGGGATGTTTTTTTTACCTTAAAGTGGATGTAAACCCGATTCAGGAAATTTGAGTTGGACACATCTGTCTGTACTGCTTTCTTATCTCTCTTCAAATAGCTATGTCCAGTAGCTGTCTCTTCTTCCTAGCTCTGTTATCAGCCTGATAAATTCTCACTTGTACTGGGAGTTGGGACAAAGGAGGTTGCTAAAAATAGATTAGCAGGCTGCTAAACAAAACACAGGCAACCTCTGCATGTGTGGGGAGGGGGTGTTTGCCTTTCCTCCAATCAGCTTCCTCACAGTGTCTCACAGTGTCTAGCTATCAACCCCTCCTAGATAGGAATAAAGACGTGGAAAATCGAACAGAATGTGCATTTTCTAAACAGTATATCAAAGTGAAGACAGAAGATATACATGTAAGACTTATATAGGAAGGTTTGTGTCATCTCTGTGCATCATCGGAGGCTGTTCATTTCACTGAGTATATGGGGGGTTTACATCCACTTTAATGCAGAGAATGCATTAAGATAAAAAATGTTATAACTTTAGAAGTGATTTAAATGGGTGTATCCATATTATTTGGACATTATTGTCTTCATCATATGCTATTTTACAATACTCTTAAAAACAAAAAACACAAAAGCAAAAAAACAAAAAAAAATACAATGTTTCATGCATATCTGGAGCACAAATGTGATTATTATGCTGCTGTATGTGGGTACCTTTAAAGTCTGAACGTTTGCCAATATATAGTATCTGGCTAGATGCACTTTTTATTCTTGCTGGTCACGGTGATCAACAATTGTGTCAATACTAGCAGCCATTTAGTTTGAAATGACAAAATTTGGCAGGTTTGGCTAAATTGTGTTCACAGCATACAGAAGGTAGACTGTCACTGGCAGGCTTCAGCTTCTCTTTCGGAAGGAATAGTTCTTTCCCATTGTTTCCAAATACAGAATGCTATAAACTGCTATTCAAATAGAGTTATTAATCTGAGAATCCCATGTGCTGTATTACTTTATGAAGAATTCAACACTTATATCATTGATCACTTGGCTGAAGGAAATACACAGGTATATTACATACAGGTATTAGTGACTTATTTCCAGCTCTGGTGAGGTAATGGAGGATGTAGTATAGCACCAGTGTCCTAAAACTATAAGCTGCTTTCCGGTCTTGATTCCTGAAAATACCGTTCCCATGACATCTGAATCACACATCACTGTCACTGGATTGATCTACTCCCAGGAGATTAATCTGGTCTGAGCCGGCAATACACCTGCGCTAAGCATTAATCTTCTACCTGGGTCCACAAGACCGCTATGCAAAAGTGATTTCAGGTCTCTTCAAAACACAAATAATTAAAAAAAACTATTTGACAGTATAGAAGTTAAACTCCCACTATAATTTATATATATATATATATATATATATATATATATATATATATATATATATATATATATATATATATATACATATACATACATACACACACACACACACAGTATCTCACAAAAGTGAGTACACCCCTCCACATTTTCGTAAAGATTTTATTCTTCTTTTCATGTGACAACACTGAAGAAATGACACTTTGCTACAATGTAAAGTAGTGAGTGTACAGCTTGTATAACAGTGCAAATTTCCTGTCCCCTCAAAATAACTCAACACACAGCCATTAATGTCTAAACTGCTGGCAACAAAAGTGAGTACACCCCTAAGTGAAAATGTCCAAATTGGGCCCAGTTAGCCATTTTCCCTCCCCGGTGTCATGTGACTCGTTAGTGTTACAAGGTCTCAAGTATGAATGGGGAGCAGGTGTGTTAAATTTGGTGTTATCGCTCTCACGCTTTCATACTGGTCACTGGAAGTTCAACATGGCACCTCATGGCAAAGAACTCTCTGAGGATCTGAAAAAAAGAATGGTTGCTCTAATTAAAGATGGCCTAGGCTATAAGAAGATTGCCAAGACCCTGAAACTCAGCTGCAGCATGGTGACTAAGACCATACAGCAGTTTAACAGGACAGTTTTCACTCAGAAGTGGCCTCACCATGGTCAACCAAAGACGTTAAGTGCACGTGCTCAGTGTCATATCCAGAGGTCGTCTTTGGGAAATAAACGAGGCTGGGCCGCAGGGCAGTATTCCAACATGATAACGACCCCAAACAAGCTGAGGGTAAAGGTGATGGACTGGACAAGCATGTCTCCAGACCTAAACCCTATTGAGCATCTGTGGGGCATCCTCAAAATGGAAGGTGGAGGAGCGCAAGGTCTCTAACTTCCACCACCTCCGTGATGTCTTCATGGAGGAGTGGAAGAGGACTCCAGTGGCAACCTGTGAAGCTCTGGTGAACTCCATGCCCAAGAGGGTTAAGGCAATTCTGGAAAATAATGGTGACCACACAAAATATTGACACTTTGGGCCCAATTAGGACATTTTCACTTAGAGGGGGTGTACTCACTTTTGTTGCCAGCGGTTTAGGCATTAATGACTGTGTGTTGAGTTATTTTGAGGGGACAGCAAATTTACACTGTTATGCAAGCTGTACACTCACTACTTTACGTTGTAGTAAAGTGTCATTTCTTCAGTGTTGTCAAGATATAATAAAATATTTACAAAAATGTGGAGGGGTGTACTCACTTTTGAGATACTCTATACCAAAAACTATATATATATATATATATATATATATATATATATATATATATATATATATATATATATATATATATATACACATACATACACACACACACACACACACACACATATATACTGTACACACACACACAGCTACACTTAAAAGTAGAAGTTCACCCACCAAAACCGATCGAACTCTAAATTGCTTGCAGCCACATTATAAAGCTAATCTATGTAACCCTATAAAGAAGAAATGGCTATACATACCTTTTCTGAAGCTGATTCGGTCCGGTCTCCAGTGGCAGAAGCTGTGTGCAGAAGAGACAGCCGACAACGGGTGGGAAATGCCTGGGAAGTGACGTCACCCATAGAGTAACTATGTGGCTTCCGTTGTCGGCTGCCTCTCCTGCACACTCCTACAAAGAGAGGCCTTCACTAACAGCTCAGCCTGGGACTGGACCGGAGTGGTTTCAGAAAAGGTACGTACAGCGATATCTTCTTTACAGGGTTAGATAGATTTGTTTTAGAATGTGGCTGTCAGTATGTTTAGAGTCCAGCTGGCCATACTTTATACAATTTTCTAATTTAATTCACCTTTAACTATGTAGTGCAAGGGCCTGCCTAATTGCATACGAATTGAAAGCATTTAAGTTTGACCTCATTATTATATTCTTTTGGTAACTCTAAAGGAAAATTGCACAAGAAGACTTGATAATGTATGGCCAGCCTTAGGTTTTAGGTGAACCTCTACTTTAATTATAAGTGCATGTGCACTTACAGTTTTCTGTTATTCCTACTCTGCCTCTGGGCCTACGTGAGGAACCCTAAAGGCTGCTTCACACTTTCCACTCTTTGCTGCATGCCAGAATGGTGTATATTGATGGATTCTCAGACACATTTTTCATGCGTCTGAACCATGCATTACACAATGGTAGTTTCTACATTTTGTGTGCAGCTCTATACATTAAAATGTAGACAAAACAAATTGAAATTATACATTACATTATATCCATTCATGTTTGCATCAGCTGAAACATTCAAATCAAGTAAACATGTCGATAAGCATTGGCACTGACAGAAGCAGGAACAGGTAAAGTTAAATGAGGCCTTAAACTGGCAGAGTAGATGGAGTAGATTAAAATTGCAGGTTTACGAGACAGCTGATGTCTCCTCTCTAGGCATGGAATAACACATGCTAGAACTGTCACTTTGCAATACTTTTGTCAAGAACATACCTGCACAAATATTGGTGTGTATTCCTGAATTTTGAGCCATGTGCCCAAAATGAATACAATTAAAACAGTTAACATCTTGTAAAAACTCAAACATGAGGATTCCACCCAGGACATATAAGAAGGCCTATCATTTACAGACAGACAGTACAATGCAATCACATTGAACAGACCTACTGACTGGGCATTAATATCTAACAGCATTTAGAAGAGACTTTATCAAAATGCAGATATACCCGCTAAATCCCAGCAGGGATCTCCAAACTACGGCCCTCCAGCTTTTGCGGAACTACGCATCCCATTAGGCATTCTCTAACATTCACAGACATGACTAGGCATGATGGGAATTGTAGCTCCTGAACAAATGGAGGGCCATAGTTTGGAGACCCCTGCCTAGGAGCTACCTCCATAAAGTGGAAGCTCGCCCTGGAATTCTGAAACTACTCTATGAACATTAAGCAGCCATACAACACATGAATCTTGATAAAATGTATAGCACTATATTTAACTTCTAGGGGCATTCCAGTTGTCCAGAAATCAGCACTGGAAACTGATGGCCATTCAGCTGTGGCTCCATGCAACTCATGGGGGCTGATTTACTTAGACCGGAGAGTGCAAAATTTGGTGTAGCTCTGCATAGAAACCAATCAGCTTCCAGGTTTTTTTTTTTTGTCAAAGCTGAATTGAACAAGCTGAAGTTAGAAGCGAACTCCTGTTGAGTGACCCCACGGCAAGCAGCTTGCTATGGGGGCACCTGAGCCGAGCTGCAGCTCTGTGTGTCCATTCAGACATGGAGCCGCAGGTGGCCCCCCCTCTCCTGATTGGCTAACTGACTTTGATGGACTCCCACTGCTGTGTCTCAGCCAATCAGGAGGGAGAGTCCCGGACGGCCAAGGCACTTGTGCACATTGCTGGACAGGTAAGTATTAGGGGGGCTTAGGAGGGCTGCTACACACACAGAAGGTTCTTTAATGTTAATGCATAGAATGCATTAAGATAAAAAACCTTCTGTCTTTACAACCCCTTTAAGGCTGCCAAAGGCATAGCTAGCATTAGGGGGGCTAGGTGGTTGATTTACTATAGGCAAATGGACTGTGCACTTTGCAAAGTGCACTTTTTGTCTTTAGTAAATGAACCCCTATGAGTTGCATGGTGTCCTTGATAATGGCTAGCAATTCAACCAGTGTGTGGACATATCAAGGTACACGTGTCGTATGCCTGTTTAATATTCTTACAGTACTTTTAAGGTGAACTTAAAAAATTCAGCAAAAACAATAACCACTCACCTCTAACTTATAACACAGCCTAGTAGTACATAGTTCCCTGATTGGGGGTGTTATTTTGGAATAATATTTTAGAAAAAAAAAAAAAAAAATATATATATATATATATATATATATATATATATACACACACACACACACACACACACACACATACACTGTATATAGATAGAATATATCTGCATCTAAAGATGCAAGTGGAGCAGGAGTGGAAATTAAAACTGCTGCAGAAATTCAGTAGAACACAATGCAGACTGAATAAGGGCAGACATTTTTATGTCCAAATATAATTGTGATTTATGTCTCCCAATGCATTTAGGAAACTGGAACCCAGTAAACACACATCAAAGGACATGCTTCATTTTAAAAGAGACTGGTTCAAGGTGGCCACAACCTCACACAAGGTGTAAACCTCGTGAGTTTTCCGTATTTTTGATACATAGAACTAAATTGTGAAAAATGAATTGATTTCCGTACAGAAAATAAATTTACACATGTTCTTCAAAATTATATGTTTACTACACTATTGTAGAGCTGCACAATTCTGGCTAAAATGAGAATCACAATTTTTTTGCTTAGAATAAAGATCACGCTTCTCTCACGATTCTTGCGGCGTAACATCATTTTTCACATTATACAAAAAAAATTGGGCCAACTTTACTATTATTCATTAAAGTGTATTTTTTTTCCAAAAAAATTGCATTTGAAAGACCGCTGCGCAAATACAGTGCGACATACAATGCGTGAATTTTAAAGCGTGGCATGTTTGGCATCTATTTACTCGGCCTAACACCAGATTTTATATTTTACCCCCAAAAAATGGGCATTATATCATGTTTTTGTACATTAAAGTGCATTTCCCCCCCCAAATAATATATATATATATATATATATATATAATGTTTGGAGGGTTCTAAGTAATTTTCTAGCAAATAATACCGATTTTAACTGGTAAGCAACAAGTGTCAAAAAAAGGTTTACGGTAGTCTTTAACCACTTCCTGCCCGGCGTATTGACAAATGACGTCCCACAGGGGCGCGCATCACGGCGATCGGTGGTGCCGTGGGTCAGTCTGACCCACCACATTACTGACCGAGGTAAAAGGCTTCCGTGGAAACCTTTTACCATGTGATCAGCCGTGACCAATCACGGCTGATCACAGTGTAAATAGGAAGAGCCGTTTATCGGCTGCTTGCCTGACAGGGGGGGCCTCGCTGAACGTTTATAAGCACAGCCCCCCTCAGGATCACCCCACTGGACCACTAGGGAGCCTGCCCAGAACCACCAGGGAGCCCCCCCCGGACACCGCGAGGAGGCCGCCCAGGACCACCAGGGAGGAAATGAGGAGGCCACCCAGGACCACCAGGGAGCCCCCACTAGACCACCAGGTAAGGGCAATATAGTGCACTGTAGGGATGGCATTGTGCTCATATATGATGCCTGCCAGTGCCATCCCTAACAGTGCTGTATGCACCAGTGCCCACCAGTGCCACCTATCAGTGCCCACCTGTGCCACCTAAAAGTGCCCACCAGTGCCACCTAAAAGTGCCACCTATCAGTGCCCAGCAGTGCCACCTATCAGTGCCCATCAGTGCCTAGTGCCACCTATGAGCGTCCATCAATGCCGCATATCAGTGCCACGTATCAGTGCCCGTCAGTGTTGCTCATCAGTGGCGCCCATCAGTGCTGCATATGTGCCCCATCATCAGTGCAACCTTATCAGTTCCACCTCATCAGTGCCAATCTGTACTGCCTCCTCAGTGCCTGTCAGGCTAGCCTCATCAGTGTAGCCACATCAGTGCATGTCATTGAAGGAGAAAATGTACTTTATACAAAGTTTTGTGACAGAAACAAAGACAATTTTTTTTTTCAAAATTTTCGGTCTTTTTTTATTTATAGCGCAAAAAATAAAAACTGCAGGGGTGATCAAATACCACCAAAAGAAAGCTCTATTTGTGGGAACAAAATGATAAAAAGTTTGTTTGGGTACAACGTCGCACGACTGCGCAATTGTCATTCAAATCGCAACAGCACTGAAAGGTGAAAATTGGTCTGGGCGGAAGTGTTCTAAGTGCCCGGTATTGAAGTGGTTAAGATATTAAACTGACCTCATTTACAGACCGAAGTTCATCTCTTTGATCTAAAAGAACTAAATGTTACAAGGTTTATTTTTATCTCTGCCTGAGAGCCGGTTCACACTGCCGCTACTTGTCAGGCAACTTGAGTCGCCTGACAAGTCGCCTCCATGCATTGCAATGGAACCGTTCTAATAGGAGTGACTCAAGTCGCTCTGACTTAGAAAAAGGTTCCTGTACTACTTTTGGGAGACTTGCATTGACTTCTATTACAGAAGTCTTTTGCAAGCTGCGCTGAAGTCGCGCTGTGCAGGGTCGCGCTGAGTTGCCCCAAAAGTCAGATCGCCTATGTGTGAACGGGCTTTAAGCGATTTTGTGATAAACTTGGCAGGCTGTCTGTTTTTTTTTTTTTTTTTTGACAGCTGTCAGCAGTGAGCAGAGAATGGCTCTGCACTAAATCAAAAAGTTGTTTTAACCACTTCAGCCCCAGAAAAAATTCCCACTGTAGAACAAGAGCACTTTTTGCAATTTGCCACTGCGTCGCTTTAACTGACAATTGCGCAGTCGTGCCAGCGTTGTACCCAAACAAAATCGGTGTCCTTTTTTTTCCCCCACAAATAGAGCTTCCTTTGATGGTATTTGATCACCTCTGCATCACTTCTGATCACCGCTATATAAAAAAAAAAAAGAGACAAAAGAACAAATACCCTTCTGTGTGGGATTTTGGAAGGTAACAACACCACATTTTGTTGCAAAACACTGCCTAGGAGGATGGCGCCTGAACGCAACAGGAGGACAACCTAAATTGATCTCCCTACCCATTTAGGGAATGGACCGGTGGTAGATCCCCCTGTCCTTTACTTTTTCCTCGCTGACGGCCATTCCCCCAAGAGGTTGCCCTAATATGGTCCTCTAAGATCCGCCAGGATACTGCACAGATTGCCTGGGCAACATATAAATATTTTGGACCTTAGACCTTTCCGCAGCAACTACGTCCACAAATCTCCCATTTCCATCATACCATCTCTGGCAGTGTTACTTAAGCACATCTGACTTGTATTCATAGTCTTTTGGTTTATGTCTTTTATGTACTGGATTAATTACTACCATTGTGTTACCTCCCGTTGTGTATACCTCTGATGAAAGGTTTGTTGGACCCGAAACGTACGTAGGGCACCGAATTCCATCTTTGGGCAATGGAATGTGAAATGTGGCACAATAGCACACTTGGATATGTAATGTCTGTATTTGATGATTGTATCATAATCCAGAATAACTAAAAATGTCTTTGATACATGTATATGTTCAAATTTACAAGCTTTTTCAGATTTGTCCCCCTGTTGAGTGACAAATAACTTTTAAGACATTGTCATAAATATTTTTATTTTTAACAAAATGTGCTATTGTTACCTTTCAAAATCCCACACGGGGGTATTTGTTCTTTTGTCTAGTACTCAGGGATGGGGTAACCACCACAGAGCTTTGCTGAAATGGAATTATACCTAAACAAAAAAGAGCGACAATTTTGAAAAAAAAACCAAAACAATATTTCTTACTTCTTGCTATAATACATATCCAAAAAAATATATCAATCGTGCGGGAGGTTGAATCGTGATCTCGATACTTTAACGATTAATCGTGCAGCTCTACCCTATTGTGTATAATTATTGCAGCTTTGCCATGTCCTACCTATACCTGCTGTGCACTCTTCATTTCTCACCATTTTTTTAAAACTAGTTTAGACTGAATTAGGAAAACTGCAATTCATATTCTACAGTGGAGAAGCAAGTGCAGCCACCCTAATACAGAACATGTCATACTGGCCGGATCTTTAGGTGAACATAAAGAAAAGGAAAAGGTTAAAAAGGTTATACTGCGCTAAAGTGCTATGTGCAAAAACATATATATATAGAGCCAAAACTTGTATACAGAAGCTGCGACAAAAAAACATGAGATAAAGGCACAGTAATCAAAGTAATTATAACTAAAGATTGTCGCGCTAACATCAGTGACAAAAACAATTCAGTGTAATCCAAAATCCACAAATTGATCATATGACAATTAGAAAAATATATATAAAAGTCCACGGAGATATTAAAGTGAATAGTTCAGAAAACTGTGCAAAGTCCAAAGAGAATATTGAGTTAACCCCGATATTGATTAAAGGTCCATAAACAGAAAACAGGTCTTCAGAAAATCCTCCACCGAACACCGTGCTCCATCTCCAGTGCAAAGCAACAAATTGGATACTCTTACCAAATCTCTGGGACCCCCTATCTCTAGTGGGGTCACATGCGCAGGCAGATCTAACCCTCTGCTAGGTGTAAAAGACAATCTGTACGTCCCCTCATCAAATGCCAATGGATCCCCTGCTGGGTCTCACAAACAACCGCTCTTCACCAGCAGTCAGCATGCACCGACATAAGCATAGGAAAAGAGGGGACGCAAATAGTGTAACTCCGTATAACACATTTATTAAAAAGGATAAAAAGATACTCAAACGTTTGTGGCATTCACACATTAATAAAGCTAAACACATCTCTGTCACTTCAGATAAAGTGTTCGTTCACTGGTGAGTTTGCCCGTCCATCCGGGATCATGTAAGCGTGGTCGCGTCAGCGTGTAGCTCCGCCCTACATGTTTCGTCAAAGATGCCCCAGGAAGACGTCATCTCTGACGAAACATGAATCGTTATATATCTTTTTCTAATTTGCATATAATCAATTTGTGGATTTTGTATTACACTGAATTGTTTTTGTCACTGACGTTAGCGCGACAATCTTTAGTTATAAATAAAGAAAAGGAAGCCTACAAAAAGAAAACCAATGCATTCACCACAACTGAGAAACGGTTTATATTCCATTTTTGTTTTTGGTTTAGACATGATTTAATTTTGTATCAGAATTAGTGCATACAGCTTACATCTAGGATAAGGGGGAAAAAAAATACCTTCAACTGATAAAGTTTAGTGACACCTATTCACATTTATGCAAGTCGATCTATCGCAGACACTGGAAACTAGTAATTACTGTATCAATTGTGACAACATAATTCTACAGGTTCACATTGCATGAAGTCATAATGTAATAAAGAGCAGACAAAAGCATTTCCAGTATGGTGCAAGTTTAAATGAAAACAATTAGATGGAAAGAATGAGAATATTCTTACAGCGCTACTTATCTACCATCCTTCTCTACTGATGTCTGTTGAGGCCCTTCTATCAATTAATCACCCGCCATTCAGAGCTGGTTAGGCACTGAACAGAAAACAAAGGGGAGGAGATCACTTCAAGCATTAAGGAGATTTCATAGTAGGGAAACCTTACAAGATTTAGACAATTGATAGTGAACTTCACAGCAATAGCTTAAAATAGACATTCTGATTTACAAGATGATCACTTCAAAATTATTGGGAAAAAAAAAGAAACAATGACACAAATAAAGGAAACCTGTAAGAAGGGAAATAACTGCCATTGCTGAATTCCTTCTGAAGGCTTTTGCATGGCTCTCATCAGGATTCTATGGCTTTTACTATAATGTATAGCAAGGTCATTCTTACGCTCTGCTCCACTTATATCTGCCTTCATAATGTCTACATCTACAACACTAGAAGGCTGCGTGGTAGGAAACTTAGATATAAAAGGATCAATGATCATTCAGCATCTTAAAAACATCACTGACATAAAATATTCCAGGCTCTACTCTTTGCCATACAGAGAAGGTGCAAGTTGAGTTTAAATGGTACAGAATGTGCAACTTACAAAATATCCCAAAAACATCCTTGTGCCCAAAAGCATGCAAAGCCAATACCCAACTTCTCTCATTACATCCTTTACAGCATGCATTGTCTCAAAGTTGTTGATGCAGCCTTATTACATTTTTTGAAATTCTAGTTTAAAATGTACACTATAACATGGATTAGTAGGTTATAAAAGTATTTAGTGCTCTAAACACTCTATACAGGCGGTTCCCGGGTTACAAACAAGATAGGGTCTGTAGGTTTGTTCGTAAGTTCAATCTGTATGGAAGTTGGAACAGGTAATTTTTTTAAGTGTAGCTCCAGCCAAAAATTTTTTTTTTAAGTTTTTATGGATAGCATAGGGAAGGGTTAACATCCATGTAACATTTGTTTTGCTGTCTGGACCCCTGTTTAGATTTCACCTCGCTTCCTGTCCCTGTGACAATTGGATTTTGAAAATTTTGGGTTGTTGTGGAAACAAGGATTGGTGATAAAGCTTCAGTGGAAACACATTTTTCCCATAATAACTCTTACAGGAGTGAATTTCCCTTCCTTGGGGGAGATTTCCTATCACTTCCTGCTGTCTCCCTCCGTTTGTAAGTAGGAGTCGTTTGTAAATTGGATATTTGTAATCCGAGGACCGCCTGTATCTGGTTTCAGTCCAAATCACTGTCTACAAAAGTTGAAGTTGTTTTCCACTCCATCTGAAGTCACACCTTAACCAGTTGCCAACCGCCTGCCGTGGTTTGACAGCGGCAACTTGGCTCGCTATCGCGAAACGCTGTCACCTGACAGCGGCCGCGAGAATGAGCATTGTGAGCACGCGCGCGCCGTCGGAGGTGCACTCACTGTGTTCTGAGGGGGCCAAGGAGCGGGTACGGCGGACCGCCGGTTAACCACGATCACCCCCCCGGAGTGACAGAACGGGGGTCCGTGTATGTAAACACAGATCTCTGTTCTGACAGAGGGGGAAGTGATGTGATCACAGGCTCCCTGTGTATGCCTGTGTAACCCGTGATCACTCCCCTCCCCCAGCCAGCATTTCAAATGCCTCTGAACTTCTGTCTGAATGCATTTTTTTGGGTTCCAAAAAAACCTTCTAAACTCAACTGCCTAGAAACTACTATAAACAACCCTGTGTACATGTATTGATAAGATAACAGAGGAGAGTTCAGGGGCAGCTAAACAAAAAGCCCAACTGCTCCCAAACGTCCATTTACCAGCAGCAGTGTACATGAGACCTAAAAGTAATATGCTTGGATCCTGTAACTTCATAGAAGAAGGCAAAGTCCTACTCAGTACTCTATAGCCGAGGAAACAAGAATGCAAATCTTCCGGCTCACAGAAACACCTGTGGCCAATAACAATAAAATGTACTATCTGAGTCAGCCTTTCTCAGCCTTTTTTACTCAAGAGGAACCCATAAAATAATTTTCAGGTCTCAGGGAACTCCTGCTAAAATAAATTAATCTGTGGTCATTGGGAAAATGCCCCCATTGATGGTCAGTGGAGAGAATGCCCCACTACAGTAGTAGTGCAAATTCTGATCATCTGTTTCATGCCACTGGCTCTGCCCTGTGACGTTAGAACTGGAACTATGAGGGCCAAACAGATAGGAGGTCAATCAGCGACAGTTCCAAGGAACCCCTAACAACCTCTGGAGGAATCCTGGTTGCGAATGGCTGGTTAACCTCTTATCTGATGTTAGACTCGGAATTGTGCAGCCACTATCAGATGTGAGGTCCATCGGCCACAGCTCAAGGAAACCATGGAGCCTTGGTTGAGAATTGCTGATCTGAGACTTTTAAAAGACTCCCAAAGCACCTGGGTTCCATGTTCTAGTGGACATACAATAAGTGACATGAACTTGGAAAGTGGCATGAAGACACAATAAAACCTTCAAGAAAATTAAACAATATACACTATATAAAGTGGACTGTTTTAGTAAAGTTAGAAATAAAAAGAAGGGCACTTGCCCAAGGCCCACCAAACTGATATAACTGGAGCTCTGGAAAGCCAAAGATCCAGCTCTACTTTTATTTATCTTTGTGTTTTATTTTTTAATCAGAACACGGTCACCATCAGATTATTTATTCCATTTTAACCCAACCAAGCACATGTGATACAAAAATGTAATTTGCTATTTTGGTGTCTAGAGACAGAACATTTTTTCCCATCTCTGAAGACCCAGACCCCCCGAAAATGTGTTTTCTCAATACAGACTTCTAACTGTTTTCTTAAAACTGAACTCCAGGTAAATCTCTAAATACACCAATGAAATACACATGAGAGTAGTTTTACTTGCGAAACGTTTGGTATTTCCATCCATCCAGTCTTGCGAATTATGCTGCTCTGCCCATAGCGCAGATGACTGGATCTGTCCACCATTCTGCTCTCTCCTCCTATGAGCATGCTTCTTACACTGCAGCATTACTGATTGGCTCCTTGTACTGCTCCCCCCTATTGCCCTCTCTAAGCCCTGGTGTACAGATTGTATAGCAGAATATAAGAGTGTGATACCAAGCCATAGTAAGGCACTTACACGGCTAGCACTTTAACTGTACTTTTAAATTTAATTATAGTATATATATATATTACATGTAAACATTAATCTTTCTCAGCCACTACAGCGAATGTCTGTGCTTTTTGTTGAACATTACAAAATAAGACCCAATGGGCTGACCGGTCAATAGAACTTTGTGTGCATATGCAGGCTTCCTGAACTATGGCTATCTATAAGGTGCCTACATTTGGCATTTGAAACATTCACACATACATAAATACTTTTTTTTTCCAGGGCTCAGTCTCCATCTATATTTATACTGTCCTGGAGCTGGCAAAGTGCCCATTTAACATACAGTTTTGTCTGTAGAATGTACTAGAGTCCTACAAGATAAACATACTTTTGTAGAATTTAAAGTGTCAGAAATAAAGTATTTCACTCAAATACAGTATGTACCAATGACATTTCATCCTGTATGCAGAAAAAGAGGTTTTAGAACTGATGAGTTTGTATGGGACTCTGCCTATGCTTACAAATGTATGGTTTGTTAAGTCTTTATATATGCCAATGCCTAGTCTCTACCCAGAGAATATGGTGGAAAACTCAGTATCTGGCTGGATACAATTCATTGCATCCACTTAGCCCCAGAGACAGCTTCATCATCCAACTGGAGACTAGGGGCAGGTGTGGGTATACACAGTACAAGATATGCTCTGTAAACATGATTTTTTTAGGGCTTGTGTGGATGGACAAATGCATTACGCTATCAGAATTCAGCTTGCATTTAAGATCAGTTTAGGTAGAATTAAACTGAATTCTTCAAAGTAACCCATCCAGATCATCAAAATACGCATTCCACAGCAACATTTTACTTCTTATTTCTGATTAAGCACTTATAGTTTCAATCCTTATAAACCACTGGCTACAGCTCTCCCAGCACCACTTCCCTGAACTTCCTGTTGGGGAATGCGCACTGTGAATACCAGCAGGGGGACAGCACAGCTTCCTGCAACTGTGCATCTATTGGGTTGCAGGAGTAAGAAGGTGGGAGCAGAGGAGTGACTTCTAATCCTAGGTTGTGTTCCTGTGTGTTTGTAAGGATGTGTATACTTTTGAATACAGTGTGTATATATTATATATACACACACACACACACACACACAGTATAGATCAGCGCAATCAAATGAGACAAAAGAAAATATATATAAACAAACAGATATCAATCAACGCTAACGCCCCTTTCACACGACTTGCCCTGCGACTTAGGACTGCAAAGTCACATGACAAGTCATACCCCATGATTTTCAATGAGTACCATTCATATCTGTGCAACTTCAAGAGGTCAAAGTAGTCCCTCTACTACTTTGGTCCGTCTTCGATGCGAGCTGAGGTACATAGTCCTCACGTTTACACAGGCATTCCATGAGATCGCGGCAAAATCATGCGACTTTCAAGTTGCGGCAGTGTGAAAGGAGCCTAAATGCCTGCATTAATAGATTGCTTCCAGTACTTAAAAAAGTGTTTTCACCTCACTTTAAAGGCCTCATACACACGGAAGTATGAGAAAAAAAAAAAAAAGCAAAACGTTGGGCCCGACTTTAGGGAAAACTCAACTATTTTTCTCTGCTTTTTGCATCGGCGTTAATGAGCATCGGCATCAATAGACTTTTTTAAAAAAAAAAAAAACATTCCTATGCTATTTTTAACCAGGAAACGCAAGCGTCAAAAAGGCTGGTTAACGCTGGTACGGCGTTAGTGAGCGTTTTGCCGCGTTGGCGTCAAAAACGCCAAAACGTTACAGCCTCGGAACACGCTGGCCATGGATTCTACTTTCAGCTCTCTTACGCCAATGCCATCTACAGCTCAAAAACATTGGTGTTTTTATGGGGCCATTGAATAACATGGAGAGCAGTAAAAAACGTGGCTGTAAAAAACGCCCATGTGTATGAGGCCTTAAACTGATATAGGATAACTTTAGTACAGCACAATCATTAGTAAAGTAGTAATATAACATACATAAAACATAAGTGTACCAAAAAGAAAAAGTCTCTTAATATCCAAATATATCAACACAATTCACTTCTTCCCAGAAACGTGAAAAAAACAAAACCCCAATGAAGAAGTCCACACGAGGAAGCAACGCATATGGAGTAAGGAGTCACCAGCTGACGCAATCCCGCGACCATTCCTAACCAGATGGCGTTTTTTACAGAGAGCATTAGATGGTATGTTTTCTGTTTTACATGGCCGGTATTACATGTGAGCATCCCATGTAGGAGAGAGCTGAGCTGTGAAAACTATAAGGATATCCATCCCTTCGTACAGATCTCCATAAATCCCTCAAAGGGAACTGCATGCTTTGACTCTCTGGTAAAACAGGAGTCAAAGCTGGAGGTGAGCTAGAGAGCACTGGCGGTGGATTGCACGATCACCCGTTTTTGATTTATTGTGATCGTTGCACACAGAGCTGGCAAGAATATTCGATCTAAGCATTTATTCACTTTTTTACTGGTTTTGTAATGTTTTATTTTTTTCATGTTTGTGGGAAGAAGAAGTGAATTGTGCTGATATACTTATTGGGGTTTATTTACTAAAGGCAAATCCACTTTGCACTACAAGGAGGAAGGAAAATAAAAAACAGCATTTTTGCTTGTACATGATTGGATGATAAAATCAGCAAAGGTTCCCCTCATTTACAGCAACTGCACTTTCACGTGCACTTGCAGTGCAGAGTGGATTTGCCTTTAGTAAATCAACCCCATTGTGTTAATATAATGCACATCAAATTACTACTCTCCTTGGGGCACCCAAAAGTGTCCCACTTATTGTGTTGATATAATCCTATAGTGTTGATATAATTATTATTATTATACAGGATTTATATAGCGCCAACAGTTTGCGTAGCGCTTTACAATAAAGAAGGGACACAGTACAATTACAATACAGTTCAATACAGAAGGAATAGGAGGATTATAGGAATATAATCATATAATTGCCCTGTGCCGCAAAAAGTGTTGGGGTTTGGCTTTAAAAAAAGTTGGCAACCCTATCTTACCCCTAAATGAAGGCTTATTAGAAGCAAGGGACATGGAAAAGCATAAAAATTAGAAGGCTTCCTGATCCCAAAACGAAGTAGCAACTATTAAAGTGATTGTCAACTCGTGACAACCACTTTAGCCTACAGGTAAGCCTATAATAAGGCTTACCTGTAGGTGCCCTGCATATCTCCTAAACATGCACGGTTCAAGAGATATGCAGTGTACTAGATGTGCCTCCGTGCTGTTTCTTCACCACGATCGTGCCGTGACGTCACGCGACTCCGGCCAGTCACAGAGCCGGAGATCGCAGCCCTGGAAGGAAGAGGGGCTGAAGATGGACGCTGACAGCACAGGGGACAGCGCTGGACATCGCAGGCTTTGTTTGCAGGTAAGTGGCACATAATGGGCTACTATGCGATGCATAGTAGCCCATTATGCTTCTACGTTGCAGGAGAATGTAGAGGAAGTAAACCCAATCTGGGCTTACTTCCTCTTTAAAACAGCCATCTTTCTTTGCTTTATTTGTAATGTTAAACTGAATGTAAACTTGTTAGAGACCAGGCCAATTCAAATTGCATAGCATAAAGATAGTGTACACAAAGTTCCAATCTATTCTTTTGTTAGCTTAAGTTAGACTTTGCTCAACATCATGGCTTTCTGCACTGCCTAAAGCAAGCCTATACCATTTCCCATGGCTGTGTCCATATTGGTATATATATATATATATATATACACACACACACACACACACACACACACATATATATATATATAAATATATTTATATTATTTATATATTGTATAACAAAGGAGAAAGCAGCCCCTAAACTGGAGAAGAATCAAATTCTGGCCAATCCGTAAAATAAGCTCAGTACAATGTGAAGATTTACAGCACAGACTCATTTTCCTTTTAAAAAGCTGCACATTGCGGTGATAAAACAGACAAGGGGAATGAAAGCCAACCTTTCAGGCTGAGGATTTTCTTTACTAGATCTAAAGTTTCTGTTCTTAACCGTTAACCTTCTCAAGGTAATATTTTTCATTCTTACATTCTTATAAAATTAGAGTTTTCAATATAAAATTTCAAAATTATGGCCAGGTTCCCATTCCTTTTTATAAGCTATTCAAAATGAAGAGGTTTCAGTGGTATTATGGGGACTCCTTGGAAAAAAAAAAAGACCAGCTTGGAGCAAGGCCAACAAGATTAAGAGATCTCAACTGTACAGCATGTCTGCTAATTTAAAGCCATGTAGAACATGACACGTGACTTGCTTGAATGCTGCCCTGGAAATCTGGGTCTTACAATGCATCAAGAGGTAACAATAGCTGTCATGTCATTACACACGCATAATGGGCTCTAATGAACCCAAAAGTAATGACTTTTTCTTTCTTTTCCTATATTGTCACATCTAAAAATTTATGAACGACAAAACTGTATAACATTAAAGTTTGGGATCAGACATAAATAAATGCAGTAAAAAAATCATTAAAAACATTTTTAACCACTTCAGCCCCGGAAGGATTTCCAGCTTTAGGACCGGAGCCCTTTTTGCGATTCGGCACTGCGTCGCTTTAACTGAAAATTGCGCGGTCGTGCGACATTGTCCAATTTTTACAAAAATTACTAAAAAAATGACGTAAATAAATACAGACTAGGGTTTGAAATTACAATATGTCAAAACAGCAAGTATTTAAAAATCTACACTGTTATATCCTTTTCTTTCTTTTTCAGTAATGAAAACCCAAGTAATCTCGGGTAATACGCACACATTACTGTACTGTCGATAACAATGGAGAACTACGTAACATTCTGGGTCTAAAGGTCCCGTCGTAAGTTCGTTCAGTGCACAGTACAAGATGTACCGAAATTTAATCGTCTGTACGACATGTCAACTCTAGAGAATTAGAACAACCGGAACGAGGTTCGACCAGAAAAAAAAAAAGGTTCCTCA
>BLSH010164691.1:458194-508434 GCA_018402905.1 Glandirana rugosa | reverse complement strand
ATAAAAATGCACTGATTACTGTGTAAATGCCATTGGCAGTGAAGGGGTTAACCTGCAGGGGGCGCGCTAAGGGTTAACTATGTTCCCTGGGCGTGTTCTAACTGTATTGGGGACTGCCTATCTGGGGAAGGGAAGTTATCACAGCCTTCACGTAAAGGAAGGCTGTGATCACATCCCTTCCCCCTCACACAGAGCGGAGGTCCGTGTTTACTTACACGGACCTCCGCTCATTCGCTCCGGGGGGGCCATCGCGGGTAGCCGGCGGCAATCGAAGCCGCCGCACCCGCTCCCTGGCCCTCCCCGAACACAGTGAGCGCGCGGGCGCGCCTCCGGCGGCGCGCGCTCACAGTGCGCGTTATCGCAGCCGCCGTCGTATGACGGCGTTTTGCGATAACGAACCACTTTGTCGCCGTCAGATGCCGATCGGCGGTCGGCAAGTGGTTAAATGCTGCTTATAGGAGTACCTGAAAGCTCTCTTTATATTATATATAGTCTTCCGTATAGCAGGACTCAAAGGAAGGGTCAATATGGGCTCTACTGTGCTGCACAGTCCTAAAAAGCTAATGCTTGGAGCTTGAGAATTACAAGACAGGAGAGCCCAGTTAAAACCTCATTAGAGTGCTTTTGCTTCATTGTCTCTAAAGACAGTCAGGAGACATAGCCATGGAAGTAGAGGGTCAGCAGCCATGTTATCACTTAAGCCTCGCACATACGATGCGATTGTTGTACGACCGCACGTCCAACTTTTCTCAAAATTGTCTGTCTATGATTTTGTCTAGCGTACTGACGGTAGTCAAATTATTGTTCGACAAAGCCTAATGTAGTGACGTGTTAGGCGCGTATAAAGAGGAAGTTCAGGTGAATGTGAATTGTGAATTACGGACGCATGTCTACACAAGCAGACTTCCTGGATTCTGAGCATGCGTGTTTGTACTTACAACTTTTGTTTGTCCAGCTTCTGTACACACGAGCCGAAAATCGGACGACGCCTTGTCGGCAGACCAAAGTTTTCAGGTTTGCTCATACAACTTCTATTGGACGATAATTGGAAATCAGCTGTCGAATGGAGCGTACTAACTGTTGGATAATTCTACGACATGCTGTCATACTACTGTTTTCGGCCGATAGCTGTACCATCTGTACGGGCCATTCGTCTCCCATCTTCCAGTTTTGGTTAGATACGTTTCAGGCTGTGTCTGGATTGATGGACTGACCTTCTCTGAGGGCACCCAGTCAGGATCCAACCTGACAACGCCACCATGGTTGGCTATGTCATCTCCAGGGTGGTAGGAAGAGTGCGAAAGCGGAGCTGAAGGCCTCACATATCCATTGGTGGGTGGACCTTCCCGTTCCAGCTCTTTCTACCGTGTACATTCCAGACATCTGGAACTGGCAGGCGGATTACCTCAGTCGTCAGACACTGGATTAGTGAGAGTGGTCCCTACACCTGGATACCTACGCTCTTTGTGAGCCTAGCTACAACGTAGCTAGCAAGGAGATGGCTTCTTAATAACTGCCATTTGTCTAGGCTCCAAACACACGCCTGAAACATGCTGTGGAAAGAGGCAACCCCCCATTACCCTGCACTTCTTGTGTCAACACTCGCATCAGGCAAATGCTTGAAGCTGAGCCAATGCCAGGTATCAAGAAGCCATGTCCATGCTAGCTACATTGTCAGGTGGGGGCTTTCAGTCCTGATTGACCTCTTAAAGTGCATGTAAACCCGATTCATGAAATTTGAGCTGGCCACATATATATGCAGTGTTTTCTTGTCTCTCTTCAAAGCACTAAGTCCCATATCTGTCTCCTGCTCCGTTCAGCATGATAACTTCTGACAAGTTCTCCGACACAGAAGATCAAACCAGCCTGAAATTTGTGTTAGGGGAGGTTGCTTTAAATAGATTAACAGAGAGCTTGCCGTGTCACAGGACAGCTCTGCACGTCTCTGCCTATACGGAGGGGGGGGGGTGCCTTTCCTCCAATCAGCTGTCTTGGCTGTATTCCCAGATGTCACACTCAGTGCTGAACAGGAAGAGAAAAATCTCTATCACGATCTGAACTTTCTAAAGGCTTGTGTAAAGCTGAAGACAGCAGATATAGATGTAAAACCTAGGTAGGGAGATTTCTTCCATGTCTGTGTATCATCTGAGGCTGTTCACTTCACTGGGTATAGGTGAGGGTTTACAAACCACTTGCTTACTGGGCACTTAAACCCCCCTCCTGCCCAGACCAATTTTCAGCTTTTAGCGCTCTCACACTTTGAATGACAATTGCGCGGTCATGCAACACTGTACCCATATGAAATTATATATTTTTTCCCATAAATAGAGCTTTCTTTTGGTGGTATTTAATCACTGCTGGGTTTCTTATTTTTTGTTAAAGAAAAAAAAAACAAAAACAAGACCGAAAATGTTGAAAAAAAAAAACTTTCAGTTTTTTATATAAATTTTGAAAACAGGTAATTTTTTTCCTTCATTGATGTGCGCTGATGAGGCTGCACTGATGGGCACTAATAGGCTGCACTGATGGGCACTGATAGGCTGCACTGATAAGGCGGCACTAATGGGCACTGATAAGGTGGCACTAATGGGCATTGAAAGCTGGCACTGATAAGCAGTGATGGGTGGCACTGATGGTTGGCACTGAAGGGCACTGATAAGCGGCACTGATAAGCTGCACTGACAGGTGGCACTTATGGACACTGATGGGCACTGGTGGGTGATGCAGATAAGCAGCACTGATCGGTGGCACTGAATTGTAGCACTGGTGGGTAAAGTTAGGTGGCATTGGTGGGCAAAGGTAGGTGGCACTGTGGGCACTGGTAGGTGGCTCTGGTGGGTACTGACAGGTGGCACTGGTGTGCGAGCCATTCGCGGCTTTCTGTATGAGGGACCGATGTCCCTCTGACAGAAGCCGGTGATAGGCTTCTTTTTCCCCTCACGTTGTCAACTTAAGGGGAAAGAAATACCGATCACCGGCTTCTGTTTACATCACATGATCAGCTGTTATTGGCTGACAGGGGATCACGTGGTAAGGGGTCGGGACTCATGGACTCGGTGATCACAGAGCGTGCTGCACGTGACCAGCAGGGGGTGCGCAGTGGCTCGTGCACGGTAGGACGTCCATTCCGTCTTTTGGCAATAGTGCGGATCTCAAGTGGTTAAGATAGGCTTACTAAGCACATAAAAAAAAAAAAAAAAAAGTACTACAAAGTACTTAATTCCCTGGGAGAGAGAGCATTAAAAAAAAAAAAAATTAAGTAAAAGTGCATTAGAAGAACCAAATAATGTGTGTATGTGTTTTTTTTTTTACGTATGCATGTATGCACATGTCAGGTTATTCTTCGGTCTGGATTATTTCATGTAAATGAAAAAAGAAAATATTTAACCATCTTTAAAATAAGGATGACAAAGCAAAGGGCTAAATATAGCACAGGTACAAATGAATAAGGTTGCCGGGTTCACAAATATGCATAATTATGCAGAGAAAAGTAAACATCAGCATTGAGTACAATTTGCCCATAAAATTTCACCCGCCTCCAAATACAGATTTACAATTGACCCGCTTCTGGACCTCTGGGGACAATTATACTGAATGACTATTGCTGGCTACAGCAACACAACGACCACCAATTAGCAGCACAACTAGAAATACCTTGTTGCAAAGAAAAAAAAAAACATAACACATGTACACACACATACAAAACACAGGGGGAGATTTACTAAAACTGGTGCACACAGAATATTTTGCAGCTATGTATTAGTTACTATGCACAGCTGCAACAGATTCTATGTGCACCAGTTTTAGTAAATCTCCCCCACAGACTCTTCATCGCTTGCAATACTGACAGACTACAAGGACTGATGTGATTTGTCCGCCTTTCAGTGGACACACCCAATGCACAGAGCAAATTGCTCACACTTGTTAATAAGCTAAATGTCAGTTGAGTAATGTGCAAACTGCAACTTACTAAACCTGAAATGTCAGCTAGCAGCTATATTACAAACAGGGAGGAGAAAGTAAATAAAGAAAAGCCTAAAACGCCCATATTTCCTATAGACAATGTATGTGGCATTTCCTGGAGCCAGCAGACCTAGCATGGCATGTCCACTGAGAGGGTTTATCGAGATCTGTTCTTACAAACAGCATTCACTGAACCCATAGAGATGCAAGTTCCAATACAAAACAGCATAGGAAGCCTAATGCTAGCCACAGACATTGAAATATCAGGAATTGACAGCTTTGACACAAAGATGTACACCAGGGGGAGGCAACCTTAAAGAGGTGAAGATCTACCTGAACAACATGGTAGAAGTCATAGATCTCCAAGCACAGTTTTGCCTCCTTGCATCTGATTTAAACGTCTAATTGCTGTACTACTGTGTTGCAATCGCGTGCATTGCACTGCAACCATGGGTTTAAATCAGGTGGTGAGAAGGCAACATGTTGCCTCCTAACCACCTGTCAAATACACGCGATTTTCTTTTCAGAGGAGCAGCAGTGGCTGCTGCATTTGTGAATGAGCCCTTAGTTGCATTTGGCAGTGGCACCCTTAGGGCTCGTTCACAAAGTTGGGGGGGGGGGGTGGTAAAACCCTGCGGTTGAGTTGCAGTTCAGTGTGAAAGCAGACATTTAATATTATGCCCAGTGTATTGCTTCACACGGACTTGAAGATCTCTTTCCTGCTGCTGGCACCACTCTGGAGACCGCTAGCTGGGATAAGAGGTGGAGTGCAGCTGGTATCACTCCACATGGGACAGGAGCCAGCACTACAGAGAAGGCATCAGCTTATGTGGCTCTTGCTTCCTACTACACCACCAATTTTACAAGTAGTCCCTCTGCATTGCACTCTGTTTGATGCACTGGGATGGCGGTCAGCAAGCCCAGACCGCGATCTACCAGTCACCTGTCCTCGATCTGCTGGTAGATCGCGATCTACAGGTTGCTGACCCCCGATATACACTGTATATCATCCTACAGTAGGAGAGAAACTACTGAACATGCAGATATACGAGGTTGGAAGATGACTGCATAACTCTCAGCTCATAAGCTCTATCCTGCTCATTGGTATGCAGGAGTTAAGTAGTACAATTTTCAACACAGGGTCCTTTCCGGTGGACTCCGCTTTGCTCAACGAGGGATCGTTCTGCTGATCCCCGCTGAGCACGTGGATGACAGGTCCGTCTCCGCTCACTGTGCAGACACGGACCTGTCAGAGCCCTGCTCTCCTCTAAGGGGAGATCGGTTTTAAACGGACCGCCTATCCATTTTCATCCGAACCGATATGCCAGACGGGAAAACAGGGTCTCCATCCATCTGGATTTCCCGGACAGGATCGGATCAGATAGCAGCGGGTGTCAGCGGACATGTCACTGCTGACATCCGCTGCCCCATAGGAGTGAATGGAGGGTCCAATCAGGTCTGCCTGAAAAACTGACAGGCCGAACTAATCGGAAAGCCTGTGTGAAGGGCCTAACACAAATTGGAAGAGAATGCAAAAGTACAATATATGCTAAATACCTATAGGGCTATGAGCTTTCATTTGCATCAGAAATGTTACCAATAGTAATGCAAAAGCCACTTGAAACAGGTTGGTGCAGATCAGAAGGTAGTCAATAGCAGGTCAAGCGCACTGGTTATTACATTTTGAATGATCTCAAAAGCATCGCAAACTAAACTCTAATGTAAGTGGAGCACACCATGTACCCTTTAAAATAAGCCAAAAGCCTGACAATTGGCTTAAAGTGGAGTTCCAGGAATTCAGCCCCTTTTAAAAAGTGTAGGCACACTATGAGTTAACTCCAAGAAGGTGCATAACATCTCCTGAACTTATCTCTGTTATTTACATCTGACAGGTTAATGGCTCTGCTGGAGCAGACACTGACACTTGGGGCTGTGAGGAAAGAGAGAGAACCACACAGCCTTTGTATTTTGTGAAATATATAAAGGCTTCTGTGATTGGGCAGGATGAGGGGAGGGGCGGTGGGGCTCCCAGAAATTCAGTGATAGCCACCTTCTGGGAGTGAAATAAAACGGTCAGATGTAAATAATAGAGATCAGCCCAGGAGATGTCATGCAGCTCATTGGACATAACTCACAGTGCACCTTCACTTTTAACAAAGGAGCTGAATTCCTTGAATTCAGCTTTAATGTCTGGGCAAAATTTAAGAAAAAACATACATACACAGTACAACTCTGCAATACAAGGTATGTTTGTTTAACAGACCAAACAGAGTAAATAAGAGTTCATTTTTGGAGTTCACATATACTTCAAAGTGGAACTATACTTGTGATACGTGTGTATATAAAGTGATCTAAAGGTTCTAATTTAAAAAACAAAAATGTTATACATGCCTGCCAGCCCCAATCCTCTTCTTTTTTAATTTTTGGGTCCCTGCTGGCAGTCCCGGCTCCTCCCCCCCTGCAGAGTACCTCCAATAGTTCATTCACACACAGAGTGTGGCTCAGCCCCCCCCCCTCTCTCTCCCCATTGGCTCACTGGCTGTGACTGACAGCAGCAGGAGCCAAGAGCTCCTGCAGCTGTGGGAGCCAAAGAAGAGAGAGAGAGACACAGGAGAGCAGCTGCTCTCATGCACAACGCTGGATCGAGATGGGCTCAGACCCAGAAGGTTTTTTTAAATGCATTAAGGAAAAAAAACCCTTCTGCCTTTAGAACCACTCTAACTATTAAAAAAATTGAGCAGGCAGCCCTTTATTGCAGAAGACACATGCAGTGTGTCTTTTGCAATAACACTGCGTTTATGTGACACAATAATACCTACTGCTTGCAGTCTTCTACTAAATACACAATATGTACAACTCAGTACCGTATTTGCCGGAATATAAGGCGACTGGGCGTATAAAACGACCCCCTAATTTTCCAGTTAAAAGATAGGTTTTGGGCTATACTCCCCGTATAAGACTACCCCCCTTCCGGACTTCATATTTCCTTCTTCTTGCTGGAGCCATGATGGGGTAATCGGTCAGCCTGCTGGATGTGTGGTAATACTGTATGTATGTAGCTTCGGCTACTCAGAGTATACAGTATACATACAGTATACCGTACTGAGCCAATCACGGCGAGCGATGTATTCTATAATGAATACAAAGCCTGCTCAGATTGGTAGAGGTGGTTACATCATCAGCCCACCTCTCTGAGTCAATCCGAGCAGCGTTTGCATTCATAAATAGAATACATCGCTCGCCGTGATTGGCTCAGCGCAGCGGTATACTGTATGTAGCCCATGTGCATGCGTGGGATGAGGTCATTCCACTACTGGCCAAGCAAAAGGCCAAAAGCCCAGCACCCCGAGGTAGCCAGGGAGAAGATGACAGTGGACTGCAAGGGATGCAACAATCACATTCTTGAAAGGTGATGTATTTCTGGGGTTGAGTTCAGCTTTAAGTTGTTATAATTTTCTGAATCCTAGCCTATAACATATAGGACAGCTGTTGCGGAACTACAAGTTCCATCATCACTTTGCTTCTGTGATTTATGCTTTGGCTTTTTTGCAATGCCCCTGTAGGTTTGCAACAGCTGAAGAGCTGAAGTTTTCCTACCCCAGCAATAAGGCTTGTTTACTGGTTTCAGCATTTTCCTTTGTCTAAGCTAAAATATAGTCATGTCATGCGTTGGGGATGGGGGGTGTACATCACAACAATCATTTGATAAACGATCACCCAAAAGCCATGAAAAAAATAGTCAGATGCATCTGGCTGCAAAGCATGAAAAGGTAATATAGATCAGCTTACTGTAGGACAGAAGGAATATTTTCCGAGTTGATTTATTAGCTGGATTTGCTCTTTAACAATATAAAAGAATATAGGAAAATCCACCATTGGGTAAAATGACATTGCTATGGCAAGGCACTTCAATAAAGCAGAATCACAAATGTGCTGCTATATCCGAATCCTTGAATGGGACTTAAAATGTAGACACATGTAGCACCCCCTAGCTATGTTGCTAGAGTTTTGTATAGTGCAAGTAAATGTATGCCGGTTTGGCTGGTGGCCAAGCCTGTCTGTTTCTTTCCTGGATTGGATAGTGATCCAGGGAGAGTTGGATGACTCACAGGCAGCCTCACTGAGACCCCCACCCACTTATTTCTAGAATGTGCTGGAACCTTCTAGAAAGATGGGAGGGGAAGTAAGGTTGAGCTGCCTGGAGTTTTCTGGGGACCCTGACCAATCCCCAACTTGGGTTGGCAGAGGGCAGGCCCCCTCAAATATTCTGGGTCTGCCCAGCTGGGGAGGAGAGGTCAGGTGGAAGCTGGAGATGGAGTTTTAGGCTATAGTGGCCTTTGAGGGAGATCATTAGTCTGGGGGGGGGGGGGTGACCTTGGGCCTAGGCTTGTGTGCAGACAGGGGCCTGCCTAGAATCAAGGAGGTGTCCTGGCTAGGAGGCACTGGGAGCAAAGAGGACAGCGGGAGAACACTGCTGGGCAAGTCTCGAGGAGGACAAGGAACAGCCAAGAGGCCCGGTGAGTGACACAGTCAGGAGGACTGAGAGGCACGCCTGAGAGGACTGGGAAGGAGCAGTCTGAGATGGGTCCAGAGCCAGTCAGGAGGACTGTGGTGGCATGGGCAGTGGAAAGAGGCAGGTGCAGCCAGGAGGGCTGGCAGGGCCTGAAGAGGTGGTACTGGGAGCAGTAGCCACATGTGGGACAGCTAGCACTAAGGACCTATTTTTGCACCACCATAGGGGCCCTCGGTCCCTGCCTGCAAAGGGCATTTGCTTTGAGACTGACAGAGTCAGTGTTAGGTCCCCACATGAGTGCTAGCTTGTCCTGGGAGTCATAGTCTGCAAGCAAGTGTATGTGCTGGAAGTGAAAAAGAAGAGGTTGTATATACCAGAATGTATATAGTTCCAGTCCCTTCTCTTCAATCAAGTGGGCATCCCATTTGTATCCCACCCAAGTTTAATTCCCCTAATAAAAAAACAATAAAAGAACAAAGTGCAAGGACTTCTTCTTGACTCGATGTGTTTGGAAATTCGTGTGATTGGCTGTGCAGGGTGGAAAACTAACCACAATCACCAGCGGACCCCACAGGGGTAGCGCTACACACAGATATAGAGCTAGATCATTACTAGATTTATGTTTTGCCTACAGTTCCCTTTTAAAGACAAATTTGCCATAATGGAAAAATTCTAAAGATCTACGTCTATTGGATGCAGATCTACAGTGCGTAGAACTGAAGCGATTCCCCACTGCCGCAAATCACATTCATACTTTCAGGGCAGGCATGTATCCGACGCATGGCTGTGAGGAAGTAACTCCATGTCTTACTATTGACACTTTGATGCATCAGGCCCTTTGGGTGGATAAATCAGCAGCAGTGATCCAAAGTACAATAACTGAGCAGTCCAGTAAATGAAGCCATCAGATGCATCTTCAGACCGATTCCCTAACACCTGTATTTCATCAATCGAATTGGGAAGTAGACACAGCTGTGTTTCCACAGCCACAGTTTGCACAGTAAATCACTTACTCAACCAGTTCAATCTTTTAAAGTACATCTGATCCGTATGAAGTACTTCCCCAGAAACTAGTGAATGAAGTGGATTGAAGTGCACATCATGGCAGAATAGCCCATTTTAGTCTTGAAAAAAACATAAGCAGCGTCTTGAATCAAGCGAGTTTTTTTTTTTCTTAAACGTCCTATGAAAAACTGCCAAAGCACCTCCCCAAAAACGATTACTACTACTGTTTATGTGCGCATTAAATTATTTGAGTCTAAGGCTGCCCAGGAAATAACCAGACTGTGCTAAAGTTTGCAATTCTAGTCAATTTACCAACCTAACAGAGATGTAGAATTACTGTGACTGCAAAGATTCAGATGTATGGAAGTGGGAACCCCTTGCTACAATAGTCCAAGGTTTAGGTCACCCCAGAATGCAAGGTTACTGGCAGTCTGGTTAATTTACACAGTTAGTGGCCCATGGCGGTCAGGTTATGTCAGCATAACAAAAAAAAAAACCAATGAAGTGGAGCTAACATTTTATTTAAAGGCTTCGTCCGCCTTAACCATTACCCCCATATTGAGTCACATTCTCCAACACCCCACGTACCCAAATCACAGTATGTTTCTCACTACAGTCTTCCAAATGTGTTTGAATTTGGCATGACTGTGCATGGCTCCGTCTGCACAACCACACCATCCATTCACACAGATCTGTGAACGGAAACACTACAAGTCCTACCTGCCATGACAGTATGGGAACTCAAGATCTCAATGGAGCATCAGTGTGGTGACATAACCACACTTGTAGGACTGCTGAAAAAGAGGTAGAACAATGGACTTTGAAGGCACGTATTAAAGTAAAAAAAAGTTTTTTTATTAATCTACATTAAAAATAGTTATCCCAGACAAACAACAGTGGGTAACATAACATACATTGTTAAAAGAAATAACTGATTAGGATCTAAAGTGGTTCCCCTATGGATTATTGTATATCATACAGAGGCTACATGATCATTGACTGCAATCCATATAATATATGCTCTGAATAAGGGGTCTACTTGTCCTTCTCAGTATGTCATATCCCGATCTACATGTTTCATGAACCTAAAGTCGCTTCTTCAGGGGCTTGCATATTTTTTGCGCCGTAGACAACAAAGCCCCACCACTGAGACCACTCAGAGCCCAGAATATGTACAGCAGTTGCAGTGGCACATTTGTCAGAATGGGAGTACACGCAAGGTATATTTCACATAAGGAAAAGTATAAAAGGTGATGGCTTTCAATGTATATATACACTTGAAGTCCTAAATAAAAATTAATTTAACCTCTCTTTTACCATGACATACCACACATCTTCAATTACGTTTCTCGATGTTCAAATTTTCAATGACCCTGCGGGCAACATATCGTGTGCCTGGAATCGTAAGCCCACGGCAGAAAACAACATCCTCCATGCCTCCGGCGCCCACCCCAAGTCACTCATCAACTCAATCCCATATAGCCAATATCTTAGAATCAAGTGTAATTGTACTGACAATGATACCTTCTTGAGGGTGGTACAGGCCTTATGGTCCCGCCTCCTTCTTAGAGGGTATAGTAAAAAATTCTTGACTAAAGCCTTCAATAAAGTGACTCAACAATCTCGACACAATCTGTTATACATATCTAAAAGTGATGGAGAGACCCTTCCGGTAAATAGGATTATTACTCGATTCAATAGCCACAATAATCGTATTAGACATATTCTTCAACGACATTAGCACTTACTTACCCTTGACCCTGTAGTGGGCCCCTTTGTACCCCCAAATCCCCTTATCACATATCGGAGGGCAACCTCAATTGGGGATATGTTAGTACATAGCAAACATGCTGCCCACACTGGTGGTGACCCCTGTTTTACTACAATGTGGATCTGGATGCTTTTACGTCGGCAAGACTATACAGCAGTTCCGCTGATGTATGAGCCGCCACATCCTTAACATGAAGAAGGGGAATATCGACACCCCCCTTGGGTGCCAGGTTAGATCAGTGCATCGTGGCCTCATGCCTAAGGTCACATTTGTAGCTCTTGATCGGATACATGCCAACTCACGGGGTGGGGAGGTTGACAAGTTACTCTTACAACGGGAACTTAGGTGGATTTCAAACCTTAATGCCTCTGCCCCTCCAGGGTTGAATGGGGCAATGAACTTTAAACCCTTTCTCCCAGGTTTCTCGTCAGGACAATCTGATCGAGAATTACTAGATTGAATTTTCGGTCCCTAGGTTTATCTGCCTCTCTTCCCTTCCCTTTTTTCCTTTTTTTTTTCCCCTCCCCCTCGCACAATCCATCTATAATATACTTCTCAAGGGTTGTTGTGTTTTTGGGGTCCATCATACAACTCTGCTCCCTTATTCCTCGTTTATAGCCGTGTAACTCTGTAAATGGGTATGCACTGTTTTCCCAGTGGTAGGGGGTTAGCCTGATTAGTTGGGTGGTCTTTTAGCTATGTCATTTTTCATATGGCAGTGCGGCTGTGCCCATGTGGTGCACTTTCTAGCTCCCCTTGGCTTACAGACAACTTATTTGTATTGTTGTATTGCTTTGAGTGGATGCAGTACTAGTGCTGTGTGTGGGCAGTTGGTTTTTGTGTCCCCTTTTGGGGTTTGTGTGCCTTCTTGGTTGCCTGTTTGCTGCAATGGGGTGGGTTGGTTCCCGCTTCGGATCTTATGTTTGGGCCTGGCTTTGGGCACCTCCCCCCACGGCGTAGGTGGGCCCCTCAGCTGGCACTGCAGCTAGTGGGGCCGATACATGTCGCACCATTGAGCCTGCACTCTTGCCCCCTCCATCGGCCATGGTCACGACGTCAGTGTGTGCGCCGGCACCATGTTGATGTCGGACGCCGATGCGCAAGATGTGTGGCACTCATCGTAGCAGGGAACCAAGCTGGACGGGGAGGTCTCCTCCTCCTGGTTCTCCCGTGGGACTGATGACATTGGTGGAGGGTGTATGGGACCTATTTTGATCCCACCCCTCCCCGTGGCCAGTCCCTTCTTACCTTATGGATGCAACCCCCGTCCTCGATTGGTTAGTCATGCCCATATATACTCCTGGTGTCTTCTTTCACACCAGATGCCCCATACCTCTGGACCGCGTGGTCACCAAAAATCCTGGCTCTTGCACTCTAAACAACGCAGGTAAGCCCTACACTCTGCAAATTGTCTCTACTTCCTCCTTGCATCCAGAATTATATAGAGGGTTGGGATATTGTGCCCACCCCTTAATATGTATTTCCTCTGATTGCCATCATTTCCTTATAGGCCCATCCTGGCCATAAGTGTTGGCGCTGGTCTACTTACACGGCTCCCTGATACTTTCTGGTGGTAGTGAGAAGAGATTTCTCCTTAATAATTTGTTCCATTTTCTTATTACAATTTACACCATTACCTCAGTCTACCCATCCTTGTTCATTGCTCTTCCACATTATAGGACTACTGGGTGGTGGGACATCCACTGTCCTCTTCTTTTGGTTCTCGTGGGGGAGAATGGGCCCAACTGGAGCTGTTTGTGGGCCGCCATCTTTTTCCTTCTGAGCTGCATGCTTGGCCGACTGGGCACTCCCTTAGGGACACACACACCAGAAACCCTTCATCCACCATATACCCCCTTACTACTTATGCACCACGCTTATACCTGGGTAGGTACTGCCTCCCCCCTGGGCCAATGCATACTCATATGTGATAAGTCACTTGTGTGTATATATATACTGTTTTACCCTTTGGTATACGATTGTTACAGTTATAATTATATTTAAATTTATACTGTACTCATGCTTGTTGTTACTTTGCAGAACCATTGTATAACAGTGTTGGTTGCTTTCCCTGAGGAAGAAGTCAAACCAAAACTAAAAACTTTGAAACATGTTGGAACTACAGTTTACCAGCAATTATCAGGCCAAACCACAGGCCTGGCTGGCCTTCTGTCCTAACACTGTTTAAATATGTTATTAGCGGTTCTGATTGTTTCCCCCTTTTATATGTCACTTTTTTTCTGTGATATTTTAACTTCGACTTAATAAACTTTTCTACTTTATCTACAAACTTGTTTAGTACCTCTTTGGGGATTATAGTGCTGTGTAAAATCCCATTGGGCCAAATCTATGTTGTTCGATCAATGTATGTATAGAGAACTACCTTCTAGATATATGGATACTCTTAATAGCACATTACCCTGGGAATATGCAAGGTAAGTGATCTTGAAAGGAGCCTAGAGGGTGTAATAATTGCAATATAGCCCTATTTGGATAGCCTGCTTGTATGTAGATATGCTCTCACTCAAGGCGCCTATCTACTCAATGTAGATCAATAAACACCTTTTTTTACTTTAATACGGACCTTCAAAGTCCATTGTTCTACCTCTTTTCAAATTATGTCATTTTGGGATGTGGCACATTCTACTCAAAGTTCCCTATAGCCATTTTAGGGCACTTCATCCATTGATTATATACCGTGTAGGACTATTGTTTACTTGCTCCAGTCTCATAATGGTTGGTCTGTACTGCCTACAGACCTGGGGCTGGGATTTAGATAATGCAGAAGCCTGTGCATTGCTCTCATATGCACCAATCGTGTTTAGAATGTTCTGCATGCTCCAATGCAAAAATGTAATAAACCACATTTTTTTATTTTATTAAAGCAAGTTAATTTTTTGCAAAAGGCAGACTATGCCTGTACAAATACCTTTTCAAGCCTTCCTCATTCTGGTAATTACAAATAAATATGTTTACCCATATACTCTATGGTCCCACCATATAAAAAATAATGGCTATTCACTATAGCCAGACTGCACACATATGTAGGACAGTGGCAGAAAGCCCAGAGAGAGAGGGTCTCCATACCATGCAAACACTGAGTGAGAAATGTTTCACGGTCTACATCTAAGGCCTTGGTGGTATCGGAAAGGCTTATTTGTAATATACATGTATATAGAAAATACCCATGGGTATCCCCCCTTTGTTTGATGCTCCAGTGTAGTTTAACTTATCTTTACATCAGCTTTCTGTAATCCCCTGTACAACAGCGCTGTCCAACATTAGCAACCAATTAGGTTGCTGTGCAGTGCACTGTGCTGTCTAATAATAGGTGCTTGCTACAAGAAGGAAATGATAGAGTTGTATTCCCACATTTTCATTAGTGTGTGCTGTTGCTCCTTAATTGTCAAATCAATATGCTGGGGATATTCCCTGGTTCAACTTTACCTATAAATGTTAGTAGCCAGTTATGTTATGTACATTTAGGAAAGAATCCAGGCCTTTTTTTTTTTTAAAGCAATCTACCGTGCTGGCCAGAACCACCTCTGGAGGGAGTCTATTCCACATTTTCACAGCTCTAACTGTGAAGAAACATTTCCGTATTTGGAGATTAAATCTCTTTTCCTCTAGATGTAAAGAGTGCCCCCTTGTCTTTTGTGATGACCTTAAAGTGAATAACTACACACTAAGTTCACTATATGGACCCCTTATGTATTTGTACATGTTGATCATATCCCCCCTTAATCTCCTCTTCTCAAGAGAGAATAAATTCAGTTCCTCTAATCTTTCCTCATAGCCGATCTCCTCCATGCCTCTTATCAGTTTGATTGCCCTTCTCTGCACTTTCTCCAGTTCCCCGATATCCTTTTTAAGAACTGGTGCCCAAAAACTGAACTGCATATTCCACATGAGGTTTTACTAATGATTTGTACAGGGGCAAAATGATGTCTGTCTCTCTCTCTAGAGTCCATATCTCTCTTAATACAAGAAAGGATTTTGCTTGCTTTGGAAACCGCAGCTTGGCATTTGCATGCCATTATTAAATTTATGATCTACCAAAACCCAAAAAATGTTCTTGTCCATTCTTCTGCAACAAGATTACTTGCTATAGATAAATGGATCTCTCTTCCCCCTTTTTTTGGTGTATTTGACCAAGCTGCGTCTCGGCACTCTGTTTTGTTTAGTATGCTTTGTTGTACTACTGCTGAACTTTGGCAATGAATATACTGTTCATAAAACGTTTAATGAATGTAATCCTTTAAAAAAAAAAAAGGATACATCTGTAGCAGCAGTAATAACAATACATACCTGCACTATAGAGACCACTACAGCGAGAAAAAAGCAGGCCACACATAAAAGCTGAATACAAAAGACAGCTGCATTTACAACCAATATATGGTGCAGAGAGCAAGGACACAGAATACAGGCAACATTCTCTAGGACGTGCGGTTGTCTATGGATGAATGGAGATGTCAGAATTTAATACTACAGCAAACCTGAAACTCATAAATCAAAAGAGAAAAAAACCCAAATAGTCATCTATTTTTACTAAAACTACTGTGATATTCAGCAGTTCTTCCGCTGCAGTAATGCATGCAAATTGACAGCGCTGATTCCCCGCCATACATTTATGTGTCACAGTGCCAAGCTAGCGGCATCACACCAAGTTATTGTGACTCAGGATGCAATGAGAATGGAAATGTGGCATTAGCTTGTGAAGGATATTTAAAGAGTACCTGTCTCCACCCCATGTCTGTACTAGAGTCTGGACTGAATGTATAAGAGAAGCAAACTCTGCTCTAATCTCTATGTAGCGGGTTTCGTTTTTTTTTTATTTTTATATTTTGACATGCTTCCATTTATTTTTATATTTTGACATGCTTGCATGATGCTGTCAACTAAATCAGGTACAAATATTTGTGGTTTTAACAGTAGAAACATCCCACATGCCAGCAGGACTATGCTTACACTGCTGCCAAGACGCTATGGCAGAACACTGGCAACTAATAGTACATTGACTCTGCATGATCACATGACAATGGTGTCACCAGAAACCCTTTTCAAATCAGATGTCTATACAGATAGGACAGTAAAAGAGGTTATATAGAACCTATGAGTCCAACATGGGGGGGGGGGGTGAATTATGATTATTATGTATATCAGCATACTGCATGATATCTTTCACCAGCTGAATGTTAAATATATAAGAGCACTGAATAAATAGATTAAATTGATCCAACCAGCAAATGATAAAGTAAACCAGTGCTTATAAACATAGCTGGTTAAAAGGCAATCACAATCATCATTTTGGGTCAAAATAATTTAAACATTTTATTTTAAAAGTTTTATTCTTTTGTTAAAACTCAATTCCAAGCAGATAAAAACACCAATTACTTCAATTCATTTAATATTTAAAAACATTTAAAAATGAATCCATTTTAAATGAAGCTAGAATAAAACCTGAATTTGACTTTAATTCTCTTGTAATCCCCTGTACTGCAGGACTGGCAGAATAGAGCTGACCTAGCTTTATTCCTACTCGAGAAAAATCATGTTCACAGGTTAGCTGCGCAAATACACACACACACAAACATACGTAAACACAAAGTACTCACAAAGCATTAAAGAGTGCTACCCCAACATTTCATATTCTTGATATGTGCCTGCTGTACCATGTACTTGTATGAGAAACTATCCTGTATGCTTCCTTTGTGTGAAATCCCTGGTGTTCCGGTCAGTCCCTCTGCTTTCCTATTAAAAACTGACCACACTAAGCAGGAGAACACACTGCAGTCAGTTCTCTAGCTATGGCTTTTACTGGGAGGATCAGTGTGCTACTGTTTCTCCTCCTTCAGCTCTCTAAGCTCCTTATGCAGCTAAGAACAGAGGGTATGTGTAAAAGGGGGAAAAAAAAGTATTAATGCTTTTTATACCATAGTACAATGTTTTTATATGTACAGTATATATAAAAGTGTTGCCTTTCATTTCTATTTTAAATTGAATGGGTTGTTTTACAAGGTGGAGGTTTATATATACTTTAAGGATTATTGAAAGAGAGCGACAAAAACTGTCTGCCTTTAAGTGGATGTAAACCCTAAAAAAATTTTTTTTTTTACTAACCATTCTAGCCTGTACAGGAGAGGGTTACATGTCATCCGTGCCCAGTTTTGCCACCAAGAGTTAGTCCAACTTTGGGGAACACCCTTATCTTTTTTTTAAGAAGGAAAAAAACTGACTGATGGAGAAATAAGAGTTGTTTCTTCCCATGCTGTGTGACTGACAGGTGATTTTCTTATCTCATGCTGGAGCATACTCAGCCTCACATCCCCCCTCCCCATTCTTCTCCAGCTCTCCCAGGATTGGTAAAATAGATTCTCTCTCCCACATGGATTCCCGTGACCCCAATTCACAATTGTGCAGTGCATTCCAGCGCAGTGAGCAAAAGTAGAACATGTTGCATTTTTTTCTGTATGGAACGCATCTGGAACGTGGTAAAACGCATAAAAAAATGCACCAGAATGCTAATTTCCTCAATTGAGTTGAAGAACAAAAGCAGGGGAAAAAACGCACTGTAACACATCAGAAACGTGCATAGAGAAACACAATTGGAACGCAGAAATTGTGGTGAGATCAAGCCCTTCGTACTGATAACTGTACCCTTGTGCGAAGCCTTCCAATAATGGAGGAGCCACTGCTCTGTCTTATTCTCCTGTGTTTAAATTTCACTTTAAGCTACTGAGCTCTGTAAAAAGCAGGCTTTTTATAATAAAGCTAAGGAGAGACAGGAAAGCACGAAAAGGAGCCCAGCGCTTCACTTGCTAGCTGGATATAACAGTACATATCATTCCTTCCTCATTTGGACAGCCTGTCCCTCTTTTGGAACCAAATCCCTCTGCGCCTCTTTCCTCCTCAGTTGTCTACCTCCAAATAAGCATTTATCATTGCAATTGTTATTTTAAAATGCCAATATAAAAGAAAAATTGGTATCATGATCCCCATAACTAGGGGTGCAGCAGGGGTGTGTCATTGCCTACATACTTTGTGATATAAAAGTGTCCTTGTTTCTCCCCGATCAGAAAGTTGGGAGGTATGTAATATGCAACATTTTTCTTTTTGCGTATGCATAAATAAGGAAAATATGTATACAACACAGATATATATATATATATATATATATACACCCCCAAATTGTCAGCAAGATACAAATGCAAACATCTGCAAGATTTATCCCTACATCTTCACTAACCAGTCCAGAGGTGCAAAAAGTGGGAGAGGTGGGCAGGATTTGACTTTGGAGCTTAATCTGAGAGTTGTACTTCGACAATATATAAAAGGTATGGTGAAGTACCAATAGGCACCTGTCTTATATAATCACAAGCTTACTCCTATAGGACCCTTAACTCGGTGAAAGGTCATTCATAAACTTGATGGACAACAAGCACAACACTTCACTGCTGCCCAAAACGTATCCAGATTACTGCCTGTAGGCGACTTGAAAAGGATTTGTGTTAACAAGATTGAGTAGCGGATATTATCCTAATCTTCCTATGCCAAAGTGATCACAATAATCTCTTGATATCACGCGGATGCGGAATTCTCTATTAAAAGCTGTAAAGAACAAAAAAAAAAAAGAGAAGAGAAGAAGTGGATAAAAGCAACACCTGATACTTAGGTCGGATAATGGAGGGGAAGAAAAAAAAAAATCTATCTTTAAAGCATGCCTGCAACTCATATTAACCCCTCAGTGCCGGCTGCTGCCAGGCCTTTGAGAGGTTTGTTATGCCAGGAGGTGGGGCAAGGCTTATGGCCATGTGACCGCTGTGATTGGCCGTGAGCCGCCGATCACTGTGCCGGGAATGCACAGGGCGCATGCTCTCGGCACAGCACTTTTAGCGCAATTGCATGCCAATTTGTGGTAGCTTGGTGCCAAGGCCTGGCCACCGAGAGTCCACATATTTGCTTGCGCTCTGCGCCAACAGATGTCAAACACCCCAACATATAACTGGCCTTTGCAGCAAGGAGCACATGGACTGGCAACGTAATTAAAAAAAAACAACAAACAAAAATTCCCAGTTTACCAGACAGCTTGCAGCAAACCAAATTGACCCAGGCTGGTAAGTGAACTGGAAATTGTTTGTTGTTCTTTGACACAATAAGCCACACCTACCTACATTCCATAAGGACTGTAGGTTGTAAGTAAGATGTCATCACTTATAGGAATGCCCTTAATTGCCAGATGATATCAATTTATTGCATTCAACTTTCCCACAGAAAAAGAGGTCAGCCTCTTTTTGTGTATATCCCTTTAACATTTTGTTATTGACAGCGTTTTCCTGGCTTATTTTCCAAGTCCTGTATCCTGCAGCACATTAAAAGGATAGGCATACTTCAATTTCCCCTTTTTTTAAATTTATGAAGGTCAGGGCTAAAAATTGTAATAGTGTGTGTGTGTGTGTGTGTGTGCGCGCACATGTGTGTTTCAAAGGACAATGCAATCTTTAGACAAAAAAAAAAGTGACAAACCTAAAGAAAAAAAAGAAAAAAAAAAGGAAAAAAAAAAAAAACACAAAACATTTTTTTCTTTGTTTTAAAAAAATGGTGTACATTTTATTCTATAAATTTGTGCCAATGCTAAAATTAGAATTCTGGTACAAAGCCTTGTTATTTACAAATGAAATCAAGGTTATTTCCCCAATTTTGCACTTTTAAATTTTTTTTTGTTTACTTGTCAGTTATTGACAGCATCTGCAGATTGTTTTATTCATCTGCAGATCAGAGGGAAGAACTTCAGAGTAGATACAAAACTAACAATATTACTTGGAAGCTCTCTTTCGCAAATGAACAATACTGATAGACATGGTTCCTTTTTTATTAGCTGTTGTTGCTGGAGTTGATGTATGTACACAGCAAATTCTGGTTTAATTTTCAGAGCCAACAATTGCCAGCAGTGGGGGGAGCGGCACAGGGGCAGAAGGATTGGATGTACTATGTACTAGGATGATTTTTTTGGGGGCATGTGTAACACATTCAATGTCCTCGGTTGGTTAAACAGGTGGAGGAGATGTTGGCTTCTTTTTTATTTACCAAGTTTTCTTACTGGTTGATGTAAAGAATCCTGTTTACAGAGTTCAGTAGCTCAAAAGTAATACGGTAAAGCAGTGACTCTTTCCCATTCCTTCATACAGATCCCTTGGAGGTCTTAATGACAGATGTCTACTATACTTTTAAATAACCTAAGGTGCTCTTGGAATCCTGTGCATGTATTAATTGTAATTGAAAAAATATACAATTTGAAACTTTTTTATATCTGTTTTTTTTATGTACCAACATAAAAGACCATAAAGATGATCCGCACAACCGCTATTGCTCTAAAATCTTCTTTTATTCAGGAAACCACAGAGTTCAGTACGCAGATACAATCAGTTGTTTCAGCCTACACTGCTTTAATCATAGCTGGACTAATATGGACTATTACTCTGAGATGGATGACTGTGGATCAGGCACCTTTGAGTTCTGCTGATGGTGGACTATATGGGTAGCAGCACTGAAATTTTTGTTTGCACCAACGGAAAGGAGAAAAACATTTTCACCAAAACGCTACAGTTTTTGTTTACACTCGCAGATCTCCATTCTGCCTGTCTCGGGAGCAATCGCGGGTGGCCGGTGGACAGTGAGTCCACCTCACCCGCTGATTGGCTCCCCCGCTAGCCAGTGATTGCACACCCACACCACATGTTCCCGTGGCCGCCGTACAGCTACAGCGATTTGCGGGAACGAACCGACCTGCTGCTGTATTATGACAGCGGCCGGTTGGCAAGTGGTAAACAGGTTCATGTATATCCCTAATGCTGATGTGATCACCAGAGTTAATTTGGGCAGCAAATTTCGATTTAGTTTTAGTCTTAGTCTTGGCATTTTAGTTTTAGTCCCATTGTAATCTTCTGCAATTGTTTTAGTCGTATTTAGTAGACTAAATCTCCAGGACATTTTAGTCGACTAAAACTCATTTTAGTTGTCTAAAATCAAATGGGTGTAATTAAATTGTAATGCAGCATTTAAGAATTTCTCTACAATTTCCAAACTCGTTATATACTGCTGGAGTTAAAAATCGAATATGTTATTATTTATGGTATTAAGGTATGAACATGCACTACAGACCAGTGTTCATTTTGACGTCAAATTTCAATTTAGTTTTAGTCTTAGTCTTTTGATTAAAATTGCATTTTAGTTTTAGTCCCATTTTAGTCTTTTGACTAAAATGCCATGTTAGTTTTAGTCCTATTTTAGTCAAGTAAAATGGCATTACGTTAGTCTACTAAAATGTTTTAGTCGGTTTTAGTTGACGAAATTAACACTGGTCACTAGGAAACAATAGGGTATTTATCGGGGGAAAAAACACCCAGGGAAAGATTTGCCAAATCTCAGCAAGAGCTGAAATACCCCACAGGCACACCCCAAGTGTTGTACAATCCTGCAGAACCTGGAAAATAAGAACATTGACCATCCAATATTACTGGGTATCTTTATCTATTCCCAATTTCTGCTGTAGTGCTTTGTTAATTCACCAACAGAGCCAATGTATACTCTGGCTGCCAAGACAATCGTCAGAGTTATATTTTAAGCTCACAGCCGCAGAAAAAAAAAATAGCAGCATCCACTGGGATAGGGAAGAACAGAACTGTCCTCATAGCATCTAAGAATAAAACCAGAAAGAAAGGAATTGCCAACCACAGCAAAGTAGCAATAAAATGACCGGCCATGTTTAAATGGACATGTTATCCCCAAAATAATTTACAGATCTGTGAGAGAACTCCATTTTATTTATTCTCAGTGGCAAAAACCAAACAATGATTCATATTTAGTAATCAGGTTTAATGAATTTTAAAGTTTGCTTCCTGAAATAATTACACAGCTGTATTGTTAAGAAATAATTGTTGCATGCTTTGTGGTTGCAAAAATACAGTTGAAAATTAGCAAGATGCTGTTTCAGCCTTATAACACTGCACATTAAATTATCATTAGGAATAATTACAGAAAATTCAAACTATGACATTTCCCTGTCAGACAGCGACGCCATGATATACCCATTCTCTGGTTACCAGTGCTGACTCGGCAAACTCCCGACAAGGAAGAGCTTAGCTGTGCTATGGAATGTGATGGGTGCTCTGTTTCCAATGTAATTTGTTTTAATTTAAAAAAAGCAGTGGTACAGTATACACAGCAAGAAGACACAGCCAGTACTAATGTCATTCGAAAGCTCAGTACCAGAGAACTGCTGGAAATCCTTCAACTAAATGTATGGTGGTTTTGTACATTTTTTTCTTAATTTAATATGGACAGAAATAAAATAGAACTTAAAATTATTTTACTTGGGTAAATATGACATTTTAACCACTGGCTTACTTGGCATGTAAACCCCTTTCCTGCTCAGGCCAATTTTCGGCACTCTCACGCTTTGAATGACAATTGCGCGGACATGCATCACTGTACCCAAATTAAAGTTTTATCATTTTTTTCACACAAATAGAGCTTTCTTTTGGTGGTATTTAATCACCACTGCATTTTTTATTTTTTGCTAAACAAAAAAAGACCGAACATTTTGAAAAAAAAATAAAGCATTTGTCATATTTTGTTATAAAATTTTGCAAACAGGTAATTTCTCTCCTTCACTGATGGGCACTGATGAGGCGGAACTGATGGGTACTGACAGGCAGCACTGATAGGTGCCACTGATCAGTGGCACTGATGAGGCAGCACTAGTGGGCACTGATCAAGAGGCGCTGATGAGGCTGCACTGATGGGTGGCACTGGTTAGCAGTACTACTGGGCACTGACTAGTAGCACTGGTGGGCACTTAGGGGACCGATGTCCCTCTAACATAAGCTGGGTAACGGTTGTCTTTTTTCTTCACGCAGACGTGAAGAAAAAAAAAAAAAAGCCGGTAACCAGCTTCTTTTTACTTCTGTGATCAGCGGTCATTGGTTGACAGCTGATCACGTGGTAAAGGGCCTGCTGTGATTGGCCCTTTACCCTGCTCTGTAATCGCCGATTCCCAAAGACTCGGCGATCACAGAGCATGCCGCGGTTGGCATGAGAACGGGAGGACATACATGGACGTCTTCTCGGCAAAGGAAAGCGCTGTAGCAGTCTTTCGGCTATAGCGCGGGCGTCAAGTGGTTAAAATGATGATGTTCTTTGTCACACCAGTAGGTAGTCTTCTTTTCACATCATTGAAATTATTACCTTTTAGCTGTGCTAGAACTTTATGAGCCCTCAGAACAAGGACTCGTTCATTAACTTAATCCAATGTTTATGTCAGATAAATGGAACTGCAAAACATATTTAAGCTGGTCATAGACAGATTGAAATTCGAATTTCAATACATATACGGGCAGGCTGGTTGTACAGTTGATACAACCAGCCTGTCAGCGACTATAGCTACCGGCAGTGAACATGTTATTCTGATGGTGGGGAAACCACTGCCAGAATATGAGAGTGCAGTGGGAGGGACTGCTCCAACAATCAGTCTGTGGTTGAAGGAAAATAAATTGTATAATGTATGGCATGTCTTAGTTTACTTTGCTGCCTCTTTAGCTATACCATACTGCTCTGGGAAACATTTGTCAGGTTTTAAAATTTGTAATAAAAAATGTATTTATTGTATGAATAATTCAAACAGATATAAAAAAAAAATCAAATAAGCTAAAAATAATATTAAAATGTGACCTTCCACCATTATAGTTTAAAGCAAACCAGTAGTTATCCTTAACATTCCCAGTGTTCTCATGTCATTTCATTGTTCTTACTAAATCTCAGGGCACTCAGGTATGTAGATTCCATTGCAGTCTTGTTTGACAGTCTGGCTGCTTTCTTTTAGGGTGAATGTATCTTTATTACAATTTTTCATAAAACAATATGTACTACATCACAGTGATGTGAAAACATATTGATACAGATAAGAAGATATTAAGTAACAATAATAGTCAAATACATCCTGAGAGGTAGAGAGGCGTGAGGGCACCCAAAGCTCCCCCTCATGGGGGCACATAAAAGTGGCAAATGAGTAAGTGACAAGAGGGGCCTATGCCTGTAATCCAATAATTGAGTACATCAAAGTTATAGGCATTAAGAAAAAAGAAAAGGGGTGACGGAGGACAAGGAAAGAGGAAAAAAAAGGGAGGAGAGGATGGAGCTGGACCTCCCAAGGATTCACCATAAAGATGCAAAAGCCTGGTCCGTAGGCTGCACAGTTGAGAAACAAAATAGGACCTAAGAGCTGCAACATCACTGGGGAAGAGGGGTGGCGACCTAGCTACAATGGCAAGGAAGTATGTGTGGAGGACTGACCGCTCAGTAAGCATAACGTCTCCCCCAGGTATAAAGTAGTGGTTAGCGTTTTCAGAGAGTCCGAGGTGAAGTAGTGCATCCAAGCGTACCATAGGGTTTTAAATTTGTCCCAAGTATCTTACTCCTGCACCTCCTCCATCAACATAATATCATTCACGATGTCTACCCACTGGGCAGACATCCATTATCAAGATATGAGCTGCCCGGCAGTTCATAGACAGAATTGTAGTAGGCAAGCCTGGAATCAGACGGACACGGGTAAGATAGATAAAAGGGCAATTTTAGGGGAGGGGGTTAAAGATTCATTGTAAATCTCATTATCTGAAAAATTTTGCTCAAAAACTAATATATCAAATCACATTCCCACCAAATGTGCAACTATGACCCCCTGCTTCTGTTACAATGCCAACACCCATCGGGAGGTTGCAGGAAAAATGTGGTGCAAAGAGACAGGGTCCTTATACTAACAGGATATCAATTTGTAGTTTTTTTTTTCCTGGGCAAAGCAAGAAATGGAGGACTTGGCTGCATTCTTTTGTTTGCCTCTCTACTGGTCCAACACTGTCCTGGACAGTGGACCCCCATTGGCCAATAGTGGGGTTTTCAATGGAGGAAATAGAGAGTGTAGATGTGCTTGAAAGTGTTCATTACATAGTGGCACTGTGCTGAAATATTTAGAAACACTTCATGTTTACTCCAATTAATAGACCTCTAAATACACAGAGAAGCGCAAGACACCATTTTTGTAAACTTCCCTCCTAAATGTAAAACGGATGGCAAGATTTGTTTACATTCTTCTAGATCTTAAGGCTCTATTCACACCTGAGCGTATCAATTTATTGGGGTTTTTTCATGTTTTTTTTAAAGCTTTTTACAAGCTTTATTAAATAGTTTTAGAAGTCTATTACAAGTGTTTTACAGTGTCAGGCATTTTTGCTTAGCCAATAGAAAGCACTAGGGGGAGGAGAGAGAGGAAATTAGGGGTGGAGCTGCTATTTGAGCATTTTACAAGCGTTTTTCTGCTCAAGTCAGGCATTTCTATTGAAGTCTGTGGGGCCAAAAACCCTTGTAATCTGCCAAAAAAGAAGCTCATGTACTTTTCTGAGCTTCAGGCATATTGCTTCAGGCGACAGAATGCTCACATGTGAACAGGGGCCATTGACATTAATGGGATTTTGCCTGTTGGGTGTTTTGGAGCTTCTAAGCTGAGCATTTTACAAGCTGAAAAACGCTCAGGTGTGAACAGGGCCTAAAACACAACTAAAAGACAGACTGAACAAGTATGAAAAAATCCAGTTAACATGTGAAGCACAACCCACAAAGTAAACAATCTTCCTTTGCCTCCCCTGAGTGAGCCATATTCTTCATTTATGTCTCACAAGATCCCCCTTCCAGACACTGCAGCTCATAGTGGGAGGTGTTAGCAACTGAGGTAGTGCTGTCAATCCAGGAATCAGTCGGCAGAACTTGATGTAGCCAGGTGCTGGTTGGTGAGCTACAGCCTTCTGAATCAGTAATGGCAATGGTGATAACCACACTCTCTGCAACAGCTTCTCATCCCAATGTAGAACAAGCAGGGGCAGCCTACATAAGGGTGACAACACTGCTCTGAGCTCAAGAGCAGTGCAGCATCATTGCAACACGATCACAGGAAGCTGCATTAGATGGACTTCCCCAGCAGGTGCAGATGCACTAATAATTAATATTATAATTAATTTGATGAACTAATGAACACAATACCAGAAAATGAATACAGAATAATATCAAGAAAAATATGACTGAAAATAAAATAATTTAAAAACCCAAAATCCCCAGTATTTCAATGTTTAAAGCAAGAAAATATTCTAATACCAAAGTAGAAACCAAGTCAAGCTCCAGCCATAAGTCTTCTTGTAATTTTGGATAGAGCGGGCAAAGGTTAGCTCATCTGTCAGGTTTTTATTGCTCTAGAACAGGTGATGGCAGGGCACTAGACACAGATTTTCATTGATTTTTGAAAGGTGGACAACGTCATTATTAAAATCCCCAAATGAAAATCACGAGAGTTCAACATCTTTAACTGTTTAACTGGTGACAGAAAGGAAAGCAAAGGACAGCCAATGTGTTTTGGCAACCGCAAAACCCCCCTTCATCGAAAATGAGTAATAATTGCATCTAGAAACTACGCATAATAATATACAAAGAATAAAAATAATAGTAGATAAACAGCAAAAACATGACACGCAAAAATAATAAAGTTTGTCTATGAGTAAAAACCTAAAAATTGTTGATCAGATAAATAAGTTAAACGCCTAAGGGTCGTGGTACTACCATTCTTTTTTTGTGTGTCTTTTCTAGCAGCAATTTTGCTTCATTGTCATATTTTTAACCTCTCTTTTCAGCCATGATGAAGAAGGCTTTTCTTGCTGTCCCCAGTTGAATTAAAGATTTAGGACTCTCAATTTTCATTTGGAGATTTTATTGACCAACTACCTAGGTTTTTATGGTCATCTGCGTCCCTGTTAGGTTGGTTCATTCTCTCTGTCCTGGTGACAGAAAACTTCTGGATGGAACACATGCTTTAAATCGATTGATCAAATCTTGCTTATTATTAGCCAACTCTAAGCATATAAACTGATCACACGGTAAAACATTTTGCCATAATAAACAGAGCAATAAAAAGTCAAAAACATTAAGTAAAACCTCCAAAATCCATAAAGTTTACAAACAAAATACACAATGAACATGAAACTATTTTTTACACAACAAATGATAATCAAAACGCAGAATACATTCTCCTTTGTTCTCAAGCTTTTATTAAAACTATAATGCTGGTGATCTCCAATAACCACTAACACTGCCACTGAAATTAGAATTATTGCCTATTAATTTGTTAGAATTCTTTACATAATTCAACTAAAATTGATCTCCAACATTTGTCTGATACCGACTAGCTGAATCATTCATCGCCTACCCATATCTCTAGGGTACCTTGCATGATCCCTGCACCTACGTTCCTAGGTCTGATAACCTGCTGCAGCCACTTTGAATTTCAGTTTAATTTAAGTGACAGGGTACAGGAGTAAGGATGTCCATAGACTGCCTGATAAAAGCAAGCAATGCTCCTTATTTCCATATTGCTTATGATTGTCCAATTCAGCAAGTAGGCAATAATGATAACCTCTGGCAATCAAAATCACTTGTTATCTCACAGGGAAATGTTCCAGTGTGTGGAAAAACCCCTATGGAAGCTTCAATGTACTATAAGGAAGAGAGAAGGAGCGGACGAAAAGTGCATGTGCTGCAGTCAGCATCTGGAAAAAAATTCCATGTCCTGATGCTTGTCCAAGGACAGACAACTGCCCGCCCCTCAATATCTGCTCATCTGTGGCCAGATGGTTAGACAAGTGGGGCAATGTACAGCAGGCATATATCCCTAAGATAAAATAAGCCAATAGGGAAGTTTGCCCCCTTATATTATCTGAAAAATTAAATTGAGTTTAGGATACACTAGCCCTTAACTGTGCTAAATCTAGAATATGGCCACTGTGGCTGTAAAGCCTTAAATATTATTTACCTTAATGCATTCTATGCATTACGGTAAAATAAACCTTCTGTACTTCAGGATCCCTGTACTGCCATTGGCTCCCGCTGCTCTCAATCAAATCTGGTGGCGAGGGAGCAGGGGCGGGGCCAAGCCGCATGCTCTGTGTCAATAGCCAAAAACAGGGCAGCTAGGCAGCAAGTCCGCACGTGGCAAAGTGGCTTTTCATGGGGGCACTTGCCAAAGAGGAGGGGCCTGGAGTGCTGGCGGGGGACCCCAAATGGAGAGGATTAGAGCTGCTCTGTGCAAAAGCATTGCACGGAGCAGGTAAGTATGACATGTTTGTTATTTATTTATTTTTTTTAAAAGAAGGTTTAAGGTCACTTTAAGTGTGGAAAGTTCTACTATAGGAAAGAATTGTAAAACAGCCAAGCACCAAGACCTATTGCTCCTAAAGCTGTATTATTAATAGCACTTAAAGAAGCCAGTAGGTGAGGTTGCCCCCCTCTCATTGCCTGGAAAAATAAACTTGGTTCGGGGTACACTAGCCCTTAACTGTGCTAATTCTAGAATATGGCCACTCAGTCTTTAAAGGAGTCTTTTACTGTAGCACCCCCCCCCCCCCGCACCCCACCAATCTCCCATTGTGACAGCAAGCAGGGGATCTTCTCCCCCTGCTCGCTGTCACAATCATTCATTTACAGTTCTGTGAATGTGAAAACTACAAGAACCGACAGCCTTTGCGGCTGTCGGGTTGTAATTCTCAATAAACTACCATGGCGCTGTTGAGCACTCTGGTAGTTCATGGATTCTTCCCGTCAGTGTGAAACTGCCTGCCCATATGAGGTGCGGGCAGAAAGCTTACACTGACAGTCCGTAGGAGTCCTGCATGGCACCGGCTATCTTCTGATCACGGGTGCAATGCTTTTCAGGCTCCTACAAAAAAAAAAAAAAAATTTAAGTAAATGCACATTTTTTTACCTACAAAAAATGTGCATTTTTTTTTTAGGGAACCTATCCTTTAACTGTGAAAAGTTCTACTATAAAAAAAGCAATGCTAAAACAGCCAAGTACCAAGACCTATTGCTCCCTAGGCTGTATTATCAGCAGCTCTCAAAGGCAATGACAACACAAGGCACCTCTCAAAAACTCACCTCTGAGGCCTCACGCACACTGGACATTATAATAAAGCCAGTAACATTAGCTGTAGAAAGCCGTAGAATGAGTTTTTCAGCATTTTTTAGCTGTTACGTTTTTTAACTTTTTTTAGCAAAATTATACTCCCACAAAAGCTTAAGGTCTCATGCACACAGGACGTTTTTGGATGTTTTTACAGCAGCTGTTTTTATCTACAGTCAATAAACTCCTCATCATGTTATCCTATGTGTTCATGCACACATAGGCTGTTATCAACTGTTTTTGGCTGGGGCGTTTTTGAGCTGTAAAAAAAAACCCAAGACCAGTGGATTCTGAGAAACGTTTTTCAGCAGTAAAAATGCTGAAAAGCGTGTCTCAACCTCGTCAGGCGTTTCTCTGCCTCTATTCAAAATCAATGGTTCCCTATGGGAGCCAATTATTCCCATCGGGTTCCCTATTGGAAGCCTTATCGGAATCTGGAAGCCCCATTTAACAAGGGGGTGGGGCTTCTGGATGACATCAGTGGGTGGCCCCGCCCCATGCCAATATAAGTCAATGCAGAGCATGGAGACACCATTCGTGCGAGAGATTGCGTTGTGTCAATATGGGAAGAAGAGCAGAAGTGGCAAAATAGCAGAAGACAGAAGATCAAGCAGAAGATAGAAGACCCCTCAGAAGATAGAAGGCCCGCAAAAGAGCAGAAGAAAGAAGACCCTGGAGAGGGGAGAAGAGCCGGAGAAGGGAGAAGACGCAGGAGCTGATTTAATAAAATATTTTAAAAAGCCATGTAGTGTGTTTTTTTTACACTTATTTTAGGTGAATAGGTAGGGGTACAATAGTAACATAGAAAAATGACGGCAGAAAAAGACTAAGTAGTCGATCAAGTCTGCCCCCAGTAACGTTAGTGGTGGAAAGCAGTAGCTGTAGAGCAAGTTTGTCTTTAGCTTTTTTTTTGCAAAACTATACTGCCAAAAAAGCTTATGGCTCAAAAACACTGGTAAATACCGAATAGCTGCGTTTTCAGCATTTTTAAGCAGTTTTCAGAGTTAGAGCTGTTTTACAGCTGAAAAACTCCTCTCAGAACGCACTAGTCTTGGGGTTTTTTTACAGCTCAAAAATGCCCCAGCCCACAACAGCTGATAACAGCTGTAAAAACGTCCAAAAACTTCCTGTGTGCATGAGGCCTAAAAATGTCCAGCGTGCAGGAGGCCTAAAAATGTCCAGTGTGCATGAGGCCTAAAAGCGTCCAGTGTGCATGAGGCCTAAAAGCGTCCAGTGTACAGGAGGCCTAAAAGCGTCCAGTGTGCATGAGGCCTAAAAGCGTCCAGTGTACAGGAGGCCTAAAAGCGTTCAGTGTGCATGAGGCCAAAAAATGTCCAGTGTGCAGGAGGCCTAAAAAACGTCCAGTGTGCATGAGGCCTAAAAAACGTCCAGTGTGCAGGAGGCCTAAAAAACGTCCAGTGTGCAGGAGGCCTAAAAAACGTCCAGTGTGCAGGAGGCCTAAAAAACGTCCAGTGTGCAGGAGGCCTAAAAAACGTCCAGTGTGCAGGAGGCCTAAAAAAACGTCCAGTGTGCAGGAGGCCTAAAAAACGTCCAGTGTGCAGGAGGCCTAAAAACGTCCAGTGTGCAGGAGACCTAAAAAAACGTCCAGTGTGCATGAGGCCTAAAAACATCCAGTGTGCATGAGGCCTGATGCTCTGTCTTTATGGGATGAGCAATTTACGTTACCTATACTACAGCACAATTCAGAAACTATATAAAATAGTGGATCAGTGCACTACTGCCCATCTTTTGCCGCGACTTAGACCCGACTTGAAGAATCTTGAGGTCTATGGACCTCAAGTCGCAGGACAAGTCGCACAAGTGTGAAAGGGGCCTGACTTGGAACTTTAAATTCACTTACATCTGGAAAGGTAGACTATAGCTTCTAACTTCAGCTTGTTCAATTAAGCTTTGACAATAAAACCTGGAAGCTGATTGATTTCTATGCAGAGCTGCACCAGATATTGCACTCTCCAGTCTTAGTAAATCTATCCCCATGCCTCTATGAATGCGTGAACGTAGCATGCACAAATTGTGGTCATAGTTTTCATACAATTGTGAATGCCCACAGTAGCCAGAAGCCTTATTACCAAGGGAATAAACAAAGAAAGCTAGGGAAACCAGTCACTCACGTAGTCATGAAAGGCTTTTGCTTCACTTGAATGTTCACAGGTTTCCCGTCTCTCTGGAGCAGCACAATACAGATCCCAAAATACACTGTAAACGAGAAAAGATGATAGCAGAAATTAAACGTGTCTGTAAATGAATGCTTGATTAGGCAGTCACCCAAACATGCCAACAATTTGCTGTGCCAATGCAACAGAAAGACCACTCTACGAGGAAGTGTACCGTCTGAACTACCAATATAAAATATATTGATTCTAAAATATAGTCTGCTTTATCAGCCTGAAAATTAAAGGGGCGCCATGATCAATGAGAAATACCTGTGGGCTGCCATTTCTGGCCTTGTTCGGAAAATGCTCCTTGTCTGGCTGTCCTTGGTTTTGATACTTTCAAAAAGATAATAATATTGCAATACCTGATCTTGAAAAGAAGACACCACACCACATCCCCATATGTTGCAACGAACAAGCAATTTTTATTGGCTGTTAAAGTGTCGTTCAGAATTTAACAGTGAAATGGCTGCAGCTTGACGCATTTCTCAAAACTTGGTCAGTTTCATCAGAAGTCTGCCTCTGCACACAATTTGGAGACTGTCTGGGTCTAAGCGTGTTGTAGAATTAGCTAGCAGACTTGCTTGGTGTGGATTTGAATGCAATGGCATCTGGTCTCAAAGGGCTTTTATGTTCCCTGGAATCTTCCATGGGATATGTATACGTATTAGTACTAGGTAAGCGACACATTCATGGAAGTATGTTGCAATTTGTGTAATAAAAATTGTAATTAAGGCTTGGTTCCCACTGTTGTGACCCCAAAGTTGTGTGACTTCCAGTGCGACTTTGCATTGTGACTTGCTTGCCACTTCAATGCAACTTTGGCCAATCAGAACAACATGTGACACAATGCCTTTTCCTTCTACTCTGATGTCCTTATCCTTTTTACTTCCTTGTTGCCCTTTGTTGTATGGTGTTGTATGGTGCTTAGCAGTCACCCTGACTGGGTGGAAAATGTGCTTTGGGGAAGCGACAATGCTTGGGAGGAGATTTTGAGCTGCAGGAATGGGCTGGTCCACAAGTACACAGCAAACAATGGACTGGGAGTATAGGGTTAAAAAAATACCTCTGAAGTCGTATCATGTTGCAGCTATAGTCGCATTGATAAGACATTGCAGTCTATGGCACACAAGTTAAGTCACACCAAAGATTCAGAAAAGTAGTGCACCCATTGAAATGAATGTGTCTGGACTTGTCATGTAACTTTCCGCGTCACAAGTTGCGACAAGTTGCAGCAATGTGTACCAGGGCATAAAGTGGAACTTCCCCTGCAGACTTCTGGGACACATCACAGGTCCCAGAAGACTGCGAGACCAATCACAAAGCGCAGCATGGCTCTTGCATTTGCCTGTACCATATGCTATTTATATATGATTTTATGATCTAAATAAACTCATTTTGCATCGTAGTGAAGCCGAAGCTTCTCTCTGACTACAAGTTCATGCTGCAGCCACAGCAGGGAGTGCACCCCTCTCAATGCTTGGACTTTGAGCCTTTTGGGTCTTATCACCTGGAGCAGCCTCTGGTATAGCAATGGCTCACGCATGTGCATTTGGAAGATGGTGAAGATGCCGGCGCCTGCACCAAAAGCCAATTGAAGATCAGCTCAGGTTAGGACATCGCTGGATCCAGGGGGAGGCAAGTGTCCTCATACTAAAAGTCAGCAACTACAGTATTTTTTTGGGGGGAGACTGGAGCTCCTCTTAATGTGAGGATTGCTTTTATCATCATCATTAGACACTTCCCATACCGTCTGATGAAGCAGACTTGGTTCTGAAAAATAAGGCAAGCTATCGCCATTCCAAAGCATCAGTGTATTCTGGACGCTACAAAAATATATAAAATTATACAGTGGATGGTTAATCTGTAGATGAATGGAGGTACAGTTGTGCTCATAAGTTTACATACCCTGGCAGAATTTATGATTTCTTGGCCATTTTTCAGAGAATATGAATGATAACACAAAAACTTTTCTTTCATTGAGGGCTGGTTCACACCTGAAGCGGAGCGACTTGCAGGGGGAATCGAGTCGCCCCGCTCGAGGCGACCTCAGCGCGGCTTGCAGTAGACTTCTATCATAGAAGTCAATGCAAGTCGCACTGAGGTCGCCCGAAAATAGTGCAGGAACTTTTTTCCTAAGTTGGAGCGACTTGAGTCGCTCCTATTAGAAGGGTTCCATTGCACTGCATTGAGTCTAGATGTGAACGGGCCCTCATGATTACAACATACAAGGCCATCCACCACACTGCCCCCAGCTACATTGCCAATCTCATCCGCAGATATCACCCCAATCGTCCTCTACGCTCCTCCCAAGACCTCCTTCTCTCTAGCTCCCTTGTTACCTCCTCCCATGCTCGCTTACAGGACTTCTCCAGAGCCTCTCCCATCCTCTGGAACTCCCTGCCCCAGAAAGTCTGGTCAGCCCCCACCCTGTCCGCCTTTAGGTGATCCTTGAAAACGCACTTATTCAGGGAAGCCTACCCCACCTCCACCTAAGACCCATGCTTGAGCCACCTCTATCAGATCATCCCCTGCAGCCATTACCTTTTGTACGACCTCCCCCTCCCTTTAGATTGTAAGCTCTACGAGCAGGGCCCTCCTATTCCTTCTGTATTGAACTGTATTGTAATTGTACTGTGTCCCTTCTTTATTGTAAAGCACTGCGCAAACTGTTGGCGCTATATAAATCCTGTATAATAATAATAATAATAATAATAATAATAATGATTAGCGTTTGCCTGAAGCCATTTATTATCAATCAACTGTGTTTACTCTTTTTAAATCAGAAGGACAACAGAAACTACCCAAATGACCCTGATCAAAAGTTTACATACCCCAGTTCTTAATACCATGTATTGTCCCCTTTAACATTAATGACCGCTTGAAGTCTTTTGTGGTATTTGTGGATGAGGCTCTTTATCTTCTTAGATGGTAAAGCTGCCCATTTCTCTAGGCAAAAAGCCTCCAGTTCCTGGAAATTCTTGGGCTGTCTTGCATAAAAAGCATGTTTGTGGCCAAAAAGCTCAATTTTGGTCTCATCACGCCAAATGACTTTGTGCCAGAAGGTTTGAGGCTTGTCTCAGTGCCGTTTGGCGTATTGTAAGCGGAATACTTTGTGGTATTTGCATAGTAATCGCTTTCTTCTGGCGACTCAACTATGCAGCTCATCTTTCTTCAAGTGCCTCCTTATTGTGCATCTTGGAACAGCCACGCGACATGTTTTCAGAGAGTCTTGTATTTCACCTGAAGTTATTTGTGGGTTTTTCTTTGCATCCCGAACAATTTTCCTGGCAGTTGTGGCTGAAGTTTTAGTTGGTCTACCTGACCGTGGTTTGGTTTAAACAGAACCCCTCATTTTCCACTTTGTCATTTGGGTAGTTTCTGTTGTCATTATAATTTAAAAAGAGTAAACACAGTTGATTGATAATAAATGGCTTCAGCCAAACACTAACCATGAGTGAAATAAAGGGATTTTATTAAAACTTACCGTAAAATCCTTTTCTACGAGTTCACTGACAGATGCAGCTCATCATTACGTGTGGGGTTTATGCTCGTCTCACTAGGAGTTAACTAGGCAGGGAAAAGAAACAGCTGGCCCCTCCCATGGGGGCCGTCCTCTCTTCCTACATAAACCCCCTCATAGCATAGCTCTTCAGTTCGTACACAAGCCGTACCAGAACAGAGCACCGAGGGGTGGGAGCTGCGTCTGTCAGTGAACTCGGAGAAAAGGATTTTACTGTAAGTTTTAATAAAGTCCCTTTTTCTCCTATCGTTCACTGACAGACGCAGCTCATCATGACGTGCGGGGATGTCCCCAAGCTGTGTCAAAAATAGGGGTGGGTAAACGCTAACAACAGTACCTAACTGAACCTCTAAGGAGGCGCCAGACGCGCCTACACTACCGCCTGCAAAACTTTGTGGCCAAAAGCAGCATCCGAAGATGCAAACACATCAACTTTATAAAACTTAGTGAAAGTGTGAACCGAGGACCAAGTGGCCGCCTTGCACACCTGTGACACCGAGGCCTGGAGTCTGAAAGCCCAGGAAGTGCTAACAGCCCGGGTAGAATGAGCCGTGACTGGAAAAGGGGGAACCTGCCCCGAACAGAATACACATGGGTCACGGTTTTTCTAATCCAATGAGAAATTGTAGCCAACGAGGCCGCCAATCCCATGCGCGGGCCCTCTGGCAGTACAAACAAGGCATCAGCTTTTCGAAAAGAAGCTGTAGCAGCCAAGTACACTCCTAAGGCCCTCACCATGTCCAAAGCATGCAACTCAAACTCCTTTGGGTGCGATGGGCGAGGGCACAATGAAGGCAGAACAATATCTTCATTAATGTGAAAAGAAGAGACCATCTTTGGAAGGAAGGAGGGTCGCAAGACCGCCTTATCCTTATGCATGACTAAGTAGGGAGACTTGCACGATAGTGCTGCTAATTCCGACACCTGTCTGGCGGAAGTGATGGCAACTAAAAAGGCCACCTTCTGCGACAGCAGTTGTAAGGAAATCTCCCTGATATTCTGATAAGGTGGTTTCTGAAGAACAGAAAGCACCAAATACAGATCCCACGGAGCCATCGGAGCCTTCACCCCAGGCGCCACATGTCGCACACCCTGTACAAAGGTACGAATCAACGAGTGTGAAGCTAAAGGTCTCTGAAAGAGAATGGCCAGAGCCGATATCTGGCCCTTGAGAGTACACAAAGCCAGTTTTTTTGTTCAGGCCCTGTTGCAAAAAAGTCAGGACCCTAGACACGACATAAGAGCGAGGGTTATGACCCTCCGCCTCGCACCAAGCTATGTAAGCCTTCCAGGTGCGGTGATAAATCTTGCGAGAAGTACACTTGCGAGCTTTTAACAAAGTAGGGATTACGGAGTCGGCGACTCCCCTGTCCCTTAGCACCTGGGAGACTAAGGAGAATGAGGCACCCCCACACTGCCGCACACCAACACCCCACAGTGCACCAGGGAACCCAGGAGGACTGCACCCACCACCACCAGCACCCACAGGGAGCCCAGCTATACTTGCTGTTCCGCTGCCTGTTTTTGGATGGATCGTCAGAGGAGCTGCGCCGTCAGATCACCACCGTTCCACAGAGAAGGGAGATGCTGCAGACACGTGTATTTGCAGAGCATGCAGTCAAAATGGCCGCCGTTAAACACTAGAGGCCAAAACACACCTTCAGGGAACGTGCAGTACCGCAAATGGCCGCTCTGAGCGCTAGAGGGAAAGCCCCATAGGCCCAAAATGTCTGCGGCTACGGCAAAATGGCGGCGGTCCATCGCAAAATGGAGGCTGATCGCCGCATGGCGGCGAAAAATCTATACGAATGGCCAGACGATCGGTGCGGTGCGGGGGAGGGGAAGGGGGGTGCGGGGGGTGAACGGGAGCTCCACGCGTCCCACCAGCGGCTACCTAGCAAGACATTTTTTTTTTGTTTTGCGGCCGTAGGTCCCCCTTTCCGCCCCTAAAAAGGGGGGGGAAGGCAGGAACTCTCACTCACCACTCCGACGAACGCCGCGGGTAGCCACCCAGTCGCAGACCTTCCGCCCCCTCTTAGGCGGTATGCTGCGGGCCAGAAAATCGCCCTTCCCGAATCGCATCCGGGAGTGGGCGCAAGGGGGGGTCACCCCCGGCCGCCCGCACGGAATGGGCACGATGCAGCGGGTCCCCATACATCGGGACTGGTTCGCATCGGTTGGCCAGGTCGAGGACAGTACAGAGCCCAAAGACTCTCTATGCCCCGACCAGCTTCTTGATAGCAGATCAATTGCTTGATAGAAGACAAATAAGTAAAAGAAAATTAAATAAAAAATGGTCACAAACAGGGCCGCAATTCCCCTGAAGGGAAGTCAGGTCAACTTCTTGCAAACTAGGCATTGAAACTGAAGAGCTATGCTATGAGGGGGTTTATATAGGAAGAGAGGACGGCCCCCCATGGGAGGGGCCAGCTGTTTATTTTCCCTGCCTAGTTAACTCCTAGTGGGACGAGCATAAACCCCACACGTCATGATGAGCTGCGTCTGTCAGTGAACGATAGGAGAAAAATGTTTTTGTGTTCTCATTCATATTCTCTGAAAAATGGCCAAGAAATCATAAATTCTGCCAGGGTATGTAAACTTATGAGCACAACTGTATGTACTGTGATGTTATTCGGTACTGTATTAATATCATAATATCCTTTATGGAAGTACATATTTTAGATGTTTTTATATTTATATTGAACAATAAAATTGATGTTTTTATAAAAAAATATTAAAGCCTTGTGGAATAACTAATGACTAGAGCTGCCTGGCTAAAATGAGAATCACTTTTTTTTGCTTATAATAAAGATCACAATTCTCTTACGTTTCTTACGGGGCAACATCATCTTTCACATTATACAAAAAAATTGGGCTAACTTTAGTTTTTTTAATTCACTGAAGTGTGACACCTCAAGCGAGCTCCCGCAGCTCAACTCATTGTGCAACTCATTCACACACTCGGTAAGGGATTGCGCCACCATGGCTGACGCCAGGGCTGGTCTCATGGCCGACCCCGCCAACAAGAACAGTGCCTTGGATACCGCCTCCATCCGCTTATCGGCTGGATCCTTAAAAGAGGGAGACCTCTACAAGAGGATGGTCGTTGCCTTATTCAGGCGAGCCACCGGAGGGTCCACTGCGGGGGATGCCCACTTCTTCACAAAACTATCCTCAAAGGGATAGCGTACAGTGAAACATTTGGGCAAGGCAAAGGAATTCTGCGGACGCTGCCATTCCTTATAGACCAGCTGGTCAAAGAATTGATCATAGGGATAAGCCCTAGGGGACCTAGGTGGCTTAAAAGACCCACAAACATATGCAGTCTCCTGCGACTCCCCGGCTTGGTCCAGTCGCAAGGACGCACGGATATTGGCAATCAGGGAGGCCACCAGCGCCCTCTCGCGTGCTACTGAGGCCCCCTGGCCTTCCTCGCCATCCAAGGGCTCCAGTTCACCATCTAAGAGCTCCACGGGGGTCCCCGTGACCACTGAGGCCCCTTCCGGTTCAGAATCCATCTTCCCCCGATGAAGGAGGGGAGTGGACGCTTTTTAGTCACCCCCTCCCGGGGAAAAAATTCCCCCAATACGAATCTTAGCTGATCCTGGGGAACCAGAGTCCCCAGCGGAGGTTGCGCTTCAACCGACTCCTCCTTGGAAGGACCCGCAGGTTCAGCCGCCATTGAGCCACCGGACACTGACAGGCCAAAAGGCCCTGACACCCCCACAATGCAGCCCCACCACTGCCCCACAGATCAACCGGGAGACACCCAGGAGGATTGCACCCACCGCTACCAGCACCCCAGGGAGAGCCCAGCTATACTTGCTGTGTTTGATTGCCCCTTAAGCGCTGCATCCCAGTAGGAGTGCTGTGCCGCCAGTCAGGAGCCTGCGCCACCCTGTGCCATCCATGTTGTCCCAGAGTGAAAGAGGAAGAAGCGGCGTGAGCCGCATGTTTTCATCCACAGGCACATCAAACATGGCCGCCGAGCGGTCACAAGACACCAAAGCCTGTTACACAGGCCGCAACTACGGCAAAATGGCCACCGGTCTATCACTAAAGGCCAAAATAGGCCACAAAATGGCCGCGGTAAAATGGCGGCGATCCGCCGCATGGCGGCTTTTAGAGCGTGGGGTGCGGTATGGGGGAGGGAGGTGTAGGAGGGGGCGATCCCGAGCAAAGACACCCAGGGGGACCTGTAGCTCTAGGAACCCTCCACCGGCTGGCCTAGTCCGCTAAAAACGTCCAGCCCCCCCCTCCACACCCCTGGGGGGAAGAGGGGGTCACTCACCAATCTGATGGGCGTAGCGGGTAGCCACCCGGTTGCAGACCTTCCTCCCATCTGGTGGAGAGGGATGCTGCAGGCCAAGCGCCCCTGGACATGAGCAGAGTCCGGTCACTGGGCGCAAGTGGGGGTCACCCACTGGCCTCCCGCACGGAACGGGTACGATGCGGCAGACCCCGCCAGGGCTAAGGGTAGCTTGCATCGGTCGGCCGTGCTGGGGAAAGTTCAGGATTCGGGATATCCCCTATGCCCCAGCCGGCTACTTGATAGCAGTCTTCTATCAGATAGCTTGAAAAACTCAAAGAAGAAACAATCTGTGCAACCACAGGTCCCAGCAGGGAACCAGGTCTAATTCCTTGCACTAGGCATAATAAAACTGATATGCTATGCAGAGCAGGGGGTTATATGCTGGAGTGAGGACGGCCCCCTGGGAGGGGTCAGCTTGCTTTTTTTCTATTTGCCTAGTCTACTCCTAGTAGGATGTGCATAAACCCCACTTGTCAATGAAGGGCTGCTTCTGTCAGTGAACGTAAGGGAAAATGTGTTTGAAAGACTGCTGTACAAATACAGTGTGACACATAAATATTTCAACAACCGCCATTTTATTCTCTAGGCTCTCTGCTAAAAAATATAGATGTAGGCGGTCCCCTAGTTTCAAACATCCGACTTGCAAACGACTCCTATTTACAAACGGAGGGAGACAACAGGAAATGAGAGGAAATCTCCCCCTAGGAAGGGAAATTCACTCCTGTAAGAGTTATTATGGGAAAAAGGTGTCTCCACTGATGCTTTATCACCAATCCTTGTTTTCACAACAACCCAAAACTGTCAAAATCCAATTATCATTGGGACAGGAAGTGAGGTGAAATCTTCTGAACAGAAACCTAGACAGCAAAACAAACATTACAGGGGTGATAACCCTTCCCTATGCTACCCAAAAAGCTTAAAAATAGTTGTTTTGGCTGGAGCTACACTTAAAAAATGTAACTGTTCCAACTTACAAACAAATTCAACTTAAGAACAAACCTACAGTCCCTATTTTGTTTGTAACCCGGGGACCGCCTGTATAATGTTTGGAGGCTCTAAGTAATTTTCTTGCAAAAAATACTGATTTTAACTTATAAACAACAAGTGTCAAAAAAGGCTTAGTCTTTCAGTGGTTAAACTGCCCCCATTTACAAACTGAAGTTCATCCCTTCGATCTAAATTGGAACAAAAGATACTTTGTTTATAGTTATAGTTAACTCAGTGCTGAGCAATATTGATAAACATTTGCCTTTTTTTGTTTACAGCTCTGAACAGAGAACGGCTCTGCACTTGTCACACAGAATTGTGGAAATGCCGGATTAAGATTGTGAGGGGGGTTGAATCGAGATCACGAATTTCTAACGATTAATCATGCAGCTCTACTAATGACAGAATAAAAAAGTCCTACTTAATATAGAATTGCTCGTTCTTAGGTCGATATTTTTGAGTCACAAACCTGGGACAAGCATGTAGAGCATGAAAATTGTCTTTTATTTCTAAACATTTTTTTTTAAAAAAGCATTTTTCATTTTTCACAAAAGGAAATGGGTAAAGTCCTTACATCAACATATCAAAACAGACACATATAAAGATGGCTTATCAAGAGATCTGCCAGGTAAAGACTGAAGAATTTTTTTGATACTTTTTTTACACCGACCCCTTTTACACCGGACGGCTGTATAAGCAGTGATTTGCCGCCCGTAGCGGGGTGCTTTTAACCCCCCCCAGTAGGGGTTAAAAAGGGGTTAAAAGCGCCCGTGTTGTGGCGTGTCCAAAGCACTTTTCTGGCACTTTGGAAGTCCTGGCCATTCATTTCATTGGGCAGGGGCGGTGTAGGAGCGGCGAATACACCGCCCAAAGATGCTGCTTGCAGGACCTTTTTTCCCGTCCTGCAAGCGCACCGCCCCAGTGTGAAAGCACTTGGGCTTTCACACTGGGGAGACAGGAGTGGCCGTTTTCAGGCGCTTTACAGGCGCTATTTTTAGCGCTAAAAGGCCTGAAAACCCCCCAATGTGAAAGGGGTCTTAGTCAGAAAGCACCACCAACAAAGCATCAGCAGTACAGCCAGGCAAATAGTATTTTTAGAAAGAGACGTTAGAAATGAAAAGTTGCATATGCCTTCCCTTTTAAGACAGGGAATCTGTGTGTACACAATGCTATTATTTATGGTGATTGCTGGCTGGATGAATGAACCAACGTCATGTTCTATCCCTTGGGGACTCTTGCACGGAGATGTGACCGCCTTCACTGTCATCCCCCACTTCCTGCATCAGACTTGTTACTGTTATATATTATTGCTCTTTGTACTGTCTACAAATAAATGGCAGTACGTCAAAGGTACTTTTATATACTAGAATACAAATAATGAGTGAAAGAAAGAAGCAACAAACACAAAAACATAATTCAGCATCAAATCAAGTTTTTTTTTTAAAAAAAAGTTCAACTCATCTTTAGAGTTAGAAATGTTCTGTCATTATCATCACATTAAAAAAAACTGGGAATAATTTCCAATTTCAGCACAATATAATTACACAGCAGACGTGCTACTGCCACTCTCTCATCCATAAAGATCTTTTATGCACTGTGTAATTTCTAGTCTGTAGCTGTCATATTAGATAGTCACAGGCTACATAGATAAAGCTTGATTTTACAAAAATGTACTAACTTACCACCACCAAGAATGGAGAAATCCGGGGGGTTCACCCAATGTAATGTTTTTTTCCCATCTTATCTAAATAAAGAAAAAAAAATATCAAGAATTAAATACAGTGAGATAACAAAGTTGGACTAGAACACATACATAAGCAATTATGTAACCCAAAGCAACCAATCAGAATTTAGGGATAGGGAGATTACTGAAAGCAGATCAAATGATTTCTGATGGCTACTGCACACCATTGCTCTCTGCATTAAATAGGCCCAGCACTGAGATAAGCAGGTAAATAAAGTGTCAGCTCCTAGGGAAATTATACAAGACCTGTGACTAGAAAGAGGACCTGTCCCAGGTGACACCTCTAAACATACTGTAGCATATTAGGAAGAAATGAAAACACATTCAGAACTGCATGAATGCTACTGAGAGAATAGATAATAAAATAAAACATTTACAAGGTTCCGAGTCATACTGACAAAGCTCTACAAAAGAGAATTGGAGCCAAACTACAAATACAAAAAAAAAAATCTGTTAATCCAACGTGTTAATGACAAAATCATTTAAAGTGGTTGTAAACCTCAGGCATGAAATATGAACAAAGAATATCCCTCTATAGTGTGTGCTTGTCTCAATCCAGAGAGCTAAGTATCATTTCCATCTGCTGCCTCGCTCCTCTGCTATCTACATAAGTCAAGTTTTCCTGACACCAAGAGGTAAAAAGATGACAGGGGAGGGAGCTCAAGCACACAGCCTGTGGTTGACAGCCTCAGCTCTTTTCCTGTGTGAAAAGGGGGGGGGGGTGCCCCTTGCCTCCAATCAGCTCTTAGCTCTCCTCACTGAGCTCTGCAGAGTGTAACGTGGGCTCCCTGTCCCATGCTTTCTGAAAGCTCAGGTGAGCTGTATAAATTCTGTACTTTGACTGGATGTAGGGGAAAGACGGCTATAGATAGATGGGTACAACTTGTGTAGGAGGATTTGCTAAATCTCTGTATCGTTTGAGGCCAGTCACTCCACTGGGTAAAGGTTTACAACCACTTTAAACTTAAAATGGAATTTCAGCCAAAAACTAACTCTAAATCTACTGGTAGAAACATTTTATTCCATCTAACCCTGTAAAGCAAAATTTGATAAACGTACCTTTTCTGAAGCCGATCCGGTCCGGTCTCCAGCGGCGAATGCGGTGTGCAGGAGAGACAGCCGACAACTTCACCCATAGAGTTACTATGGGGCCTCCATTGTCTGCTGCCTCTCCTGCACACAAAGAAGAAGTCGCTGCTGACAGCTCAGCCTGGTACTGGACCGGAGCGGCTGCAGAAAAGGTCTGTATAGTGATTTCTTCTTTTCAGGGCTAGATAGATTAGTCTTAGAATGTGGCTGCCTGTAGATTTAGGCTGGATTCACACCAGTCCGGTGCGAATTCCAGCCTGTCTGCTGCCGGGAAGGGGTGGAGCCACCGTTCGGCGGCTCCTGTCCGTTCCCACAGCGCAGCAGCTGCGGGGGGAGAGATGAGGGAGGGGCCGCGAGTGCGGGAAAGATCCCCGTTCAGTGTGGAGTGCATCTCTGTGTTAGATGCGCTCCCATTGAACTCAATGGGCTGGGAATTCGCACTGCACAGAAAATGCACACGTTTTTGGTGCAATGCGGAGTGCGAATGCACCACACATATGTGAACCGGACACATTGAAAACAAGTGTCCTGCGAATTGGATGCGGTTTAAGCCGCATAGGTGTGAACCCAGCCTTAGAGTTTTTGGCTGAACTTCTACTTTGAGCCCTGGTTCAGATATGTGCGATGTGGGAAACGGCGCGATTGCAGAGTCAGTTCCCGCATCGCACCTCTCCCGCAGGCAGTTCACACTGCTTTCTGCGAACCGCTGGCGGGTGTCATTACAAAGTTAATGATGCCCCCAGTTTTGTTCACAGATAGCAGTGCGAACTGTGAACTGCCACATGAATCGGGATGCATGGGTGCGATCTCATGCGATGCGATTCTAGCGCGGGGGAAAAAAAAAAAAAAAGGGACATGTATCTTTTTTTTTTTTGGGAACCTAATGCTAGTTCAGCTATACAAGTGTATGGCTGAACTCGCACTGCTCAGAGATCGCATGTGATCAGAACCTGCAGTGCGGGTGCGAAGCACATGCAATCTCTGAGATCACACATATCTGAACCAGGGCTAAATCTAGACCAGGGTTCCGTGGAACCCTAGGGTTCCTCCAGAGGTTGCTAGGAGTTCCTTGAGCAATGATCAATTTCTACCTCTCAGATAAATTCCCACTGATACTATTGATCTTTTTAGCTATCTGTAAGGGGGTAATTCTTCCCAATGACCACAAGTGTAAGGAGCATTCTTCCCATTGACCATCACACTAATGTATCATGAGTTGTAGAGTTTTAATTTTTAGCAGGGGTTCCCAGAGACCAGAGAATTATTTCAAGGGTTCCTCTGTGTTGAAAAGGTTGAGAAAGGCTGATCTAGACAGATAAACAAATACCAAATATAAAATTAAAAAATTGAATGTATTTTTACATTCAAAAAATGACTTCATTTTTACAGTAGTTTCTTGGAATTATCAGAACAGCAACACTCACAATAGAAGGGAAAGAGCTGACATTAGGAGCCAAATAGCCTCTGCTGCAGTACACATGTGCCAATAGGGAACATGCTGGGAGTAGGACAGAGCAGAGTAGACAAAGGACTCAAGTATGCTGCTCTTCTTTAACTGACCAATCATCGGGGGGGGGGGGGGGGGGGTTTCTGACAAAGCTGTGCAGCCTGGCTGGGGTGTTTGCATCATAAACCTGCTGAACAAACCTTTTAGGCAAGGATTGATTCACACATGCAGTATGTTTAACCCCTTCACAAATATGTGTTCATGGCTTGAAGGGGTTAAACCAGGGTGATGGCTGCAGCTGCATGCATTACACCGATACCGTTTTTCTTAGAGCCAGTGGTTGGCTTTTTAGTGATAACAACCAATGCAACTGTTATCCTAAAGGAGCGGGAGGGGACTCCGCACCACCTTCCGCCACTCTTCCAGGGCCTCTCGCCCCACCGGGAGGCCCAAGCCACCAACTGGGGCATCCGCCGGCTAGGCTGAGACCCGAATAAAGCCCGTTTCGACTTTGACCGTGTCTCCGATGTAAAAACCAGGAAGCAGCGTCATGACATCACTTACTGTTTACTCAGCTGCCAATGGCACCGATTTAAAAAAAATTAGTGTTCAGAATCGCAGATTTTGACAATCTGAATACTTTTAAGTGCAAAATAAAGAGTACCTGTCACCACCTATTACTGTCAGAAGGAATGTTTACATTCCTCGTGACAGCAATAAAAGTGATCAGATTTTTTTTTTCTTTTTTTAAATGGACAAGGTTAAAAAAATAAATAAAATAAAATGAATAATAATAAAAAAAAAAAAATGTTAAAGCCCCCCCCCCCCCCGTCCCCATGTGCTCGCGCAGCAAAGAAACCGCATACGTTAGTCGTGCCCGCAAATGTAAATGGTGTTCAAATCACACATGTGAAGTATCGCCACAATCGTCAGAGTGAGAGCAATAATTCTAGCAAAAGATCTCCAATCATTAAAAATCTCCATTGGCGACGCTTTAAAAAAAATGAAGTACCGTAGTTTGTCACCATTCCACGAGTGTGCACAATTTCAAAGCCTAACATGTTAACTATTCACTCAGAGTAACATCATCTTTCACATTATACGAAAAAAATTGGGCTAACTTTACTGTTTTGGTTTCTTTTTTAATTCATGGAAGTGTCTTTTTTCCCAAAAAATTGCGTTTGAAAGACCGTTGCGCAAATACCGTGGGACATACCCGCAACTGGCATCCATACCATCACACAGCAGTACACAATGAGGGGGGCCAGGTATTGTGAGTCATTTAGGCCCCTTTCACACTTACGCGACTTGTCCTGCGACTTGGGACTGCAAAGTCGCATGACAAGTCGTTCCCCATTATTTCCAATGAGTACCATTCATATCTGTACAACTTCAAGTCGCGCCAACTTCAAAGTAGTCCCTTGTATTACTTTGGCCCAACGCAACTTAAGGTCCATAAACTTCAATGTTAAACCCTCAAAGTCGCATGCAAATTGCACTTGAATAATATAGATGCGATTTCTGTATGACTTTGTAATATGCTTTCATTGTGCCAAAGTTGCAAAAAAGTCAGACCAAAGTCGTACTGATGCGGTAAAATCACAGTAAAATTACGGCAAAATCGTGGTAAAATTGGGGCACATAAGTGTGAAAGGGGCCTTAGGGTTCTGTGTTGCTGCACACCTCTACCCCTCTAGAGCATATCCCAGTTTTTCTTCCGTTTTGCCTTGCTCTAGCTGCGTGAAATGTCTTTTTTTTCCTTTTTTTTTTTTTTACCCCCTGAAATATCACTAGGCTTTCAAAATTCTTGCAGGGGCAGCTGCTGGGAGGAGGGATTAGCAAGGTGCCCCCCATTGACGCCCCTACCCAGAACTACATCTCCCAAAAGCCCTGTCTCTACATACACTACATGGGAAGGCTTTTGGGAGCCAAGCCAACAGTAGTAGTTGGCTTGGAGAGAAATCAATGTACGTAGGTGGCAAGGGACAGGGAAGTGCAGTGATAGGTGGAGTCCTGTAGTCCAGAAGAGAAGGACTCATATAGGGATAGACCATTATATGGGAGTTCTGTGCAGAAGAGACAGTGTTGTCAGCCAACAGCAGGAAGTCAGAAGTGTCCTGGATTCCTGGCAGAATCAATAGATATTCTCTACTTAGTTTTGCCTTTAGTTATACTTTAAGAATGCTCTTTTTTTTACTTTTGGTTTTAGATAGAGTGGAGAGAGATTAGAACACTGTGTCCCCATTATGGAGATTCACCTCCCCTATTTGTTCTGTTTACCAAGCTCATTGGAAGTGAAAGTAAAGAAAACCCCAAATTTTGGGTTGTCCCCAGAAAAGCAATAGGGCAAATCTTCCAAAGGAGACACTAGTTCAGGTGACCTGGGGTCCCCAATGAATTCCCTTCATTTGCAGGGATTTCCTCTCACTTCCTGTTTGGCTATAGTACAGGAAAGGAAATCTCTGCAATGGGACACAAATGGTGAAAAAAAAAAAAAATTGACAGGGACACAGCCTGCTGTCCTCTATGGGTGGTCGGATGGAAAAACGGACAGACTGTTTCCATCCGACTGTCATCTTATCCGCCAGGCGGATGGGGAACAGATCCCTAGCCGCTAGAGCTATACGACTGATGGTTTAAAAAACGCAATCTTGATTCAACCGGTTAATTAATCCGGCATTTTCATGATTCATTGCAGAGCCGTTCTCTGCTCACAGCTGACAGCTGTCAACAAAGGCAGCCTGCCAAGTTTATGACAACATTGCTCAGCGCTGAGAGAGAAAAAGAAACATTGTATCATTCGGTTCTTGTAGATCAAAGGGGTGAATTTTGGTCTGCAAACAAGGTCAAGTTTAACCATTTAAAGACTAAACCTTTTCTGACATTTGTTGCTTACAAGTTAATCATTAATTGCAAGTTAAAGCGGTTGTATACCCATCGATTTGATAGTGTCAAAAAAGAGTTAATATTCCCGGCATGCCGGAAATGCTAGCTGTCTCCTTGATTGTGCTCTCAACCAAACTAGCAAACCATCCAATGGGTGGTGTCATAATGGATCACATGTGCAGCATCATGGCAGTTGCAGATTAAACAGAGGCTAAGATGTCAGCTTCCTTAGCTGAAAAAGATAGGAGAGTAGACAACCACTTTAAGGCTCTGTTCTTGGAAGCCTTCTGTTCTCTATCTACACCTCCTCTCTTGGTCACTTGATAATCGTCCAGGGCTTCCAATAGCATCTACAGGGTGGGCCATTTATATGGATACACCTTAATAAAAATGGAAATGGTTGGTGATATTAACTTCCTGTTTGTGGCACCTTAGTATATGTGAGGGGGGAAACTTTTCAAGATAGGTGGTGACCATGGCGGCCATTTTGAAGTCGGATATTTTGAATCCAACTTTTGTTTTTTCAATAGGAAGAGGGTCATGTGACACATTGGTTTTAACGTAACTTTATTCTTTCATGAGTTATTCACAAGTTTCTGACCACTTATAAAATGTGTTCAATGTGCTGCCCATTGTGTTGGATTGTCAATGCAACCCTCTTCTCCCACTCTTCACACACTGATAGCAACACCGCAGGAGAAATGGTAGCACAGGCTTCCAGTATCCGTAGTTTCTAGGTGCTGCACATCTCGTATCTTCACAGCATAGACAATTGCCTTCAGATGACCCCAAAGATAAAAGTCTAAGGGGGTCAGATCGGGAGACCTTGGGGGCCATTCAACTGGCCCACGACGACCAATCCACTTTCCAGGAAACTGTTCATCTAGGAATGCTCGGACCTGAGGTGCACCACCACATTATGGGTATTAGGTCCGAGCATTCCTAGATGAACAGTATACCACCCTGTATAGGTCGATGACTCCCAAATCTATCTGTCTACTCCTCACCTCACTCCTTCAGTCTCCTCTCACATTACTAACTTACTAACTGACATATCAGCATGGATGTCACACCACTTCCCTAAACTAAATATTCCCCCTCCCCACCCCTGCCCCCCTCCATGACATTTCCATCAAAATCGATAATGCAACCATCAATCCCTCCCCTCATGCCAGGGTACTAGGTGTAATCCTAGACTCTGACCTGTCCCTTTCAGCCCCAAATTCAATCGCTGCCAAAAGCTTGTAGACTTCACCTCCGTAACATCTCTAAAATACGCCACTTTTTAACAATTGAAACCACCAAGCTCCTCATTCACTCCCTTGTTATCTCTCGCCTTGACTATTGCAACTCCCTTCTCATTGGCCTACCTCTCCATAGGCTATCCCCTCTTCAGTCTATTATGAATGCTGCTGCCAGACTTATCCACCTTACAAACCGCTCAGTGTCTGCCACCCCTCTCCTCCAATCCCTACATTGGCTCCAGATCGCCCAGCAAATAAAATTCAAAATACTAACCACAACATACAAAGCCATTCACAACTCTGCCCCGTGCTAAATCACCAATCTTGTCTCCAAATATCACCCAAACCGTCCTCTCCGTTCCTCCCAAGACCTCCTACTCTCAGGTTCCCTAGTCTCCTGCTCCCATGCTTGTCTCCAGGATTTCTCCAGAGCCTCTCCCATCCTCTGGAACTCTCTGCCTCAATCTGTCCGGCTATCTCCTACTCTAGCTTCCTTCAGGAGCTCCCTGAAAACTCATCTCTTCAGGTAAGCCTATCATGCCTCCAACTAATCTTTTACCACTTCCATCAGCTCACTCCCCACAGTTACAACCTTTTGTAGATTGTATGCTCTTCTGAGCAGGGCCCTCTTAATCCTCTTGTATTCTACTGTATTGTACCTGTATTGTCCCCCTTTTATATTGTAAAGTGCTGCGTAAACTGTTGGCACTATATAAATCCTGTATAACAGGGCTTGACAAATTTGCTTTGAATCTAGGAGCCAGTTTTTTTTAGCGTAGTGTTGGGTTGTCAGCGCCCGGGATAAGGCGAGTAATTTGCGCCCCACCCCCACCTTACTCACAGCAGAGCAGCCAGTCAATAACTCCACCATCGTTACATCAGGGTTATAGGCTGGCCAGAAAGAGTGACACTAAACACCTGTTATAGGGGGAAACTCCTTATTATGCTGAATGTATCGTGACTGTGACATGTAAAACACCCTCATCTGCTGCCTAATGGAGCTTGGTAAAAACATGTCTCTATTGCACATCTAAATAAACTCTTAATGACACTTTAAATTAAAATACAAAAAAAGATGAAAGAAGTATTCAAATATTGCTGATCTTCTGCTGCCTCTTTGCAGCCACTTCCTGCCTGCATGTGTTTCCCCCACGGTGAATATTCATTGCTCTGGTGGGTTTCCGGTCACCGTGAAATACTGCAGCTCAGCTACATAAAGAGTGGCAATTGTTGATGGTACACAGGGCTTTATCACAATTTTGATGCTTAGAACAAAGGTCACGTTTCTCGCGGTGTGACATCTTTCACATTATACAAAAAATTAGGCAAACTTTACGGTGGTTTTTTTTTTTTTTTCTTAAATCATTAAAGTGTATTTTTTCCAGAAAAGATTGCATTTGAAAGACCGCTGCGCAAATACCGAGTGACATAAAATATTGCAACAGCTGCCATTTTGTTCTCTAGGGTCTCTGCTAAAAAATAATATATAATGTTTGGGGGTTCCAAGTCATTTTCTAGCAGAAAATAGTTTTT
>BLSH010164691.1:437268-458184 GCA_018402905.1 Glandirana rugosa | reverse complement strand
GTTATAGGCTGGCCAGAAAGAGTGACACTAAACACCTGTTATAGGGGGAAACTCCTTATTATGCTGAATGTATCGTGACTGTGACATGTAAAACACCCTCATCTGCTGCCTAATGGAGCTTGGTAAAAACATGTCTCTATTGCACATCTAAATAAACTCTTAATGACACTTTAAATTAAAATACAAAAAAAGATGAAAGAAGTATTCAAATATTGCTGATCTTCTGCTGCCTCTTTGCAGCCACTTCCTGCCTGCATGTGTTTCCCCCACGGTGAATATTCATTGCTCTGGTGGGTTTCCGGTCACCGTGAAATACTGCAGCTCAGCTACATAAAGAGTGGCAATTGTTGATGGTACACAGGGCTTTATCACAATTTTGATGCTTAGAACAAAGGTCACGTTTCTCGCGGTGTGACATCTTTCACATTATACAAAAAATTAGGCAAACTTTACGGTGGTTTTTTTTTTTTTTTCTTAAATCATTAAAGTGTATTTTTTCCAGAAAAGATTGCATTTGAAAGACCGCTGCGCAAATACCGAGTGACATAAAATATTGCAACAGCTGCCATTTTGTTCTCTAGGGTCTCTGCTAAAAAATAATATATAATGTTTGGGGGTTCCAAGTCATTTTCTAGCAGAAAATAGTTTTTTTCTATTTGTAAGCAACAAATGTTAAAAAGAGTTTAGTCTCTAAGTGGTTAAATTTCCTTATCTAGAGGCCGGGAGTAAATTCCTTTGATCTCCACTAAGATACATTGTATGTGGTGTTTATAGTTAGCGAGTTTGCAGACTGCCCGGTTGACGGCTGTGTTTTTTTTTTTCTTATAGCTGTCAGCTTAGGCAGGGAACTGCTTGTAGATGCGGTTACACAGAGAGGGGAGAGGAGTATCGGAAGCCACTCGCCAGGACGCGATTTCTAGTCGCCATGGCGACCTGGCGACCGGGGTTTGTCGAGCTCTGCTGTATAAAAATAATAATAATCACTATTTTTTGCTAGAAAATTACTTAGAACCCACAAACATTATATATATATTTTTAGCAGAGACCCTAGAGAATAAAATGGCAGTCGTTGCAATATTTTATGTCACACTGTATTTGCGCAGCGGTCTTTCAAACACAATTTTTTAGGAAAATTTACACTTCAATTAATTAAAAAAAAATATATAACAAAATAATAAAGTTAGCCCAATTTTTTAATATAATGTGAAAAATGCTGTTACACCGAAAATGGTGAGAGAATCATGATCTTTATTCTAAGCAAAAAAATCATTTTATCCAGAATTGTGCAGCTCTACTATCCATCTATTTTTAGCAGATTGGATAAGATCAGATGTTGGGGGGTGTCGACATACGCCACTCCATAGAGAGCAATAGATGGTCCGAATAGGTCTGTCTGAAAAACTGACAGGTGGACCCATTTAGTTTGTCACTGTGAAAGGGTCCTTACTGCCTGGATCACCAGATGAGAACAGAAGAAAGCAAGATCAAAGAAGAAAACAAAACGCAACCATCACATTTAAGAATTGGTAAGCTGCAATATATTACATGTTCGCTTTTGGGTTTAATACCACCAAGAAAAACTTTGGGTATTGTGCATGTATTGCAGATATGTATGGTATACATGTTATATATATATATATATATATATATATTAGAGCTGCACGATTAATTGTATTAAAATCCAGATCTCGATCCACCCCCCCTGCGATCTCCATTGGGCATTACCGCGATTTTCAGTGCAGTTAATGGGGTCCGACTTGCGGGGCGACTCAGCGTGACTTGACAGTAATAAAAGTCAATGCAAGTGCCTGAAGTCTTTTCAAGTCAGAGCGACTTGAGTCTCAGGCTGCATTCACACAGGGGCGATCCGACTTCAGGCACGACTTTGCTAGGCAACTTGCAGGCTACTTGCAGGCTACTTCCAGGCTACTTCCAGGCTACTTGGAGGCAACTTGGAGGCAACTTCAAGCTTGACTATGCCAGGCGACTTTGCCTGTGGCCAATCAGAGCGGGGAGGGAGGTGGTTGCCCTGGATAAATTCTTTTCTTTTAGTCGCTTCCATGTAGATGGGGGATCCGACTTGGAGGCGACTTCTATTGAATCCTATGGGCACAAGTCGGATAGAAGTCACCTAGAAGTAGTACAGGAACCTTTTCAGAAGTCGCCTTGAAGTCGGAGCGACTTCAGTCGCGTATATTAAGACGGCTCCCATTCATTTCAATGGGATTTCAGATGTCAAGCGACTTGGGGCGACTTGAGGCAACTCAAGTCGGATCGCAAGTCGCCCCTATGTGAATGGGCACTCACGGGAGACTTCCAAGTCTGGGCAGAAAGCCAAGTTCTGAATCACCATTGATAAAAGAAGCTAAAAAAGATACAAAGTAATTTACTTCAAAGGAATGAACTCTGAATGAACTCCCCTTGTATAGATGTTCGGTTTAACCATTTAAAGAGTAAATCTTTCCTGACACTTGCTATTTACAAATAAAAATCCATTATTTTGTGCTAGAAAATGACTTGGAACCCCCAAACATTATAATTTTTTTTAGCAGAGACCCTAGAGAATAAGACGGCGGTTGTTCCAATATTTTATGTCACACGCTGTTTGCGCAGCGGACTTTTAAACGCAATTTTTTTGGAAAAATTACCCTTTCAAAAAACGAAAGTGCTGTTAGCCCAATTTTTTTGTATATTTAATATATTACGCCACGAGAATCGTGAGAGAATCCAGATCTTTATTCTAAGCAAAAAAATTGTGATTCTCATTTTGGCCAGAATCGTGCAGCTCTAATATATATATATATATATATATATATATATACACACACATATACACACACACATACACACACACACACACACAGTTGTGCTCATAAGTTTACATGGCAGAATTTTTGATTTCTTGCCCATTTTTCAGAGAATATGAATGATAACACAAAAACATTTCTTTCACTCATGGTTAGTGTTTGGCTGAAGCCATTTATTATTAATCGACTCTGTTTTCTCTTTTTAAAAAAGAATTACAACAAAAAAATACCCAAATGACCCTGATCAAAAGTTTACATACCCCAGTTCTTAATACCGTGTATTGCCCCCTTTAACATCAATGACAGCTTGAAGTTTTTTGTGGTATTTGTGGATGAGGCTCTTTATCTTCGCAGATGGTAAAGCTGCCCATTGCTCTTGGCAAAAAGCCTCCAGTTCCTGGAAATTCTTGGGATTTCTTGCATGAGCTGCATGTTTGAGATCTCCCCAGAGTGGATCAATGATATTGAGGTCAGGAGACTGAGATGGCCACTCCAGAACATTCACTTTATTCTGCTGTAGCCAATGACAGGTCGACTTGGACTTGTGTTTTGGATCATTGTCATGTTAAAATGTTCAAGTACGTCCCATGCGCAGCTTCCTGCCTGATGAATGCAAATGTTCCTCCAGTATTTTTTGATAACATTCTGCATTCATCTTGCCATCAATTTTGACCAAATTTCCTGTATCTTTGTAGCTCACACATCCCCAAAACATCAGCGATCCACTTCAGTGTTTCACAGGCCTTGTTGACTCCTCTCCAAATTTAGTGTTTATGGTTGTGGCCAAAAAGCTCAATTTTGGTCTCATCACTCCACATGACTTTGTACCAGAAGGTTTGAGGCTTGTCTCTGGGCTGTTTGGCATATTGTAAGCTGGATATTTTGTGGCATTTGTATAGTAATGGCTTTCTTCTGGTGACTCAACCATGCAGCTCATCTTTCTTCAAGCGCCTCCTTATTGTGCATCTTGAAACCGCCACACCACATGTTTTCAGAGAGTTCTGCATTTCACCTGAAGTTATTGGTGGTTTTTTCTTTGCATCCTGAACAATTTTCCTGGCAGTTATGGCTGACATTTTAGTTGGTCTACCTGACCGTGGTTTGGTTTCAACAGAACCTTCACTTTCCACTTCTTGGTTAGAGTTTGAACACTGCTGATTGGCATTCTCAGTTCCTTGGATATCTTTTTACATCCCTTTCCTGTTTTATACAGTTTAACTACCTTTTCCCCCCAGATACTTTGACAAATTCTTTTGATTTCCCCATGACTCAGTATCTAGAAACGTCAGTGCAGCACTGGATGAAAGATGCAAGGGTCTGTCAGGAGTCCAGAAACTCATTGAACTTTTATACACACACACTAATTACAAGCAAACATATCACAGGTGAGGATGGTTACCTTTAATAGACATTCAAACCCCTTTGTGCCAACTTGTGTGCATGTTATCAGGTCAAAATCACCAGGGTATGTAAACTTTTGATCAGGGTCATTTAGTTCGTTTCTGTTGTCATTGAGATTTAAAAAGCATAAACACAGTTGATTGATAATAAATGGCTGCAGCCAAACAAACACTAACCATGAGTGAAAGAAAAGTTTTTGTGTCATCATTTATATTCTCTGAAAAATGGGCAAGAAATCGAAAATTCTGCCAGGGTATCTCACAAGAGTACACCCCTCACATTTTTGTAAATATTTTATTCTATCTTTTCATGTGACAACACTGAAGAAATGTAAAGTAGTGAGTGTACAGCTTGTATAAGGCCTCATACACACGGACGTTTTTTGACGCCGGCGTTTTTTGCAGCTCTCCATGTTAGTCAATGGCCCCATAAAAACGCCAACGTTTTTGAGCTGTAGATGGCGTCGGCGTTAGTGAGCTGAAACTAGAACCCACGGCCAGCGTGTTCTGAGGCTGTAACGTTTTGGCGTTTTTTGACGCCGACGCCGCAAAACGCTCACTAACGCCAACTAACGCTGTAACCGACAACTAACTGGCTTTTTTTGACGCCAACGTTTTTAGGTTGAAAAATAGCAGAGGGATGATTTTTTTTTTAAAAAAACGCCTATTGGCGCCAATGCTCACTAACGCCGAAAAACGCTGATTTTTTTTCCTTGACGTCGGGCCTGACGTTTTGTTTATTTTTTAAGAAATGTCCGTGTGTATGAGGCCTCACAGTGTCAATTTGCTGTCCCCTCAAAATAACTCAACACACAGCCATTAATGTCTAAACTGCTGGCAACAAAAGTGAGTACACCTCTAAGTGAAAATGTCCAAATTGGGCCCAATTAGCCATTTTCCCTCCCCAGTGTCATGTGACTCGTTAGTGTTACAAGGTCTCAGGTGTGAATGGGGAGCACGTGTCTTAAATTTGGTGTACTCACTCTCACTCTCTCATACTGGTCACTGGAAGTTAAACATGGCACCTCATAGCAAAGAACTCTCTGAGGATCTGAAAAAAGGAATTGCTGCTCTACATCAAGATGGCCTAGGCTATAAGAAGATTGTCAAGACCCTGAAACTGAGCTGCAGCACGGTGGCCAAGACCATACAGCGGTTTAACAGGTCAGGTTCCACTCAGAACAGCGCCTCGCCATGGTCGACCAAAGAAGTTGAGTGCAGTGCTCAGCGTCATATCCAGATGTTGTCTTTGGGAAATAGACATATGAGTGCTGCCAGCATTGCTGCAGAGGTTGAAGGGATGGAGGGTCAGCCTGTCAGTGCCCAGACCAAACAACGCACACTGCATCAAATTGGTTTGCATGGCTGTCATCCCAGAAGGAAGCCTCTTCTAAAGATGATGCTCAAAAACAGTTTGCTGAAGACAAGTAGACTAAGGACATGGATTACTGGAACCATGTCCTGTGGTCTGATGAGACCAAGATAAACTTATTTGGTTCAGATGGTGTCAAGCTTGTGTGGTGGCAACCAGGTGAGGAGTACAAAGACAAGTGTGTCTTGCCTACAGTTAAGCATGGTGGTGGGAGTGTCATGGTCTGGAGCTGCATGAGTGCTGCTGCTACTGAGGTGCTACAGTCCATTGAGGGAACCATGAATGCCAACATGTACTGTGACATACTGAAGCAGAGCATGATCCCCTCCCTTCAGAAACTGGGCCGCAGGGCAGTATTCCAACATGATAACAATCCCAAACACACCTCCAAGACAACCACTGCCTTGCTAAAGAAGCTGAGGGTAAACTTGATGGACTGGCCAAGCATGTCTCCAGACCTAAACCCTATTAAGCATCTGTGGGGCATCCTCAAACGGAAGGTGGAGAAGCGCAAGGTCTCTAACATCCACCAGCTCTGTGGTGTTGTCATGGAGGACTGGAAGAGGACTCCAGTGGCAACCTATGAAGCTCTGGTGAACTCCATGCCCAAGAGGGTTAAGGCAGTGCTAAAAAATAATAGTGGCCACACAAAATATTGACACTTTGGGTCCAATTTGGACATTTTCTCTTAGGGGTGTACTCACTTTTGTTGCCAGCGGTTTAGACATTAATGGCTGTGTGTTGAGTGATTTTGAGGGTACAGCAAATTTACACTGTTATACAAGCTGTACACTCACTACTTTACATTGTATCAAAGTGTCATTTCTCCAGTGTTGTCACATGAAAAGATAGAATAAAATATTTACAAAAATGTGAGGGGTGTACTCACTTTTGTGAGATACTGTATACATACATACATACATAACATAAGAATAAAATATTTGCGCTAAAGTGTTCTTTGGAAGCAGCAACTATCATGTGATAATAAACCATGTGACATAACATATATATATATATTAAAGTTGCGCTAAAGAGATTGAATTAATTAAATGCGTGCATCAATCATATGTGCATAATTCAAAGTGATGAAAAGCAACACAAAACTGACAACTTAAATAACACATAAAGTGATAAGAAACGGAAAAATCCCAGGTAGTGACCTGCAAATGAATCAATCCTTTTTAAGGTTACATAAAGTGTCCTTTAAATAAATGAATATAATCCGAAAAAAAGTCCCAAAAGTCCCTTATACAGTGAATAAGGCAAAATCTTCGGAATATGTTGGAGTGGCACTCAAGCTTAATAATCCATCACCAAGGTACACACACCCGATGTGCTCAAAGATGGTTGGGTACTCTTACCAGAAATCCAGGACTCACTATCGCTAGTGGGTCAAGAATGCAGGCAGAAATAACCTTCTGCTGGTATATATCTGTGGATAACTGGTACGGATGTACTCCCTCCTTTCCTCCTCTTACTTCCGGGCACTAATCGTGCCCCATTGAAGACGTTATCTTTAACGAAACATGTAAGGTGGAGCAACGCGCTGACGTCACCACGCTGCTACACAGGGAAGTGCGGGCGATGCAAACGAAGTTACCGGAGCCGGCTATTTTACCTAAAAAACGCTGGTTTTTGACTTTATGTTTGTGAGTATGTTTACTCTTCTTAATAAATCTGTATTTTAAACGTTATTACACTATTGGTCCCTCTTTTCTTACTTTGGGGGACACCGAAATTACGTGTGGGCATCCTGCTGGGAGACAGCCTCGGTGTGCTGCCGGAAGTAAGAGGAGGAAAGGAGTGAGTACATCCGTACCAGTCATCCACAGATATATACCAGCAGAAGGTTATTTCTGCCTGTGTTCTTGACCCACTAGCGATAGTGAGTCCTGGATTTCTGGTAAGAGTACCCAACCATCTTTGAGCACATCGGGTGTGTGTACCTTGGTGATGGATTATTAAGCTTGAGTGCCACTCCAACATATTCCGAAGATTTTGCCTTATTCACTCTATAAGGGACTTTTGGGACTTTTTTTCGGATTATATTCATTTATTTAAAGGACACTTTATGTAACCTTAAAAAGAATTGATTCATTTGCAGGTCACTACCTGGGATTTTTCCGTTTCTTATCACTTTATGTGTTATTTAAGTTGTCAGTTTTGTGTTGCTTTTCATCACTTTGAATTATGCATACATACATACATACATACACACATATACACATAGATATATTAGGCCTGCACGATTAATCATAAAAGAATAGTGATCTCGATTCACCAATCAACCCCCCCCCCCCCGCAATCTCCATCTCACATTACCACGATTCTCAGTGCAGTCATAATGGAGACAGACACGAAAAAACGGGCAGCTGAGGAGGAGATAAGAAGCTTCACATTGGGACACTTGGCTGCACTGGGCGATTAGACTTGCGGGGTGACTCAGCACAACTTGCAAGCGACTTCTGTAATAATAGAAGTCAATGCAACTCACCTGAAGTCTCCCCAGGAACCTTTTTCTAAGTCAGAGTGACTTGAGTATATACTATCTGGGGAGACTGCCAAGTCTGAGATCAGTGCTGATAAAAGAAGCAAAGAGATATAATGTTTCTACTTATCAAAGGAATGAACTCTAGTGTGTAGAATAGCTCAGTTTAACCATTTAAAGACTAAATCTTTTCTGACATTTGTTGCTTACCAGTAAAAATCCAGCATTTTCTGCTAGAAAATTACTTAGAACCCCCAAACATTATATATTCTTTTAGCAGAGACCCTAGATAATAAAATTTATGTCACACGGTGTTTGTGCAGCGGTCTTTCAAACACAATTTTTTGGGAAAAATGAGACTTTCAAAAAAAACAAACTAAACAGTGAAGTTACCAAACAATGACCACAGCCAACACCTATAACTGGCCTTTGCAGCAAGGAGCATTGGAGAGTAACAAACAGCAAAAACAAGGGCCAGGGATAAATCCAAGGCAAATACCAAGCTCTAATTACCAGCCAACTGCGACTAACCAAATTAACCAGGGAAGTTAGCCCAATTTTTTTGTATATGTAAGATGTTATGCCGCGAGAATCGTGATCTTTATTCTAAGCAAAAAAATCTTGATTCTCATTTTAGCCAGAATCGTGCAGCTCTGATGTGTGCGTGCATGTACACATACATACATCATATACACACACACACACACATATATATATACACACACACACACAACATAGTATAGAAGGTTAAAGCAGGGTCTTGGTCTGCTCTAAAATGCCATGGGCTTGCTTCAAGTGAGACAGGTTCACTTTAAAAGGCAGCAGCATCAAATGTATAAGAACATTCAACTAGCAAACTGCAGTGTCAATTCAGAGCACTTACTCTGGTATATAACAATGCATCACAATGAGTAACAATAGCGATTTCCCCTAAATCACACAGATGGCAGCATTAAGGGAAATGTACACAATAAATCCACAGCACACGTAAAATAAAGCTGTAAGACCCCCATAATACTGACTTACAACACAAAACATTCATATTCAGTGCTTTAGAACCTTATGAAACGTGTCTTTATTGAGCCCATTTACAAACCCAAAACCGCTAAGAACTGAGCGTCATTCTCCACTCCAAAATGAAGTAGTAATAGAACCTGTACATTGCCTGTCACTGTGACTCCACACTATACAAGGCACATACGTCTTCACTAGAAAGAAAGGACACACTTGGTTCAACTGCAGTGGCAAACAGATTAACAAATGAGAGAACATGTATACAGCTTGTGGGTATTAAAAAGAAGAGTCTGCTGGGAAAAAAGCACTTTGGTCTAAACACCGTATAACTAGGTCAAGTCACTCGTGGCTTGACATATTAGGACAAAAGATTGGTTGAATAACCGTTATTTTGACTTGATATAAATTAAAGGCAAGAGGCAGGGAAATTGCTGAGGAAAATGATTTAACAGTGCTGAAAAATATCTTCATAAAACAGGAGAGAAAACATAACTCACTACCCAATTAGTGAATATGAATAACACGGCAAATATTTTTTTGGTTTTCACTAATGAGCATGCTAAAGATGATTGAAGCTGCATTAGCGTGTATGCACCAACGCAGATGTGCCCTGTCCATAATGTTTTTTTATTTACTCTAAAAGTAAACTTTTCAGCTTGGACAAGAAGAAGGGAGTGAGGCATGATTCACACCTATGCATTTTTAGAGCTTTCTGCATTTTTTAGATTTGCACTACAGTCCATTTAACATGGTTTCCTGTGGAACACGTTCTGTAGTGCCAATCTGCAAAATGTAAAAAGCACTAAAAATACATAGATGTGAATCAAGCCTAAAAACAGAAGAATCCAATTTTAAAGGATTGTGATGTTGGTACACATGTTGTACCACTGCATTTATACCAGGTCTGGCCGCACGTCCCGCTGGAGAGAATCCAGCCAAGAAAGCTCATTTGGTAGCCTTGTCCTGTAGCCAGACATGAGCCCTGTACACACGATCCGAAAATCAGACAACGGATCGTCCGTCTCTATTTGCATGCTAATCGCAGATTGAATTGGAAGAGTGTACTAAAGTCACAAAAATTCTCGTATGACAGAATAAAAGATCGGAAGTGATGTCATGTGTTGTAGTGTATTTGTATTGTATTTTCGTATGACAACTGTACTGATTAAACGAAAATCGTACTATCTGGTATCGTAAGAGAAAAAAAATTTGTGTTTGTCCAATCGAATAATATCGGATGAACTGTCATGATTGGCTCTCCAAAGCTCTGTACAAACGATCTGATTATCGTACGATCGCTTTGAAAGTGGGATTTTTCGTCCGATTTGCAGATGAGCCTTCATCTCACCACAATCTGTCAAAGCTGAGATAGTGATCACCTAATCAAGAAACATTTTAATTGGTGCTCAGTCCTTACTTGGGTCAAAAGCCATCAGTGACAACCAGGTATGACAGCTATAAGTCATGTAAAGTGTCACCGGTTAGCTTTTAAAGGAATTGTATTTGTTAATGAATCTTCAGGACGAAGCCCTGGTAATATACAGATTGTGGGCTGGAAAGGGCTAATGCCAATCCCTGCCTTGCCCATTAAGGACAAAGCAATAGGTTTGCATTAATCCCCCCATCCAGACCACTCCTCATGCATTCTGACATAGGAGTTTTTATCCCTGTGTAAGCCAAGACTTGCAGCTTACACAAGGCTTTCCTTTCACTCTCAGAGACTGAACGGAGTAGTGGTGGAGTAAAAGGAAAGCTAATTTATGTGGCTGTGGGGATCTGGATTAATGCAAACCTACGGCTTTGCCCTGTAAAAGAGAAAAATACTGCCACTGCCCAGTTTGTTCTGGACCTTTCTGACACTTTCACTTTTGCCGGGTGGTTGGCTTTGAAATGTGAATGTGGAAACAAAATAAAAAGGCACAAGAAATAAAATTTATATACAAAATATTTTATGTTCAAGTATTAACTGCACGTATCAAAAACAATATTTTTCATGATGGTGGCTCTTTAAATCTTTACAAAGCATTATCAGAAGGTTTTGTGAATCATGTAATTTTTGGAACATTTTCAATTATTAACTATGGTAAGGTCTTAAAAAATTCATTTAGAGCTCCACTCCGAAATTTTTTAAAAAAGCATTGCCCTTGAAGTTCGACCTCCCGGCACTGCTTATTAAATATAGGGGTAGAAGAATAAGCTATAATACCTCCCTAACACCTTGCTGATGTTAGACTTCCACCACGCTGTGCGACTGGTCCACCAAAGCCTCTTTTCGGCAGTCCAGCCAGTGGTCGCACGGTTACGTCATCGAGTACAATGCAGCACTGCTAGTTGTATGTAAGGTTGACAAGTGCTCGCCCATAACCCGAAGCATCAGAGATAAGAGTGACAGAGCAAATAACCCTTGCAGTGCAGTGTTCAGCTTTTAAATGAGTATTTACAGCTTAGCTTTTATTTAAAGCGGAGTTCGCAGCTACAAGTGCTGCCGCCACCATTCGTGGCAAGGGAAACCGGCAGTTAAGCCTTTTGGCTTAACAGCCGGTCCCCTACTGCGCATGCGCGAAGAGGAGGCAGAAGGAAGGAGGATGGGGGCCGACCTTCTGAGGGGCATCGCTGTGGTGCAGTCTACCAGTACTGGTTTTTGACAGGTACCTGTTCCGCCCTCCCCCCTGAAAGGTGCCAAATGTGGAACTGGAGGGGGGAGAAAGCCATTAAGTGGAGCTTCCACTTTTGGGTGGAACTCCGGTTTAATTCTCATTTCGTTGTTTAGAAGTTTGGTTTAAGTTTAAACTTTTTTCATTTTGGATAGAGTAAGGGAGGGTTATAGCCCCTGGAAGGTTTATTTTTGCCATCTTTGTCCTATTGGGGAGGTTCCTGTCCCATAGCCAAAACAGGAAGTGAGAGGAAATCCATGCAAGTTAAGGGAACCCCTTGGGGATCCCAGGTCACCACAACTAGTTTCCCAATTGGAAGGTTTCCCCTCTATTACTTTTCTGGGGACAACCCAAAGTTTGGGATTTTCTTTTACTTTCACTTTCAATGATAATGGTAAACAGGACAAACAGAGAGGGTGAATCTCCCCAACGGGGAACACAGACAGCAATAAAAACTCACAGGGGTTCTAATTCACCTCCACTCTATCCAAAACTAAAACAATGTACACTTTAATATACTGAGGACTTCGGACTTCTTTCTTGTGGTTTTGCATGTAGTAGGATACCAAGCGTTTAATAGCTAGGCCACACGGATTTTTCTTCAGAATTAACGGAGACTTAAAAGCCGCCTCCTCTTCCATCACTAAGACTTTCCTTCCCAGACCTCTCGGGCCAAGACTTAGGGTACTAAACAACAAAGCTACAGTTTGTGAAAGAAGGGAGAAAATGATTCACATACAGCCTGAAGCCTATTATACCAATAAACATATATTTAAATACACATGAAACACTTATTGAAGTTGCAGCCTCAAACTCTTCTTACTGCCTTCAGCAAACATCTCTTGAGGCTGCACATTTATTAGCTGAAGGCAGTACAATTCCTTAGCTTTCAGCTACAGCATGGATCATCTTCTGTTAAAATTTCATACAAGGCTTCCAAACCTCCAGGCTTAGAATAATACACAAAGATGTCTAACAAGAGAAATGCATTCATCCTTAAAATGAAAATGGGATTCCTTTGTAAGTGATCAGCAATTTATCTCTGTGGAACAGTGTCATTTAATCAACATTCTATGATGCTGCAATCCATCTCTACCACATCGAATAGAGAAATCCATATGACCGTGCATATATGTACATGCATATGCCCAAATGCCTGCCATGAATATGCTACATTATGTGAACAATTCTAAACAAAAAAGGGTCCGGCTGGTTCAATGAACCAGGGACTTGGTATAAAAGCTGCAGTAACAACCACCAATGAGGTTTCAGCACCACAGAAACAAAACATGGAACCTGGCAGTTATAGGTATCTCCTTACTTTTCTATAAACCAGTTCCAGAAAGCTGTAATCTGCCAATAAACAGGATTAAAAAAAGAACCTGGCATGATTATGCTACCACTCCGTCAAGCGCGCATAGTCTTTTGTGGGCAACAGTTACCTTGGCACACGTACATAAAGAATATGAAGTGTAAGAATTTATATATTCGGGAGCTACGGAAATTCAAACTTGCTGTTAACAACTCGTAAAATACTTTTCCCAACGTATTTATTTTCAGCACTTTTAAATGTTCATTTGTAGAAGACAAATCTCAATATACTATCCCAAGGGCTGCCCCATCTGCTGTGAGGAAGGAAAAACTAGTGTAATCAAAGTTAAGGATGCATGCTAAATACTGCTTAGGATTTTAATATTGTGTACTGGGGTACCAGGTAGCCATGTACAATGTTAATGTGTTGAAGTTGCATGTATTACTACCACCCTGCACACTAATAGTAACAGGGTCTCATTGAGAATTCCACACATCTCTTTTCCAACTATCCTGCAAACGAGGCTATTCTTGGAAAGAGAAATGCCAGAAACTGTGCCCGACCTATGTAGCATGAGCTGGGGTAGGTACTTTGTAACATTAACCGCTTCAGCCCCGGAAGGATTTCCCACGTTAGGACCAGATTCGGCACTGTATCGCTTTAACGGACAATTGCGCGGTCGTGCGACGTTGTACCCAAACAAAATTTGCGTCATTTTTTCCCCACAAATAGAGCTTTCTTTTGGTGGTATTTGATCACCTCTGCGTCATTTCTGATCACTGCTATAAACAAAAAAAGAGCGTCAATTTTGCAAAAAAAAAAAAAAAAACAATATTTCTTACTCTTTGCTAAGATACAAATCCAAAATAATAAATAAATAAATATATATATATATATATATATATATATATAAAACAAAATTGTATTCATTGGTTTTCTTCCTAATATTTTTGGTTAAAAAAAAAAAAAAAAAAAAAAAAAAAAAAATCGCAATTGCCGTTTATTGATTGGTTTGCGCAAAAGTTTCCGCGTTTACAAACCATGAGAATTAATTTCTGGCATTATTACAATTTTTTTTTAACTAGTAATGGCGGCGATCTGCGACTTTTATCAGGACTGTGATATTGCAGCGGAAATGTTGGACACTTTTTTGGGACCAATGACATTTATACAGCGATCAGAAATGTAAATAGCCACTGATTACTGTGTGAATGTCACTGGCAGTGAAGGGGTTAACCTGCAGGGGGTGATCTGGAGGTTAACTGTGTTCCCTAGGCGTGTTCTAACTGTGAGGGGGCTGGGCTGCCAGGGGCATAAGAGATCTAACTGATCCCAGTGACAGGGATGCTCACATGCTACCTGACGATGTAAACACGGCAGTTCCCCGTTTTTGTTCTCTGCTAGGCAATCGCGGCTCGCCATAGATCGAGTCCGCCCGAGCTGCGGCCGCACTCTTGCAGAGTGTGGCGGGCGCGTTTATAGACGGCGATTCGCGGGACAGAGCCATTCTGCAACAGTAAATGTACGCGACGCGGTTGGGAAGCAGTTAAGTGGCAGCAGCAAGGATTAGGCACTAGAGGTTGAAGAAGTGTTTACTTGATCTTTATAGTGTTGGCCATACTGGGATAAGAATTAGGATTCAACCATATTCCTTGAGGAGATGGTAAGGAGTGTGTTTGGACAAGTTCTCAATAAAGACTGCGCAGTATAATGGCAGTATATTTGGTTGAGAGAATGAAACACCACGTTCCAAAAAAAACAGCCCTGGTGTAGAGAAGAGTAAGAGCAGCTTCAGCCCAACTCCTTCCAGGCCATGCTCCCGACATGTTTCGGAGTTCATCTTTTTGAACTGCTGCCATCTGGCAGATGGTTCAGGAATATTAGGGTGAGGACAAATCGTTTCAAAAAAAGTGCCTTTAGGGCGATGAATGAGGTTCTTTTGAACTAGACAGACAGTGGTGATGCTGTTCAGATATGTGCTGTGGTTGCTGCTCGGAGGGGGGATTAAAGTATGTTTGGTTATTACTGTTTGTATAATGTGAGTGTTCTGTTACATGATTTGCATGTAACATAAATATGCAGCTATAGTAATGTTTTTATAGTTGGTTATTATAATGCCATCTTGTGGTTCTTTTGGATATTACACCTTTCTATTGTATTTTCTAAGTGTGTACCTCCCATCCTCTGTGAGCTAATTTCCTCTTCCTAGTTCACTCTACTCTGTAACTTCCTGTTCCTGGTGCACTCTGCTATTCTAGTTCCTCTTCCTGTGTCCTCTCTCTCATGAGGTAAAGAATATGGCTACATGCTAGAAGGCCTCACTCAATCTACTCGCATCCTAGGACACATTACTATGTTTTGACCTGCAGTTACCATCTTTCGACCATCTGTCACATTTGTTGTATGCTGTACCTGCTATTCCAATGAATAAACGCTCATGGAAGAAATCGGTAATTGGTGAGTCACTATCTGATAAGAACTGTCTGCGGTGATCATATCTGCTTATACAGGCCAGGCATAGAGGTCTCAACAAGGGATAAGTCACCATTACAACAGTTAGGAGTCAGAATAGTGAGTGTTTACATGAGAGAACATTTTCTACATTCTGCATGCGCCTGTACACTATACGGGCGTATACGCAAGCATCGATGTATACCCCAGCACAGCTATTCACAGACATTCGGGTCTTCAGCTGTACACAGCACCTGGGCTTTCTAGGCAGGAGAAATATACTGGAATTTATATTGCATTGGCTCAGGCGCCCATATGCAAGGGGCCACAAAGTGTTTGAACAGGAAAGCTCAGGCTGCGACGATGGGTCCCTAGATTATTCCAAATACCCTAATCTCACATTCAGCACCTCTCTTCACCTGAAGACCAGGCAACCATAGGTGATGACAACAAAGACTCACCTCTGACAGAAACGTCTGGGCTGACTTCTGTGCTCCCACGTGTAGAAGGTATTCATATACATAGAGCGCTAATCTGCAAGACAGAAAAAAATCATTTGTTACCCATGTACTGAAGTATATGGAATTATTACATTTAAAAGAAAAATCATTTAGTAAGAGTGCAATTAGTTCTCCACACCAAACATGTTAAACCCAGCTGACCCCAGGATGGCAGCCAGATTACTTTGTACATGGAAACGGAGCAAATATTACCCACATTACAAGTGTTCTGAATATTTACACAACTCCCTCAGTGGATTAGCGGAACATTTTCATACTGACATCATTTGACCACCAACATTCCAGAATCAAATCCAGAAGCCAAAACGTTCCTTTTCTGGATACAGTTATATGCTTGGTAGTTGTATGAGGTAAGGTTATGCTGGGGGTAGGTTGTTCTAAAAATGCAATATTTCATATTATGTAACCAAGTTAGTTGGCATGACAGGAATGATGATTCGGGAGCATGTTGGAAGAATGTTCTTGTTTTACTTAGCATTACGTAGATGAATTTGGATGAAAATGTCATACATAGGAGACTCCCCTGCATTCTACTGGCTGGGTTATCTGTTATTTATTCTTCTTTTCCTGAAACGGATGCTCTACAGACAATCATAATTCCAAAGCAATGTATATGACACTGATAATTAGACTGACAGAAAATGAATCGTGTGATCGACAGGAATTGACAGTAGATGAATCCACTATCCCAGTGGTTCTCAACTCCGGTCCACGGGACCCACCAACAGGCCAGATTTTAAGTATTACCTTGGGGAGATGCAGACTAGAACACTGCAATCACTGAGCAGCAAATGATATCACCTGTGATGTATTTCAGTTATCCTACAAACCTGGCCTGTTGGGGGGTCCCGAGGACTGGAGTTGAGAACCACTGCACTATCCTAACATACAGTATCTCCAAAAAGTGAGTACACCCCTCACATTTTTGTAAATATTTTATTCTAACTTTTCATGTGACAACACTGAAGAAATGACACTTTGCTACAATGTAATATAGTGAGTGTACAGCTTGTATAACAGTGTAAATTTTCTGTCCCCTCAAAATAACTCAACACACAGCCATTAATGTCTAAACTGCTGCCAACAAAAGTGAGTACACCCCTAAGTGAAAATGTCCAGATTGAGCCCAATTAGCCATTTTCCCTCCCCAGTGTCATGTGACTCGTTAGTGTTACAAGGTCTCAGGTGTGAATGGGGAGCAGGGGTGTTAAATTTAGGTTGAAGGGGTGGGGGGTCAGCCTGTCAGTGCTCAGACCATACACCACACGCTGCATTAAATTGGTCTGCATGGCTGTTGTCCCAGAAGGAAGCCTCTTCTAAAGATGATGCACAAGCAAGCCCGCAAACAGTTTGCTGAAGACAAGCAGACTAAGGACATGGATTACTGGAACCATGACCTGTGGTCTGATGAGACCAAGATAAACTTATTTGGTTCAGATGGTGTCAAGCGTGTGTGGCGACCATCAGGTGAGGAGGACAAAGACAAGTGTGTCTTGCCTACAGTCAAGCATGGTGGTGGGAGTGTCATGGTCTGGGGCTGCATGAGTGCTGCCGGCACTGAGCAGCTACAGTTCATTGAGGGAACCATGAAAGCCAACATGTACTGTGACATACTGAAGCAGAGCATGATCACCTGCCTTCAAAAACTGGGCCGCAGGGCAGTATTCCAACATAATAACAACCCCAAACACACCTCCAAGATGACCACTGCCTTGCTACAAAAGCTGAGGGTAAAGGTGATGGACTGGCCAAGCATGTCTCCAGACCTAAACCCAATTGAGCATCTGTGGGGCTTCCTCAAATGGAAGGTGGAGGAGCGCATGGTCTCTAACATCCACCAGCTCCGTGATGTTGTCAGCAACCTGTGAAGCTCTGGTGAGCGCCATGCATAAGAGGGTTAAGGCAGTGCTGGAAAGTAATGGTGGCCACACAAAATATTGACACTTTGGGCCAAATTTGGACATTTTCCCTTAGGGGTGTACTCACTTTTGTTGCCAGTGGTTTAGACATTAATGGCTGTGTGTTGAATTATTTTGAGGGGACAGCAAATGTACACGGTTATACAAGCTGTACACTCACTACTTTACATTGTAACAAAGTGTCATTTCTTCAGTATCGTCACATGAAAAGATAGAATAAAATATTTACAAAAATGTGAGGGGTGTACTCACTTTTGTGAGATACTGTATATCACCTATTTATAAACAGGTGACATTAAAGTGTATGTAAACCCAAAAATATTTTCAGCAGATGTTCCAAATCTGTTTTCCCTGACTATTTGCAGTGCACTCATTTTCTTTGAAGGATATTACAGTAAATACCCAGTGTTCCTGACAGTTACCAGTACTTTCTTACTGGCAGTGGCAACACTCTGAAAGCTGATCCTCAGTCTTTTGTGTTGCCACCCCGTCCGCACATGCTCCTGTGTTCTGCATAGGGAAGCATTGACACGGTTTCCACTTTTCGCCTTAGCTAACACCAGTCCAGAAGACACTCCTCAACACCGTTCCAGCTATGGACAGCAGTAAGCCTTGCTGCCAGATACAGAACCGAAGAAAGCAAGAGTGTGTTTTGTGGGATGGCTATGTATGTATCTATTGACACAGGTGCCTCTCATAAAATTAGAATATCATCAAAGAGTTCATTTATTTCAGTAACTCAATTCAAAAATTTAAACACATATTTTATATAGATGTGTTACACACATAGTGATATATTTCAAGCATTTCTTCTTTTAATTTTGATGATTATGGTTTACAGCTAGTGAAAACCCCAAAGTGGGTATCTCAGAAAATTACAATATTACATAAGACAAATAAAAAAACAAGGATTTTTAATACAGAAATGTTGGCTTACTGAAAAGTATGTTCATGTACAGTATAGTATGCACTCAATACTTGGTCGGGGCTCCTTTTGCATGAATTACTGCATTAATGCGGTGTGGCATGGAAGCGATCAGCCTGTGGCACTGCAAAGGTGTTATGGAAGCCCAGGTTGCTTTGATAGCGGCCTTTAGCTCGTCATCATTGTTGGGTCTGGTGTGTCTCATCTTCCTCTTGACAATACCCCACAGACTCTCTAAGGGGTTTAGGTCAGGCGAGTTTGCTGCCCAATCAAGCACCATGATACCATGATCATTAAACCAGGCAATGGTACTTTTGGCAGCGTGGGCAGGTGCCAAGTCCCGCTGGAAAATGAAATCAATATCTCCATAAAGCTGGTCAGCAGTGTTCCTGGTAGTGGGCTGCTCTGACTTTGGACTTGTTAAAACACAGTGGACCAACACCAGCAGATGACATGGCTCCCCAAATCATCACTGACTGTGGAAACTTCACACTGGACCTCATACGACTTCTATTCGGTGTCTCTCCACTCTTCCTCCAGATTCTGGGATCTCGATTTTCAAATGAAATGCAAAATTTTCCACAGTTGGTGATGATTTGGGGAGCAAGGTCATCTGCTGGTGTTGGTCCACTTATCAAGTCCAAAGTCAACGCAGCCCTCTACCAGGAAATTCTAGAGCACTTTGTGCTTCCCTCTGCTGACCAGCTTTATGGAAACGCTGATTCCATTTTCCAGCAGGACTTGGCACCTGCCCACACTGCCAAAAATACCAATACCTGGTTTATGATCGTGGTTTCACTGTGCTTGATTGGCCAGCAAACTCGCCTGATCTAAACCCCATAGAGAATCTGTGGGGTATGGTCAAGAGGAAGATGAGAGACACCAGACCCAACAATGCAGATGAACTGAAGGCCACTATCAAAGCAACCTGGGCTTCCATAACACCTCAGCAGTGCCACAGGCTGATTGCATCCATGCCACGCCGCATTGATGCATTAATTCATACAAAAGGAGCCCCGACCAAGTATTGAGTATATACTATACTGTACATGGACGTACTTTTCTGTAAGCCAACAATTCTGTATTAAAAAAATCTTTTTGTTTTTTTATTGGTAGTATGTAATATTCTAATTTTCAGAGATACTGAATTTTGGGTTTTCACTAGCTGTAAGCCATAATCATCACAATTAGAAGAAAGAAATGCTTGAAATATATCACTCTGTGTGTAACGCATCTATATAAAATATATATATATATATATATATATATATATATAGATAGAAGTTTCACTTTTTGAATTGAATTACTGAAATAAATTAACATTTGATGAAATTTTAATTTTATTCGATGCACCTGCATATATATAAGCAATTTACATTTAATTTCCTATATAACAGCAAAAGTACAGCATTCTGTGAGGCCCCAGGGAAAACGCTGCAGTGACGTCTGTAGTACGAGTCACCCACATACCAGACGGTGCAGGGTGGAGGGCACAGGAGAATGATCACGTGACCTCAGTGAAGAAGATAAAAAGAAGATTTCCAATTGCTGAAATGCTGCAATATATTGACCAGTCTTTCTATGTATTTAGTCACTTCACATACGGCTCAACTGGTGCAAATGAGTTTGCATACACTAACTTTTTCTCCAGAATTCAACTTATTTTCCTCCTACTTGACCGGATGAAGACAATTATTTTCAATGGAGGGTACCTGTCACTACGGTATTTGTCGTTGTACAGCCTAAAATTGGCATAACCAGTCATAAAGATTTTGTATGGACAGAAGTATCTCCCCTGTTAAATATTTCGACAACCTTAAAGACCATAGATCGAAGAGGTCGAAAAAGTGTCTAAAAGTGGTGGTAAAAAAATTGGTTAAATTTTTCTGCGTTATAACGTTTTTTTTTTTTTTTTTCAATAAAACCCCCCCCCCAAGGAAAGTGTCCATGGGAGGTAACTTTTATTAACAGAAGTAGGCCAGTTCATCCTCCTTTTATTCAACTTAAGACCTCTTTTTCAATCACATACGTTTGAGTAAACGTGGTCAACTCG
>BLSH010164691.1:417774-437258 GCA_018402905.1 Glandirana rugosa | reverse complement strand
CCCCCCCCCCCCCCCCCCCAAAATAACTTTTTTTTTTTTTGCAATATTGCGTCTTTTTAAATTGGTTAAAAAAAGTGGTAAAAATCTGTGAAAAAGCTGGAGAAGCTAGATACCAGAAATTCCAACAGCTTTATAAATTGCCACCTCTATGAAGACAGGTATGTTTTAGAAATACTGACCAATATGGTTAAAATCCGACATATTGCTGTTTATGGCATCAAATCTTACTTTTCCATCACCTTCATTGATCACTTTAGAATTCTATACAACCCATGAACAAATCCCAGTGTGGGCAGAAACACCACTTAACAAATCTGAGAACCATGTGCATTATCCCCCTTGACTGTCATAGTATAAGAGAGAATAACACTTTGCATATTCTCCCCATTACAATCACAGATACACATTTACATAGTGAATGCTACATTGGAAAGTAACAATTCTATACCAAAAACATTTCGCCTTCAGCTTTCAAGTTTGCAGCCTATTATTCCACAGTATATGTTGTTGTAGTAGTGTATTATTAGTATTAGATGTAGAATAAATCACATTTTATAAAGTGTGGCCTGTTGCAACACATATGACATAACCAATTGGCAGAATGCACCTTGAGGAACAGGCAGGTTATGTACAGTGCCTTGCGGATGTATTCGGCCCCCTTGAACTTTGCGACCTTTTGCCACATTTCAGGCTTCAAACATAAAGATATAAAACTGTATTTTTTTGTGAAGAATCAACAACAAGTGGGACACAATCATGAAGTGGAACGAAATTTATTGTATATTTCAAACTTTTTTAACAAATAAAAAACTGAAAAATTGGGCGTGCAAAATTATTCAGCCCCCTTAAGTTAATACTTTGTAGCGCCACCTTTTGCTGCGATTACAGCTGTAAGTCGCTTGGGGTATGTCTGTATCAGTTTTGCACATCGAGAGACTGAAATGTTTGCCCATTCCTCCTTGCAAAACAGCTCGAGCTCAGTGAGGTTGGATGGAGAGCGTTTGTGAACAGCAGTTTTCAGTTCTTTCCACAGATTCTCGATTGGATTCAGGTCTGGACTTTGACTTGGCCATTCTAACACCTGGATATGTTTATTTGTGAACCATTCCATTGTAGATTTTGCTTTATGTTTTGGATCATTGTCTTGTTGGAAGACAAATCTCCATCCCAGTCTCAGGTCTTTTGCAGACTCCATCAGGTTTCCTTCCAGAATGGTCCTGTATTTGGTTCCATCCATCTTCCCATCAATTTTAACCATCTTCCCTGTCCCTGCTGCAGAAAAGCAGGCCCAAACCATGATGCTGCCACCACCATGTTTGACAGTGGGGATGGTGTGTTCAGGGTGATGAGCTGTGTTGCTTTTACGCCAAACATAACGTTTTGCATTGTTGCCAAAAAGTTTGATTTTGGTTTCATCTGACCAGAGCACCTTCTTCCACATGTTTGGTGTGTCTCCCAGGTGGCCTGTGGCAAACTTTAAATTACACTTTTTATGGATATCTTTAAGAAATGGCTTTCTTCTTGCCACTCTTCCATAAAGGCCAGATTTGTGCAGTATACGACTGATTGTTGTCCTATGGACAGAGTCTCCCACCTCAGCTGTAGATCTCTGCAGTTCCTCCAGAGTGATCATGGGCCTCTTGGCTGCATCTCTGATCAGTCTTCTCCTTGTATGAGCTGAAAGTTTAGAGGGACAGCCAGGTCTTGGTAGATTTGCAGTGGTCTGGTACTCCTTCCATTTCAATATTATCGCTTGCACAGTGCTCCTTGGGGTGTTTAAAGCTTGGGAAATCTTTTTGTATCCAAATCCGGCTTTAAACTTCTCCACAACAGTATCTCGGACCTGCCTGGTGTGTTCCTTGTTCTTCATGATGCTCTCTGCTCTTTAAACGGACCTCTGAGACTATCACAGTGCAGGTGCATTTATACGGAGAGTTGATTACACACAGGTGGATTCTATTTATCATCATTAGTCATTGAGGTCAACATTGGATCATTCAGAGATCTTCACTGAACTTCCGGAGAGAGTTTGCTGCACTGAAAGTAAAGGGGCTGAATAATTTTGCACGCCCAATTTTTCAGTTTTTTATTTGTTAAAAAAGTTTGAAATATCCAATAAATTTCGTTCCCCTTCAAGATTGTGTCCCACTTGTTGTTGATTCTTCACAAAAAATTACAGTTTTATATCTTTATGTTTGAAGCCTGAAATGTGGCAAAAGGTCGCAAAGTTCAAAGGGGGCCGAATACTTTCGCAAGGCACTGTAAATACGCACACCAATAATTCCGTCCATAAACCACGTTTAGTCACAGCGTAAGGTTAAGCTATCAACAATGTTAAACTTTTAAAAGTCCTGCCCAAGAGCAGATAGCACAAGGTGCGGTTAGTTAGGAAAGCCCCTCTTTTGTTAGTTAGGAAAGCCCCCATCCTATTATGATTTGTTAATAAAAAGGGATGAACTTTTAGAACATGGGAATAAAGCCCATAAAGTGTGGTTATAACCCAATGTGAAATTTTTTTTTTAACATATATCTGAAGCCAATTTTTTTATACTTTGGATAGAATGTAGAATGGTGAAACTCCCTGACATTTTTTTTTTTTTGCTGTGTCTAACTGGGGAGATTTGCCTTCACTTCCTGTACTACTGATGCAACAGGAGGCCCCCTCTGGACAGCCGTCACTGGAACAGAAGTCCCTATTAGGAGATTTCCTCTCTATACCTGTTTTGTTAACAACTCTGAAGTTTGAATTTTCCCTCACTTTAAGTCCCAGTGACAATGGTCATCAAGACAAACAAAATAAGTGAATCTCCCTGGTAGGGACACAGACAGTAGTAAAAGGCAAATGTTACAACTCCTCACCACAACATTCAAAAGCAAAACATACTTTTGTGTATGGAAAGGATATATTTAACATTGAAGTTTGGGATTTAAAAAAAATAAACACATACATGCTCACCTAGGCTTGGATTTGTGCTGCATCTGTCCCCTACCGCCTCCAAGCCTGCTGATTGCTCAGTTCTTAGTCTTTAGTGAGCAGAGAGCCGGTGACTGTCCGTCACTGGCTCTCTGTTCTGCCCCTCCAGTGCTCACTAGAGCACGGGGCTGTACAGGGGGCTGGAGCAGCTTGTTTGGGCTTTCAGCAGCACACGAGAGCCAGAGCTCAGTCAAGCATCTGGGTGGATTCTGACATTAAAGTTGGGATCCCTTCAGAGTCTGGAACGGCTGAGTGATGTTAGTCGACAGCAAACTTTAGCCTGCTGTTGGCTGAAAACAGGTCACAGGTGGGCAGAACTAAGTGCACTCATGTAACCCACAGGAGAAGTAGGGTCAAAAGAACTTTGCAGGTTCCTTTAGGGCAAATTGGGTCACAGGTGGGCAGAACTAAGTGCACTCATGTGACCCACAGGAGAAGTAGGGCCAAAAGAACTTTGCAGGTTCCTTTAGGACAAATTGGGTCGCAGGTGGGCAGAACTAAGTACACTCGTGTGACCCACATGAGAAGTAGGGCCAAAAGAACTTTGCAGGTTCCTTTAGGACAAATTGGGTCACAGGTGGGCAGAACTAAGTGCACTCCTGTGACCCATGGGAGAAGTAAAGTCAAAAGAACTTTGCAGGTTCCTTTAGGACAAATTGGGTCACAGGTGGGCAGAACTAAGTGCACTCATGTAACCCACGGGAGAAGTAGGGCCAAAAGAACTTTGCAGGTTCCTTTAGGACAAACTCAAAGTAAACAGTGGGCTGAATTGAGTAGAACAAATGTGAATGGGGTCAAATTAGATCTTCTTGGGGCCACACCTATTTAAAGGGAGATTTATAACATAAAATAAACTTCTAGTCCCAATATCACCTCCTCTCCCTCATCAATTATACATATGTCTCATGTTAATAAAGTAACCAAAAATAGCTAAAATTGGGTAAAAACTCATGATCACATGACGAATATGTCTATTTCCCTGTACACACTATGAGAATATCAGATGAATGATTGTCTGGTTTTTTTTTTTTTGCATGTTAGTCTCATGTCAAAAAATGAAGCGGTTACTCAATTTACGAAAATTCTTGTGCGACAGAATAAAACTTTGGAAGTGATGTAATGTGGTGTATTGTATTGAATGTATTATTTCGTTTCTGAGCATGCGTAGTCTTGTTCTTCCAATTTTTTGTTGATGAAAACTGTACTGATTAAACGAAAATCGTATAATCTGGTATCATACGAGAACATTTTTCGTTGAAAGCTGTGTACTAACGATCAGATTATTGTACGATCGCTTCGAAAGGGGTATTTGCCGATTGTGTGTATTAGGCTTAACAAAGCTGCCGTCTGACATGGCTTTAGAAAATCATTACCAACATATTACTCCGTGTCTTAAAATTACCCCAGAAAGCCCATTCAGGAAGAATACAATTGCCACACTAGGATGACTTTGAAATTGTGGGTATTCAGCAGCGATCTACCGCACTGTACTAAGAAGAATATTATATTGGCTGATGCCCATGACACAGATCTGGCTTTGGGTACATTTATTACACTTCATGGCATACATATTTTCCCAGACAATTAATCTACAAAACTGACCATAAAGTGATGCGCAAATGGTCATCATCCGAACCAATATCCCTGGTCTTGTGTATGATACAAATAAAAGGAATAACAGAAAATTGCTGGCTATGGCATCGGATCGAACATCAGCATGACAGTTCTGTATCAACGTCCTTCAAACACCTTCCATTCATACACAAATATCTCTTACAACATGCTTGTTAAACCGCAACTAATCTGAGGACCTGAAACCACCCTACATAGAGCAGCATTAAAAATGTATGGAGAAAGACTGCTGATACAGCAGCAATAAGCAGAGCCAGAGGGAATGGGAAATAAAAACACATAAAATATAGCAGCATTAGCAATATGCGTCCCCAGAAGGATGCTTGACTAATCTGTGCAGAATGCCAAAAACATTTATCGTAGCTAGTTGTACAACCTCACTAGCTTTTATTTCAGAATTTTCTGTTTAAATTACACTATGTAGTCCTACAGTATCACTTGTACAAAGTTTATAGACCAGGGGTAAATAAGAACCACAGAACTGCAATCCGGTCTAATGTAGGAGGAACTTTAACCGAGGATTTCCAACTATTTTACCTGCATGATGAAAAGGAAAAAACACCAGGGATTCATGAAAAGTGATTGTCAAAAAAGACTTCTCACTCTGTATGTTTTGGTAAGTCCGTCAGCTGAGTAATCATCTGATTTCATATAGTACTTTGGTAAACACTGATCATGTACTGTAAAACTGGGTTTTAATTAAAAAAACAAACAAAAAAAAAAAAAAACACAAAAAAAGTGTGAGGGGGCACCAAATGAGTGTAGTATTAGAGTAAGATTTATATACCGCAGGGCAAAGAAACACTTATGAAGGGTTAAAAGTGCTCATAGTAAGGTACCTTGCCCGGGGTGTAGAACCATCCTGCAGGCTCCGTCGGCTGGGTCCTGGTCGCTGGCTGTGGATGGTAGGAGACAAGCAGTGGGAAACTCACACTGAACGTGGGAGGCAGCGGCCAGGACCCAGCTGGCAGAGCCTGCAGGACGGTTCTACACCAGGGGCAAAGTACCTTACTATGAGCACTTTAGAGAGTGTTTAGAGATATACTGTCAGCCCATATTCAGCTAAATACAGCAAACGGATTGGACAGCACTTCACAGTACAGATGGACAATGACCCAAAACACATTGCAAAAGCAACCCAGAAGCTTTTAAAGGAAAATAAGTGGAATATTCTGCAATGGCTGAGTTAATCACCTGATCGCAACCCAACTGAGCATGCATTTCACTTGCTGAAGTCAAAACTAAAGGCAGAAAGACCCACAAACAAAGCCTGGCAAAGCATCAGAAAGGAGGAAACACAGTCTTTGATAATGGCCACGGGTTCCAGACTTTAGGCAGTCATTGCCAGTAAAAATATTAAAAATGAACATTTTATTTATGACTATATTCATTTGTTCAATTACGTTTGAGCCCCTGAAAATGGGGGGGGGGGGGTGTATAAAAAAGGTTGCAGTTGCTAAAAATTTGTACTTGATATCTAAGTTCAACCCCTTGAATTAAAGCTGAAAATCTGCACTTCAAAATCCTTTGGATTGTATTGTTTTAATTTTATCCTGGTGGCATACAGAGCCAAAAGTAAGAAAATGGTGCCTGTGTCCAAGTATATATGGACCTAACTGTATGTGCCAGGTGTTGGTCTATCAATAAAATAAAATACATTTACACTTTTGGTTGTAACATGACAAAAATGTAGAAAATGTCAAGGGGTATGAATACTTTTTCAAGGCACTGTATAAGTGAGGTAGTGTTAGGTGTTAATGGTTGCGTTAAGGGTTATGTTTGGGGTTCTTGTAGGGAAGGAGGGGGTTAAGGAATAATTTCTAGTGTTTGATTTAGGGGTCTATTATTTTTATTCAAGATGCACACATTTTTAATTGAATTCAAACAGAAAAAAAATGTGTGAATCTTGGGTGAAACCATTTATAGATACACCTCTAAAAGTTTTGGTAGTTAGGGAGGATCAGGGATTGGGGCTACTTTAGAAACACTAAAAACTTTTATTTTTGTTCTTACTAATTTGCAGGTGTAAAATCGGAACAAGGGCCCTTTTTGTCCTTCGGATTTTTAACAATTGGAAGCTTTTTAGGCAGTTGCCCACAGCACATCAAACCACCCTAATAAGATCAATTTCCACAGCATTGAATACAAAGGAAAGCAATTATTCAGTCTAAAAGATAAAAATCCATTTGATTTGAGTTCACAACAACAATTTAAAATATCAGAATTTCATCTGCTATACTAGAAATATTCCAAATGAAATGCGCCCAGCCTATGGAGCCAAAGATAAAGAGAATATATTACCTCTGATTACAAGATTGCACTTGATTACAACCTACAGGTGCAAGATATGCAAATACACTTTCACACTTCATTCTACATGCAAATAAAACACGCAGACATGTCAGACTTCTGGTTAAGCAATTTCAAGGTTGGCGTAAATAAGAGGAAATCCCTATATTTGTAGCACAAGCACTATCAAACACATTATTTATCTTTATTTATATGCATTTATTTCCCCAGCTGCTCTAATACCACAATATGAAAACAACCCTAACTAGATAGATTTCATTAGAGTAATACAATGTAAACACTTAGAACAGAGAGTGCAAACATAAAAGAACCACTTTACCCATCTACGCCAACTATAGGGAGGCTTTTTATTTATTAACACATTTCCGATTTGATTTTTAAGGCCACAAAATAAGGTCAGGCTTGCTTCAAGCAATTACAGTGGTCTTAAAAGAGGACATTATGACTACTCTACACAAAATAAAAAGAATGCCATTGTTAAAGTGGACATTTATATGTTGGTGAAGATTTGATTAGTCCATTATATGAATATTTTCATACTGCCAGAGGTACCCTTGAAATAATTTTTAGGTCATTCAGACTTGAGCTTAGCATGTGTTTAGGCTTTTTTGTGTGGATTTCTGGGATTTTTAATAAGAAAGTGCCATACGGGAGTTTCTTTGGGGTCGAACCATGCGTTTTGGGCCCCATAGGTATCATGGTAGTGTCTGAAAAACACACTTTTGTGCGTGTTTTTTTTTATGCACTCCCATTGAAGTCAATGGGGCAAAAAAAAGCCCCATTCTGCTTCATTCGCTCATGTAGAGCTACACTAGTGCAAATTGGATGTGTGGAAAGGAGATTGTGACCGGCTCTCAATAGATCAGGGTTTCTCAACCAGGGTTCCTCCAGAGGTTGCTAGGGGTTCCTTGAGCAATAGTCAATTTCTACCGCTCAGAAAAGTTTCCAATGGCCCCATTGATATTTTTAGCTATCTCTAAGGGGTAAATCTTCCCAATGGCCACAAATGTAAGGAGCATTCTTCCCATTGACCATCACACTGATGTATCATGAGTTGCAGATTTTTCATTTTTAGCAGGGGTTCCCCGAGACCAGAGAACGATTTCAAATGTTCCTCTGAGTTGAAAAGGTTGGGAAAGGCTGCAATAGATAGTGGCTGCGGAGCAAATTGTACAAGGGTCCTGTGCGTCTTTGGCTATGTTTTAGGTGCAAATTCAGGCAAAAATTTGGGCCCAATTCCTCCCTGAAACGGAGAACGGGGACACACCGGACCCCTGCTGTCAGCCGCATCCATCTTAGGTGTGAACCCAATCTCAGACGCTGAGTTACAGGTACAGTGAGGGAAAAAAGAAGTGATCAGTCTATAATTTTAATGGTAGGTTTATATTAACAGTGAGACAGAATAACAAAAAAAAAGAAATAAAAAAAAAAAACGCATTTCAAAAAAGTTATGAATCGATTTGCATTTTAATGAGTGAAAGAAGTATTTGACCCCCTCGCAAAACATGACTTAGTACTTGGTGGCAAAACCCTTGTTGGCAATCACAGAGGTCAGACGTTTCTTGTAGTTGGCCACCAGGTTTAAACACATCTCAGGAGGGAATTTGTCCCATTTTCTTTGCTGATCCTCTCCAAGTCATTAAGGTTTCACGGCTGACGTTTGGTAACTCGAACCTTCAGTTCCCTCCACATATCTTTTATGAGATGAAGGTCTGGAGACTGCCTAGGACACTCCAGGACCTTAATGTGCTTCTTCTTGAGCCACTCCTTTGTTGCCTTGTACATGTGTTTTCGGTCATTGTCATGCTGGAATAACCATCCATGGCCCATTTTCAATGCCCTGGCTGAGGAAGGAGATTCTCACCCAAGATTTGACAGTACATGGCCCCGTCTATCATCCCTTTGATACGGTGAAGTTGTCCTGTACCCTTAGCAGAAAAACACCCCCAAAGCATCATGCTTCCACCACCATGTTCGACGGTGGGGATGGTGTTGGTGCTAAAGAGCTTGATTTTGGTCTCATCTGACCACAACACTTTCACCCAGTTCTCCTCTCAATTATTCAGATGTTCATTTTAATTTACTTATTGATTACTTTATTTCAGGTACTTATATAGCCGTCAATTTACACAGCACTTACATATTGTACAGCTTACAATCTATTAGCAAACTTCAAATGGGCCTGTACATGCGCTTTCTTGAGCAGGAGCACCTTGTGGGCATTGAAGGATTTTAGTCTTCCACAGTGTAGTGTGTTACCAATTGTTTTTTGATAACTATTGTCCCAGCTGCCTTGAGATCATTGACAAGATTCTACAGTGTAGTTCTGGGCTGATTCCTCACCGTTCTCATGATCATGGAGACTCCACGAGGTGAGATCTTGCATGGAACCCCAGGCCGAGGGAGATTGACTGTTATTTTGTGTTTCTTGCATTTGTGAATAATCGCACCAACTGTTGTCGCCCTCTCACCAAGCTGCTTGGCGATGGTCGTGTAGCCCATTCCAGCTTTGTGTAGGTCTACAATCTTGTCCCTGACATCCTTGGACAGCTCTTTGGTCTTGGCCATGATGGCGAGACTGGAATCTCATTGATTGATTGCTTCTGTGGACAAGTGTCTTTTATATGGGTAACAAGCTGAGATTAGGAGAGTGCTCCTAATCTCTGCTCTTCACCTGCATAGAAGACACCTGGGAGCCAAAAATCTTGCTGATTGATAGGGGATCAAATACTTATTCCACTTAATATAATGCAAATTCATTTCAAACTTTGTTCAAATGTGTTTTCTGGATATTTTTGTTGTTATTCTGTCTCTCACTGTTAAAATAAACCTACCATTAAAATTATAGACTTTTCTTTGTCAGTGGGCAAATGTACAAATCAGCTGACTGTATCACTGTATTTCAATGGTCAAATGTGAACAGGGATATTTTGAAAGCCTGGGATTTGTCTTTGTTGAGCATTGTGGAGCTTGGAGCTTCAAACTACATACACTCAGGTGTGAATGGGGGCCGAAGAAAACTCCAGCATATGCTTATTACATCTCAAGTTCACGAGACATTAGGGCAAATGGTAAGTTGTAGATCTAAGAATAAATAAAAGAATAACAAATGTGGTGCATTTATCATATTTGACACCTATAGATTCCAAATAAGAAAATAATATTTTTTAGTATTAATAATAAATTATACAAATAACATTAACAATCACGAACTATAGGCTGTAAATTGTAGTGCCGCATTACATTGGTGGCTGTTGAAAAAATGACCCCTTACATTGATGGTCAATAGAGTGCTGCATTATATTGGTGGTCAGTGAGGGGCCTTAGCACACTGGTGTTCAGGGGAAAGAATGCCTTTACATTGGTGGTTAGTAACCCCCTTACAAATAGCTGAAAAAAATCATTAGTGAGTGTCATTGTTAGCTTATCTGAGAGGCATAAATTGCACATTGATCAGGGAACCTCTAGCAACCCGTGGAAGAACCTAAGAATTGTATGGAACCCTGGTTGAGAAAGGCTGATCTACAGACTACTGCAGATTTTCTCAAACTGGTCTCCAAAAATCACAAACCCATTAGGTTTTCCAGATCTGTTCATAAAATCAAATTAAATAGTGTGTTTCTTTCTCATGGCTAAAATTCAATGATCCAACTGCCAAAGATGTTAGTGGTCCTAGAGAAATGAGAGTCCTAGTGAGGTAGACGCTGCAGAGACAAAGTGATGTTTTCCCTTTAAATGTCTGTCTCAGAGACCTGCTGCTAAAATAGGCTTGAGATCTTTGATAACTTCACAGAGAAAGGGAAAAGAGAGAAAGAAAGAAAATGTGTAATACATAGAACCATATGAATCATGAATAAAACAAATATGTAATGAAAATGAAAATGAAAATGAGTTAATGGTTGTTTTTGACGATATACGGTGACCAGGACATTTTAATGTTACTTTATCCTCGTCTGCCTTATAAGGATTCACAGAATTTCACATCATGTACATCTGCCGCTAAACTTTTCCACCTTTTCTAAGAGCAACTAGTATCTCCTGCGCACCAGTGTGTGATAGCCTGGTAAGGTATAGAGGGTACTTCACGTCACAGTGGTAATCGCTTCAAGCCTCGCTGCCCTCTAGTTAAATAGAACTTATCCTTAAAGGAGAAACAATGAGAAAATTAAATATTTTAGGTCTTACGGCTCACCATAAATTAATGGTGCGCACCAAGCACCTAAAATAGACCAAAAAATAACTAGGAATGCAGTTCCTACAACAGAGACTGTTAAAAAGGTAAATTGTATTTCCAAGTCACTATAGACTAAATTAATGGAACTCTAGCGTTATGCCCAAGAGTTCAATTGAACATGATGGTAGATTGAAAACTCATCCCAACTGGTTGAATTCAACACATGTTATGCAATAAAGGAGTAACTGTATAGAAAGATACTTTGGTGGTTTCTCGTTTAGATAAATTAATGTTCTATCAGCTGAATGGACAAGCCAGTAATCACTTTGCCTTGACTTGTTTGAATGGTACTGCCAAGCATTGTGGTTTTTTGGAACTCATGGTACAGAGATATTCCACCTCTCATATATGTCTGTTTCATAGGTCTGCTTAGTCTCTTTGCTGCCCTCTAGGACTGGGGTTGTCCTGAAGCCTCTATAAAAAAAACGAAGAGAGGATGCACCATCGCTCAAGGTGAGGTGCTCTTGGTTCTCATGGAAAGGAAGTATATACACACCTGAAGGATCACTTGTTGTTTGGCTCTGATGAAGAAGGTGATGTCTTTGAAACGCATTACCAGTCGGGATCCTGGTGAGCCCTCCCCCATACATTGAAGACTGCTGAGTCTAGGACTATTGGGCTACGGAGTATGGGGCTATTGGGCTACAGAGTATGGGGCTATTGGGCTACAGAGTATGGGGCTATTGGGCTACAGAGTATGGGGCTATTGGGCTACAGAGTATGGGGCTAATGGGCTACGGAGTATGGGGCTATTGGGCTACGGAGTATGGGGCTATTGGGCTACGGAGTATGGGGCTATTGGGCTACGGAGTATGGGGCTATTGGGCTACGGAGTATGGGGCTATTGGGCTACGGATGAGTGGCTTGAAAAGCAATTTTTATTCATACATTTGAGTATTATGTATTATGATTTTTTAATAAATGCTGTGGGATAATTCACAGGGCTGGTGCAACCGCTTTTGTTCATTTTTTATGGAGACTTTTCCACCTCTGCCCCTCAGATTGTGTTTCAAAGAAAGTAGTGATTACTGTCCATGGTCAATGATTCTTGGCAAAGTTTTCAAATAAACGCTTTTCTTTTTCTGTCCATGTACAAGTGTGTTGACCATTAAAAGTACAGTTAAAAATAGTTTTTACCTGGCAATCTATGACTATCACACTCTCTAAATCCTCTCGTAATGTCCTCCTATTGGAAAACGCATACAAGGTCTTGTACAGGTGGTATTATACCCCGGCAAGACTGGCCCGTTTTATCCCGAATTACTCTCCCAACTGTTTTCGGGGTTGCTCTCAAGAGGGGTCTATGGTTCATATTTGGTGGTCCTGTCCGAAGGCATGTAGGCTATGGGTTAGGATCTACACTATCTTGCGAAACATTTTCCATGTTAATCTTAAACGTGATTCCTACGAGGCCCTTCTGGGCAAGTCAATTGATGAACTACTACGTCCAGAGAGGCAGTTGGCTCAGCATCTCTTTACCGCAACTAAAGTTACCATTGCTAGATCCTGGAAAACCCCCATTCTTAGTTTCGAGGCTGTCAAAAACCGTATGAACGATATAATGCTGAATGAAAAACTGACAGCCATTGTATCTGATACCCATGATAAGTTCCGTAGGGTCTGGCAGCCCTGGATCGCTTATTCCCAGCCCACTAGGTTCGATCAATCTCTCCTTTCACTTTAAACGGCCCCCTGGTGCTCCCCCCGTAGACCCACCCTTACCTCTATTTTTTCCCACTTTCCTTTCTCCTTTTTTCTTCATTTTTCTATTCTTCTATCTTCCTTTTTTTTTCCTTTACTTTACTATGCTTCTATTACTGGCATGATCAGAGTTAATCAGTGGCTGATTTGTTTATAGGTCAAGGTGAATGTTCACCCCTGCCCCTACAAATATTGATTTTGTGATCTGTCACATGATAGTGGTTGTGTCTCCTCTCTTGGACATACTAACCACAGAGGCCGCTTCTCACCTACATGGTTGCCCAAGACGCAATTATGTATAGTGTAAAGTTTCTTTAAGGCTCTATTATTTAGTAGCTCCACTGTCTCATGGTGGGCATCCTTACCATATGATAGCTTGCTGAATATACTGGTTTCTTTTATCATAATTCATATGTTCTAGGCCTGCATTATAGGTGACAACTGTCACAGATGTCTGCTTACATTTATTATTTTATTATGCAATGTCACGTAATTTTCCACTTTGTTGCTTGATTATGCCTGTTTTTCAATAAAACTCATTGTAAAAAAAAAAAAATAGTTTTTACCAGTTACAGTATCCATAATATAAAAAGAAAGTTGCTGATCAGTTTTGCATTGAATACTTTGAACAGGACAGCTCTTTGGTGCTGAAAGCAGACTTTCAATGTTCTCCCTGTAGCATTACAAATATAGCCTCATATGCTTAAAGGATTATGGTTAGGAAATTGCATGTGGTATGCCAAAATTATATACACAATTATAGAGCTGCTACACATTACCAAGCATTTTAACAAACTGGTCAGTAATGCCATGACAGGACGTCACATGAATTCTTCAAAAGTAGCAGTGATCTTGGCTAAGAAATGATGAAATCATCCACTCAGGCACAGAGGTGGACAACAAATCCTAAAATCAAGTTGACAGCAAGTCTTGTCAAGGAGACAGCAGGCATGCTGCATCTCATAGACTTTACTATGCATTGATGACAGAACCATAGGATCTAGGCACAGAACAGTAGAACTGCCCATAAGATATAAATCAGGGGTAGGCAACCTGTGGCCCTCCAGCTGCTGTAGAACTACATTTCCCATGAGGCATTGCAAGGCTGGCAGTTACAATTACTCCCAGAGGCGTGATGGGACTTGTAGTTCTGCAACAGCTGGAGGGCCACAGGTTGCCTACCCCTGATATAAATGTTTAAGCCAAACCTCATTTTCAGCATGTCTGGCAGCAAGTCCCTTACTAAATCAAACCGTTGTATGCTAACCTGTTTACAAGTTTCTTATCAGGAGATCCTGCCAGTAATAGAACGTCCTGCTTCAGCCTGACAGCGCTAAGCGAATGGCTTTACAATTAGCAGCAGTGTTTTCAGCCTGCCTTCCATGCGTGCCCCTTGAGTTGGCCCTTGGGTTGCCCATCTGATCTTTGAGAATTAGTGTAGGTAAAGGTTTGTTTGGCTTGTTCCACAAGGAATGTTAAGCAGGTGCCAGTGTACAGATTTGCAAAATATTCACTGCTACTAATTTATTCCAAGAATGGCCAAAAACACCTAACAAGTTTTCTTTACACCAAAAAGCATTGTTGATGTTGTAAGAGATGCTAAAAGTGCTGAGTGACAAGATAGACCAAACTGGACATGCAGATCAACCACACATATTGATATATAAATGGTATATGTACAGTATCTCACAAAAGTGAGTACACCCCTCACATTTTTGTAAATATTTTATTATATCTTTTCATGTGACAACACTGAAGAAATGACACTTTGCTACAATGTAAAGTAGTGAGTGTACAGCTTGTATAACAGTGTAAATTTGCTGTCCCCTCAGAATAACTCAGCACACAGCCATTAATGTCTAAACCACTGGCAACAAAAGAAAAGATATAATAAAATATTTATAAAAATGTGAGAGGTGTACTCACTTTTGTGAGATACTGTATGTGGTAATCCATATTGTGATTTTAAAGCTGAACTCCAAGCAAGCTATTAAACATGTAGTTAAATACCCTCATTTTGCATATTGTGCCCCCTTTTGGTATTTATTATCTTGGCCAATCGCTTAAATGTGGTCATATTGGTTTTGGTGCATTTGTACCAGTCTGGGTTTATGCTGGGCAGGGGGACAGACATACGTTTTCGTAGGCTGTTTACCCACATGGCTGCTGCTGAAGCGGATAGCCCTGGGATGGTGATCTCCTTAAGTGGTGTACACACTATGAGAAAATTGGATTTTCTAATTTCGTACACAACTTTCAACATCCAATTCGGACTTTCCAAACTAAAATTTCTAAAGAGACAAGCAGTGAACAGAACTAACAATTTTTGTTTAATGTATACTGTGTGTTGTACTATTTTCCTACAAGAAAAATCAGATCCAAAAGTCTTTGTCCTTTAAGAATTTTCATACAAATTAGAACCATCCTCAGTTTCGACCTGCCGTGAAACATTGAGGAAAATAGAACGACCCTTCATCTGATTTTCTTATAATGTGTACTGGGCTTTGGATGCTGAAAAAGTCTTGGATTCTGTGGAATTGATCTACTTCAGGGCTGTCCTGCGAAAGTTTGGCTTTGGACACCGTCTTATTTCCTGGCTGCATATGGTTATTTGGCACCAACAGCTAGGGTTCGGTACTCATAATTCCATGTCCATTCCTTTCCTTCTTTCTAGAGGAAAGGGACAGGGTTGCCCCTCTCTTCGGGATTGTTTACTCTTGCTCTGGAGCCCCTGGCTGCTCAAACCCAAGCTGTTAATTTAGTAAAAGGTAGCAAAATAGAGGAGATTGAGAACAAACAATCCTTGTATGCTCACGACACCCTCCTTTACCTTGGAGATATGTCCTCCTCCCTGCATGCTGCACTGCAGGTAATAGATACCTTGGGCATATTCCCTGGCATCAGAATTCCCGCTCAGCCCCTCACACACCCAAACTGGTTACAAATAACCCTGCTTTGCTGGGTGAAAGGCTTTAAATACCTGAGGATAGATGTTGGCAGCACCTACGTGGATCATGATGCATCTACTCTCCTTAAACTTTTTTCTCAGCATTGGATTCACAGTCCCCACACCTGGAAAAGGTAGCAGTGTGGGACCTGAACAAAGGACTTAGGTGAGTATAGAAGTCTTCACAAGGTAAGCAAACCACTAAAGCTTAGTGCACACTGCTATTTTTTTTCCTTCAACCCAGTGGGCTGATGGAAAAATAATGACAGTTCATGTCGGAGAGGCTGCACTAACAACCCGATGTTAGTATAGCGATCTCCCCTGCTGTTCGATAATGTACTGACAGGGGGGACGGCCCCTGCCAGAACACTCCGGTCAGCAGACCTTTTTCGGTTATGCCCCTTCGTCAAACGCCGGCTGGCTTCTATATGACCGGCAGCAGTGCATACAGGCCAAATGTCGTCCAGTTTCTGTTGAACCGGCCAATGCCGCCCTATATTCTGCCCATGTGTATGGGGCTTAAGACTGGCAGGATGGTTTGAAGGAGGATGAGAAAGAGGGGTGGTAGAAAGATATATTATGCCCAGAGTTGGGCTTTAACTCAAGTACCTTGCAGTCTAATATCCCCACCACTATCATACATTCACACAATCAAAGGTCACTTAACAGCTGGTTAACCTACCTGTATGTTTTTGTATTGTGAGAGCAAACAGGAGAACCCTAAGGAATCCAATGAACACACAGGAGAACACAAGCTTCAAGTACATAGCTTTCCTTGATGTGCAGCCAAAGTGACAACCACTAAGGAATAATGATGCCTGTGATTGTCTGCATGCTGGAAACTCACACAGCCTCTTATCCCATGAGATAGGCATAATAAGAACACAACAGCAGCAATCCTCTATCTTTGCACGGAGAGGGGAACAGCAAGCTATTGATTGAAAATTTCCAACACAATTGATAAAGAGAGTTGAAAGAAGGTGACCGGTTTTTCCAAGTGCTCACTTTTGGACTTGTTGTCTAAAATCTAGCAAGCAGTGTTCAGAACTCTAGAGTAGCCTTATTTACCGTAAGGCCCCTTTCATACTGAGGCGCTTCTAAACTGCCAGTAAAACACTGAGCGCTTTTGAAGAGTTTGTCAGGCGGTTTTATAGAGCTTTCCATTTATTTCAATGGAGAGAGGGTTTTTTTACCGCCCTGCCAGCACGAAAGCATTCATTAAGTTTAATGGAAATAGGTTTTCGTGAGCTTTCCAGGCATTTTTTTTAGCATGAAAGCGCCTGAAAAGTCGATCAGTGTGATAGGGGTCTTGATGAACTCCTAAAATAATTTTCAGGTTTTGGAGGAACCCTTACTAAAAGCAATTCACTGGAGGTCAATGGGAATTTTGCCTCTTACATTTGTGGTCAGTAGAAAGAATGAAACCCTTACAGGGGTGGTCAAAATGCCACCATTACAGAGCGCTAAAAAGATAACTAGACATGTGCGACTCATTTTCGTTATTTCGGAGATTCAGATGTATCCGAATTTCCGAATCACAATAGTAACAAGTGTCAACAAATCCAATCTAAATTATAACTAATCAAATTATCCGAATTCAAAGCGGAATTTGAGTTCAAAAGGAAACATATTGCAATAAATATAGTAAGGTAAAAGGCTCGGTTGACACTGCTGTGATGCCAGAACCTGTACGAAGTCAGTGTAGTTCCCGCATCGCAGACAATTCGCAGGCTGTTCACATTGCCCAATGCGAACCGCTGCGGGTGTCCATAGAAAGTTAATGACACCCCCAGATCGGTTCGCATATCGTAGTGCAACCGGTCAATTTGGACAGGAAATGGATTGCATGGGTGTGAACACCCATGCGATCCAATTCTGGTGCGGACCAAAAAAAGGGTCCAGCACGACTTTGGTCCGAATGCAATGCAAATTCAGCCATACAACATGTATGGCTGAATTCGCATCCTACAGACATCGCATGTGATTTGCACAGCAGTGTGATGCGAATCACATGTGGTGTCTCACAGTACAGCAGTGTGAACCCTGCCTAAAAGTGAAATAAGATTTGGATTCCTACTTATAAAAGAAAACTAACCTAAATATATGAAACAAATTCTGAAAACGAATCGTTCTAACATAGCGAATATGACGAAATTAAATTAGCTAAAAGTGGAACCTCCGCTTAAAGGCCTCCTCCCCAGCTCCGGATGCTGAAACTGAGCTTTTGGGGAGGAGGGGGGGGTGGGGATACCCGATTTTTACGGGTACTTCCACTCCGGTCGCCTTAGGCAATCAGAAGTGGAAAGTCTCCTTCCCCCTTCCTCCCGAAGTCTTCTGGGACACAGGACAGGTCCTAGAAGACTTCGGGACCAATCATGGCCAGGCGCCCACAGTAGCAATGCCGGCGCTGTGGAGGGGAGGGGGAAGAGATCCGCGGCTCCGTGCGGCCCCATCGCTGGACCGGGAGACAGGTAAGTGCCTGTTTATTAACAGTTAGCAACTACACTTTTTGTAGCTGCTGACTTTTAATAAACATTCGGAAAGGGTGGAACTCCGCTTTAAGTAACAAACCCGAAACAAAACCCATTTTTCATTTGTGCCCATCTCTAAAGATAATTGGTGTCATGCCGCTGGGTTTGCCAAGTGGCCTTGGCCCTGGAACTATGTAGGCACTAATGGCAGGTCAATCAGCCACAGCTCCGAGTACCCTAAGTAACCTCTGGAGGAATCCTAAGGTTGAGATTGTCTGCTAAAGGGCCAGAGTTCTATTTCACAGCAAGGAGTAGCGTATTGCATATTACATGTATATTTATATATACACTACAATAAGCACATTCATGAATATAATACAATCTATTAAAAAGTTAATTGCACTGAGCAATAGACCATTTATGGTTTATTATTAATTAGCAGGCTGGTGTTTCAGGAATAAAGGCAAAGGCTTGGCACGGCACTTTCTCTGTACAATAATCAATGTTATCAGTTATAGTCCCAATGCAACACTTCTATGGCATTAAGAGCACACACACTGCTCACAATTACTTCGACTGATGGTAATTAATTATACAAAGTGCTGTTTTAAATAGAGATTTCAAGTAAGCAATTAAGAAATTGTAAATAAAAACAAGTTGTCTGATTAGTTGTGAAGAGAAAAGCTAAAGTATCAGAACAATTAAAGGAATACTCTGCCGATAGCTTGCGGGTGAAGGCACACATATTAAAGTGTACCAGTCACAGACACAAAAGCAGTAGACACTACAAGGGTTATTTTAGGCCACCACGGCCATAGTTTCTATGGAACCAATAGGCTACAGACTAGAGAACAGAGATAAGCTTGGGCATCCTTCAAACCAGGGCCAGGACAAGGGGTGGGGGCAGGAGGGGCGGCTGCCCTGGGAACTGTGGTAATCGTGTTTAGGGGGGGGTTTGTGTATAAGGGGGGGATATAGTGGTGAGAACCGTGGGGGGGGGTTTAAAGGGGAGGATCTCGTTATATATGGGTGACGGTGGGGGGTTTAAGGGGGAAGATCGTGTTTAGGGGGGGAAGAGGAAAACCGTGGGGGGGTGGAGTGTACTATGGTGTCAAGGGTCCCGTCGGCGGGGAGGACGGGGGTGGGGAACAGGACCGGGACCAAACTTCCTACGGGTTCGAATAGAGACAAGAGATCAGACATCGGATAACCAAG
>BLSH010164691.1:378883-395162 GCA_018402905.1 Glandirana rugosa | reverse complement strand
CGAATCCCAACACGACACTACCTGCCTGGAGTTTGCATGTTCTCCCTGTGCCTGCATTGGATCCGGTCTAAATTGGCCCTAGTATATGTATGAATGTGAGTTAGGGACCTTAGATTGTAAGCTCCTTGAGGGCAGGGACTGATGTGAATGTACAATGTAACTGTAAAGCGCTACGTAAATTGACAGCGCTATACAAGTACCTGAAATAAATAAATAAATCATACTATAAAAATCTTCTAGCATGCACAATGTTGTTTTTTTGTCTGAACAGTCGGAATCGGCTGTCGAAAGCACAATACTATCGAACACGTAATCGACCGATTATTCCTCTTATGGAAATTTTCATCTGATTTTCTTATCGTGTGAATTGGCCATAAAGCTAACCATTTTGTAGTCCAAGAGAACGACTAGGAGGGCTTAACAGACTCTTTAAGGTCCATGCACACCAAGCACCTGAAAAAAAGGCCAGAATCTCTGACAGATAAAAGAGGCAGTAAAATGCTCATAAGTCTTGCATTGCACATGAGATTGAGCGTTTTTTTCCCCCAAAACACTCCCCTCTGCTTCTCTTAAAAACGCACCTATGATGGCCTTTTTTTCAGCCTGTAAAAACTCCTGTGCTTGTAATATGGCCAAATGTGCATGGACACATAGGCTAGCAGAGCTGCTTCTACAGGCTGAAAGAAAAAAAAAGCAAACGCCTGTATAAGTAGCACTTTTTATGTCCAATGTTGCATTCAAATTTGAGAAAGCCCCATTATATGCTTGCCACTTGTCACCATTCACCCAGCATGCCTAAAAAAAGAAAAAACAAAAAACTACAAAACCACAACTTTGAGACCCCTTTCACCCTGAGGCTCTTTCCTAGTGTTTTTGTGCTAAAAATTTTGCTTCCAAAATGCTTCTAAAACGCTGCCCATTAATTCCAATGTACCTATTCACACTGGGGCGTCGCGCTGGCGCCACGTTCAAAAAAGTCCTGCAAGCATGATTTTTTGTGCTTATTCTGAGCGGTAAAAATAGCGCATTAAAAATGGCCATATACATTGAAATGAATGTAAAGTGCTTTAAAAGCGCGTTAAAAGCGCCAGCAAAACGCCCAGAGGTTGTGGATAGGTCAAAATACCAGGAAGTAAACAGGATGTGATGTAGGGAGTTGTGCTATTCAGTTAATGCTAGCGCTTCAAAAGCGCTTGAAAAACGCCTGTGCTTTAGCGCTAATTATAGCGCTAATGCGGTAAAAACGCGGGAAAAATGCGGTAATAATGCTTGATGTTTTGCGTGCGTTTTTCCAACGCCTCAGTGTGAAAGGGGCCCTAGATATTTTTAAAATGTTGGAGAAGATGTCATGGCTGAGACAGTCTCAGGAGTCTTTGTCCCTACATTCTCCTCATTAACATACAATGCGCGAGGGCAGTTTCTAAACTTTTAAATCTTTGCTAGGCCAGACCGTGTTCAAATATAGTTTACAGCTGAAGAAATGTGAACACAGCACAGAAAGGGTTAAATTATGTTAAATAATACTCCAGATGCCCCTCCTCTGTAATGTAATTCTTTGTAATGCTATACATTACAAACCAGGGAGAACATGGAAGGATTTTTAACTACTTCAATACCGGGCATTTTCACCCCCCTTCCTGCCCAGGCCAATTTTCAGCTTTCAGCGCTGTCACACTTTGAGCCTGGGTTCACACTGCTGCAGGAATTAAATCGTTTTCTTTCCCGCACGACAGTCTGACGATTTCATAGACACCTGTGCGGGTTCCTGCACAGATGTCTATGGAAATCGCACCTGAAATCGCCAAAAGTAGTACAGAAATTACTTTTGGGAATTGTCCGATTCGGACGGTGCCATTGCGGGTAATAGCTGCCGATTTGGCATGCGACTTGACATGTCAAATCACATCAATGTGAACCTAGGCTTAATGACAATTGCGCAGTCATGCAACACTATACGCATACAAAATAGTTATCTTTGTTCTTTTAGACAGATAGAGCTTTCTTTTGGTGGTATTTAACCACCATTGAGTTTTTTTATTGTTTGCTATACAAGTGCAAAAATACCAAAAGGTTTGGGTAAAAAAAAAAAAAAAAAAAAAAAAAGTTTTTCTTAGTTTCTGTTTTAAAATTTTGCTAATAAGTAATATTTCATCTTCACTGATGTACACGGATGGGGCCGCGCTGATGGGGCCGCGCTGGTGCGCACTGATGGGGCCGCCCTGGTGCGCACTGATGGGGCCGCCCTGGTGCGCACTGATGGGGCTGCCCTGGTGCGCACTGATGGGGCCGCCCTGGTGCGCACTGATGGGGCCACCCTGGTGTGCACTGATGGGGCCGCCCTGGTGCGCACGGATGGGCCCGCCCTGGTGCGTACTGATGAGGCCTCCCTGGTGCGCACTCATGGGGTCTCCCTGGTGCGCACTGATGGGACCGCGGCTGGTGCGCACTGATGGGACCGCGGCTGGTGCGCACTGATGGGACTGTGGCTGGTCTGCACTGATGGGGCTGCGCTGATCACATAGTAAAAGGTAACTATAATTGCAGTCACAAGCACAGGGCGTGCAGGAGGCACACATCTGGGAGGACGTCCATGGACATCGGTTTTTCGGCTATAGCGCGGTTACGAACCAGTTAAGCAAGTAGTGTGGTGGATTTACAAGCTTTGGCAATGGACTGTTTGGTTGCCGTTGTGACAGAGTAGAAGTTTAAAAACTGCCTTTTAGACAATGTAGGGGGTTTACTGTTTAAGAGAACCACTGCAGGATAAGGCAATAAGGGCGTGTCAAACATCTGAGACGGTAAGTGAAAGACTTCAGTCCATAGGTCCCTGGCAATCGGACAATCCCACCAAATGTGCATATGGGTGCCTTGGTCTGAGCAGCCACGGAAACAAGTAGGAGGGTAGTTTGGGTGAAATTTGGATATCCTGGAAGGGACCAGGTACCACCTAGTGAGTACTTTGTAGTTGGTTTCCAAGGCAACAATGTTAGGTGAGGCAGATTTGGTGGATTGCCAGATTTGGTTCCAGTTAAGGTCGTCACCCTGAGAGGGTAGGTCTTTTACCCATTTCTCAACATATGTGGGGGGTGTAGCAATAGTAGCGGATAAAAGCAATGCATATAGGTCAGATATGAGGCCTCGCTTGTGGGGGTCAGTGTGACATGCCTGTTGAGAGAGAGGGAGGGGACAGAATTGTCGGGGGGGGGGGGGGTGTATTGTGTGTAGAAATGTTATATCTGAATGTACCTGAAAACTTCAGTGGAGGGTAGGTGGTGGGTCTCACATAAAGGTAGGGAAGGGAGTGATAGCGCTGGATCTGAATAAGTGGTGCGCCCGGAGGAGGCCAGCCCTAGACCAGTTAAGGAAGGAGTGCGGAGAGGTCCAAGCTGGGTAGAAGGCAGGGTTATGTAAAAAAAGAGAGTAGGGGATTATGGGGTGATTGGAGGCCAAATTGTTTTTTAAGCCGGTCCCATAAGGTCAGGCTGTGTTTGGTAATTGGATTATGGAGGTTATGGCGGTGAGATGGTTGTAGCCAAAGGATATTGGCAGAGGATAGTGGATCACAGTCTATGGATTCCAGGGCCACCCAAAGGGGAATTTCCTTTGTCGCGTGGTATTTGGGGAGTACGGCCAGCTGGGCGTTGCTTGGTAATATTTAGCAAACTTAGGGACACCTAGGCCGCCTCATATGCAGGGGGGTGTAGAGAGTATGAGGGGGTAGGCGTGGTCTATTTGAACCCCAAATGAAATGGGAGGCCCTACGTTGGAGTTTCCGGAGATAATGCCGCGGGACTTTGGTAGGGAGAACTCTAAATAAGTACAGGATTTTTGGGAGGATAAACATATTAATAACCATGATTCTGCCCATCCATGTGAGGGGGAGAGATGCCCATTTGGACATAAGGCTAGTAAGGTGGGAGAGCATATAGGGGTAATTGGCTGAGTATAGGTCGGCTGGGTTGAGAGTGAATTTAATGCCCAGGTAGGTAAGGTGGGTCGTGGCCCAGAAGGGGAGGGAATCCCTTAGTTGGGTATGTAGGGCTGGTGGCAGAGATATGTTCAGGGCTTTAGATTTGTGGGGGTTGACATGAAGTCCAGATAGAAAGCTGAAATCTAAAAGAAGTTTCATGAGGTTGGGTGCAGAGGTCAATGGGGTTGTTAGGAACAGTAGGACATCATCAGCAAACAAGCATAGTTTGTGTTGGTGGTTTCCTAGTTCAAGACCGTGTATATTGGGGTTACTCCGAATCAGGATTGCTAGCGGTTCAATCGCCAGGGTGAAAAGGAGGGGAGAGAGGGGACATCCCTGTTGAGTTCCTCTATGAATATGAAAGGGGTCAGAGCGAAATCCCGAGTAAGTAATATAAGCTGTGGGGTCGTGATAGAGAGACAAGATCCATTTGAGGAAATTCACACCAAAACCCCATCTGTAAAGTATTGATTGTAGATAGGGCCAGGCTAATGAGTCAAATGCTTTGCGTATATCTAATGATAGGAAGCAGGTAGGGATGCGGTGTGTGCGTACAGTTAAGCAAGTAAAAAGCGCACTTAAAAAAAGGTAACGAGCAATTTTTTATTTTTTTTTTTTAATTTAACATGAGCTCTGTTAATTAGAAGATATAACAAATATAAAAGTAGTTCCAATTGGGCTGCAAAAGTGGAAATACACTTTAAAATAACAGGAAGTATGCAGAGGACACAGCCCTGAATTTCCGACAAGATTGCTGGGTTTTTGTTGCAGTTATCAAACATCACAAAATGCTTCCAGTGCTTTATTAAACAGATCAGTAAGGGAGTAAAGCAGAGAAATGTCATTGTTGGGGGTTTACATACGCTTTAAAGTAAGAATGCTTGTTTAAGGTTTACCCCAGCCTGTGCCAGAGTAAAGAGTAGCACCCCACGGATAAGGTCTGCACTCTGCTCTCCTCGGATTAATGAGTTCTCTGTTAAGTATTGTGCAGTACATTGGCTTCCCCTTCCTTTCCCAGTCTGCGTCCTTCTGTACGCAGAATCACAGGACGACAATATAAAGGAAGACAAGAATACCATTTGAAAATCAATGTTAAGCTATTTCACAAAATACCTGCCAGGACTAAATCTGTACCAAATGTAGATTTCTTTAGTTCTGCTATTCATTTTATAGCCCTACAAGACTTTAAAGCAGAGCGCCAACTAAAAAGGGAAGCTCCGCTTGTCTGCCTCCTTCCATTTGGCACCTTGTGGGGGAGGGGGTGCCTGATTTTGACAGGTACCCACTCCCACTTCCTGCTGAGTTTGCCACGGCCCATTAAGGAAGCGCAGAGCGATTCGCAAACACGCAGTAGGAAACTGGCTGTGTAGCCGTAAGGCTTCACTTGCCGCTTTCACCCACCCAAGATGGTGGCGCCAGCAGCCGAGAGCCGATTCAAGAATCAGCTTGGGCGAGGACACCGTGGCATCCCTGGACAGATAAGTGCCCTAATAGTAAAAGTCAGCAGCTACAGTATTTGTAGCTGCTAACTTTTAATAATTTAGGGTGGAGGGGGCCGGAGGCTGGAGCTTTAATAAAACACATTTTATTTCTGGTCTATAAGCATACATTTTTAGTGATGTAGCAAATGATAGTAAAACCCCTTATTGAGGCCATGGGTTGTGTTAATGCACTGTTTGTATTGTGTTTGTTATATGAAAATGTATTAAACGGTATTAAGCCCAAACCAAAAATGTAATATATTGCAGCTTACCAATCGTTCGATGTGGTGACTGCATCAGTTTCCTTTTCTTTGGCCTCCCCCCTGGCCTGTAACACACCTCCTGTATTAGTGAGACACAACCCTGGAGGAATGAGCATAGGAGGCACAGCAGACAGCAGTATTGTCAGTCTGGGGAGAGGGTAGTGTTAAATGTATTAGCAGATTTATAAACACTAACAAATTTAAGTTAAACTCCAGCTCACACTTTATAATCAGTTACAGCAAACTGTTTTTTTTTTTTTTTTTTCCTTTTGGGATAAAGGTTTTATATAAATAAATAAAAGCTGATCATTTTAATCACCCCTGCCAGTGTTAAGTGGTTTGTCTCATCCATGTAAACTGATATATTCTGCTGGAGAGTTTGTAAAAGTCTTAAACAGGGAAACTAATTCAGCCATCAGATCGAAGAATTGGTAAGCTGCAATATAATAAAGGTTTGCTTTTGGGTTTAATACCGCTTTAACCAAAGTGTGCGTGGTAGGTGGTGTAAAACGTGAAATGCAGCCCAACAACGGTAAAAGAGAAGAAGAAGTACAGCCAAAACTTTTTGGCCATACTTTTCTTCTGGGTCACAGGAGTGCACTCAATTTTGCACCCCTGTGACCCAAAATCAGCGGGCAAAAGCCTGCTGTCATCTGACATTTCACAAAGCCACTCCAGGCTCTGGAAGGATCCAACTATAATATTGGGATCCACCCAGCTGCCTGATTGACAGCTGGGTCCACTCTCAACAGAGAGCCAAAGCCAGCTGTGCCCGCCCTCTCTCCAGTGGGCAGTGGAGGGGCAGAGTGGAGAGCGGTGACTGACAGTTTCCACTCTCCCCTCTGAGAAGACCAAGAACTGAGCGATCGGTGGCCATGTCATCACTCAGTCCTCAGAATTAGAGCTGACGTGGGACAGCTGCAGTATCACATGGATGCTGCAACATTGAGGGGAGTATGTATGTTTGGCTTTTTCCAAGGCCATTCTTCTCCTTTAATATTGTATTTTTAAGACCAAAATTTATGAATTTTAAATGGGAGGTAGCAGACCTCAAATATACAATTTATTTTATTACCCTCTAAATATACTTAAAAACAGATGAAATCAAAATTGTGAATCAAAAAATTTTAAAAATATATAAAATATGTTTACAAACTTTAAAAAAAGCAGAATAAAATAAAAAAATAGTCATATTTCATGATTTCACTTTGCTCGTATTTTCCATTTCCTTGCACTCCACTATTTCAGTCTATCTGCTTGAAGTCATTTATCACACTATGGCACAGGTCAGATGTGAAAGTGGCACTACGTAAACACAGATACAAAATAGCAATTATGTTTCTGTGATTAGGGAGAATATAATCACATCTTTATCTATGAAGTTGTGTTTACCTTTGTTAATTAGAAGTTGGCTCTTGTTATCTTGGTACAATGGAGATTGCTCTGCACTTTGATTACCCACTTGAATGTAACAATCTGTATTTTTCTCAGCTTACATTCCTTCTAACACACTGTGCAGTGTTTGCTAATGGAATGAGCACTCCACGTTTGATTATCCAGGATTTATACCATTGTCAAGATCATGTTTTTAACCACTTAAAAATTGTTTTATATAAAGATATGGGGCGGTTCAGCACTGAATCCCAAATTGTATGAAATTTAAAACTTCTAATTCAGGGTTTCTCAACCAGGGTTCCGTGGAACCCTAGGGCTCCTCCAGAGGTTGCTAGGGGTTCCTTGAGCAATGGTCAATCTCTACCTCGGATAAATTCCCAATGACATCATTGATCTTTTTAGCCATCTGTAAGGGGTAATTCTTCCCAATGATCACAAGTGTAAGGAGCATTCTTCCCATTGACCATCATACTAATGTATCATGAGTTGTAGATTTGTCATTTTTAGCAGGGGTTCCGAGACCGGAGAATTATTTCAAGGGTTCTTCTGTGTTGGAAAGGTTGAGAAAGGCTGACATAGATCATAAACTGAGCTGCATACTTTATATCTAGCTAGCAATTCTCCTGGGAACACATAATCAGTTAAACTTTATTTAAAGAATGTAAACCCACATAAAGAAAAATAAAAAAACTGATATGAACAAAAAAAAAAAAAAAAACTTAGATGGGACATGTTAACTAGAATTTCTGATCAGTCCCATCATTCGAATAGTTCCTATCTTATTGACCATAAGTTATCCAGCACACAGGCAAATTTATAAAGGGTAATTCCTCTTTCGTGGGGAAAAACAATATTGCAAATACCGGTAAAAAAATAAAAAATATATTAGCATATACAATTGTGACACAAGCCACATTGTAATTTCTGTTTCACAAAATAACTTTATTGGAAACACTTCGCCAGGTAAATAGTAGAGAACAGCGACAGTTCATAACATGAGATGGCAAGGGCGGCACAGTGGTGTAGTAGTTAGCACGTTCACCTAGCAGCAAAAGGGTCGCTTGGTTCAAATTCCGACCATGACACTATCTGCCTGGAGTTTGCATGCTCTTCCTGTGCCTGAGTGGGTTTCCTCTGGGTACTCCAGTTTCCTCCCACACTCCAAATGCATGCTGGCAGGTTAATTAGATTCTGTCTAAAAATTTCCCCTAGTATGTGTCTGTATGGATGTGAGTTAGGGACTTTAGATTGTAAGCTTCTTGAGGGTAGGGACTGATGAGAATGTACAATGTATATGTAAAAGCACTGCATAAATTGACGGTGCTATACAAGTACCTGAAATAAAAATAAAATAAAATTGAAATCATCAAAAAATAAAAGCATAAAAAACAGCGAAGTGCGATCGGAAACGTAAAACATCCACCTGGACAAAAAGGGTTTGTGACCTATACATTAACTGGATAATCAGTAATATATAAAAAAAACAGCCAAACAAGATATACGGTAGATTAGATTCAGCTTCAAAACACAAAATAACACACCTGCGCTATTTTTAACAGTACAGCTCACTGCTACATAATGCACAGAACATTCACATCTGTGTATTGTGGCATTACTCCCAATTGTCCCTCATTCGCAACAAAGTCCCTCTTTCCTTCTCATTTGTCTGATCTATAGAATTGTATATAAAATGCACGACTTCTCTATCAGAGTGTTTCCCAATGCTAAACCCATTTCTAAATGACTGCATTTGTACATTCCTAAAGCCACTATAAAAAGGAATAGTAGTGGTAAAAAAGCACTTGTATATTTAACCAATCCTTTTTGTTTTACACAATTCTTCTTTAAGGGGGACATGCAGGGGGTGTGTCATATGCCTACATACTTTTGCCAATAGGTGTCCCTTATTCCCATCAGAAAGTTGAGCAGTATGGTTGCGGTGCGATATAGCGCAGGCGCCTGCATACTTAGCAAGATCTTGCAGAGGCCTAGATCTGCAGAAAATTCCTAAAATCCTTGCAATTTATATAACTGACCGGGGGGAGAGTCTGAAAAATTGAATTAGAACTCCAACCTCGGCTGTTTCCTTCCCACCTACCTCTGCTCTTAGAACTATGTGCTCCTGTATTTTCTTTGAAGGGCATTGCAGTAGCCACTCTTCAGGTCTGCAGAAATGACTGCATGACGGTCTGACACCTCCTGAGCTGCATATGTCCATTGCTGTTACTATGTACTATGCATACAACTTCCATTTTTATTTGGATGAAAAAGAATAACTGTGTAGTTATAACCCCCATGCACACTGAGTTATAGACAACAGGTGTATCTCACTGCTCCAGACTGCTTCCAGATTATCCGTCCTTGGGTGCACACCTCGGCTCGCTACCATAGCTTCAGAACAGAGGAAAAAACAATAGGCGGCACTCCAAAAGTAATGCTGGTGCTGTATTTATTGACCATAAGGTAGACGCGTTTCACTCAAGACATGAGCTTAGTCATTACAATGATTAACCACTTCAGCCCCGGAAGGATTTCACACTTTAGGACCAGAGCACTTTTTGCGATAGGCGCTGCGTCGCTTTAACTGACAATTGCGCGGTCGTGCGACGTTGTACCCAAACGAAATTTGCGTCCTTTTTTTCCCACAAATAGAGCTTTCTTTTGGTGGTATTTCACCACCGCTGCGTCATTTCTGATCGCCGCTATAAACAAAAGAAGAGCGACAATTTTGCAAAAAAAACCCACATTTCTTACTTTTTGCTAAAATAAAAATCCAAAAAAAATTTTTTTTTCATCAGTTTTGGCCAATTTATATTCTTTCTCGTATAAAAAAAATCGCAAATCGGCTTTTATGGATTGGTTTGCGCAAAAGTGGCCGCGTTTACGGATGATGAGAATTAATTTCTGGGGTTTTTATTTATTTTTTTTTACAAGTAATGGCGGCGATCTGTGATTTTTAGCGGTATTGCGATATTGGGGCGGACATGTCGGACCATTTTGACACTTTTTTGGGACCATTGGCATTTATACAGCGATCAGTGCTATAAAAATGCACAGATTACTATGTAAATGCCATTGGCAGTGAAGGGGTTAACCTGCAGGGGGCACTCTAAGGGTTAACTGTGTTCCCTGGGCATGTTCTAACTGTGTGTGGGCTGCCCTAGCAGGGGAAGGAAAGTGATCACAGCTTCCATGTAGAGGAAGGCTGTGATCACAGCCCTTCCCCCTCTCACAGAACGGAGGTCCATGTTTACTTACACGGACCTCCGTTCTTTCACTCCAAGGGGGCATTGCGGGTAGCCGGCAGAGATCGAGTCCGCCGCACCCGCTCCCTGGCCCCCCCCGGACACAGTGCGCGATCTCGCAGCCGCCGTCGTATGATGGCGGTTCGCGTTATCGAGCCACTTTGTTGCCGTCAACCTGCGGTTGACGGTCGGCAAGTGGTTAAGCTCATGTCTTGAGTGAAACGCATCTACCTTCTTTGTACCCTGTATGGCTGATCATGGTCCATAAATACAGCACCAGCATTACTTTTGGAGTGCCGCCTATTGTTTTTTCCTCTACACTGAGTTATAGCAAAGGCTCTGGAACTGCAATCAAAAGTGAATTGTAAGTTGCACTGTTCTATATGTGATTGCCATATTATTTGTCACTAAGTAGAACTGACTTACTTTTTCTTATTGTAGTAGGTGATAATGTTTGCCTTATTATTCACTTATACAGGAGTAGTAAGAAGTATAGAAAGGGAGCTCAGAATAGGGTCTTATTCTGTGCAAACACATTTCTTCTACTGTTCACATTTAGGCAAAGCTCTGTGTATGAGTTTAGATAGACATGATGAAGAGGCATTACTGGTGGAATGTGCTGGCTCTATCTGACTCATCCCACGGGCAAGGGTAGAACAAGATGAAAACATCAAGGATGGTCATGCATTCTTTTTAATTTCCATTTAGAAAACTTCAGACAATTGTTAAAATAAGGGGGAGAAAAAAACAACACCGTACAGGGGGATTATAAAAAAAACTATAGATTGTAGACTGGAGTCCTGCTTTAAATCCTCCCTCTCCCCCAGGACGTACAATGAAGAAATACATACTTAAAAAAATTTTGGAGGTCTGTGATCCTCTCAACAATCTCTATAAATAAAATGACTAAATGTCATCATAGCTTTGCAGAAATGAAAACCTTTAAAAACAGTTCATAATCTCTATTTTTGTCAAGTGCAATCCAAGTTTACATAATCAGACATAAAATATTACAAGTGGCCCCTGCAGTTCCCTTCAAGTGCACCTGTCACCATTAACTGACATTTTCAGATTTATTAGTGGTTTTAAATTAAAATACGGCCTTTATTTTTTTCAAAGAGTTGCTATGCTAATCAAAAAAATAATTGCAGTGCCTTAGTAGTTAAGACATACAGTTACTCCATACTACTTTAACAAAATAACACCGAAAAAAAGCTGATAGGTAGGATTTTTATGGCAGAACTCTATTGGTCCGTTAAGTCACAGTGGCTTCTCTCTGCCCCTCAGTGTTAACATGCTGTACCCTGAACATGCGCAGCTTAGCATATACTTACAACTTCTCTCTGTGCTGTTCAAGGAGTCCGAACCCAGCAAGATAACTGCCCGTGGCAGCTGAGAGCGCTGATAGCACAGCCCTGGAGGGGATTCATTTAGCAAGGAAGCTGGGCATAAATGTGCTAATATAGTGTGTAATAAGTAGGAAATAATGCTCACGGGGGACATTTTTTAATTTTATTTTTTCCAGTTTAATTTCACTTAAAAAAACACACACACACACACACACACACACACACACACACACACACACACCTCTTTTACAACCATTTCCTTTTATTCTGCTGCCAGAAGCATGTGGATGAAAGGCTGATTCACCCCAAAAGTACTATTTCAGTTTAGGGTGGGCTCTGACCATTTTTTTCTATCACTCAAATGCTCCAGCAGTGGGAATTTCCTACAGTAATGCAGGTCTTCCACAAGACCATCATGAAGGGTTCAGTTGGATGCCACCATTGGTTACTCTACATTATGTTGAAGCCACAAGAAATCTTAACATTATCTGTATTTTAATGGCCATGACAGTAGAGCATGACTATGGAGGATCTCTCGCTAGTAAAATCTCAGAACATAACAAGCCAGCCTAAAACCACACACATCTATAATATTCATTTTAGTTGTCTTAGACTGCTGGGCTGTCCAAATGTAGCCTAACAGAGTGGTGGGCAAAAGAGCAAGAACAGCTAACAGACCCCAAAAAAACAAACAGACAACGGGGACTACCTGCAGTTCAAAGAGCTGCCTGAAGGGCCCAACACCAGAAGCTGGCATCAGATAAGGCCTGAATTTCCACATTGTGGAACTTATAAACCAAAAACAGAAGACCAGGTGGAAAAAAAAAGTGCTTGATGCCAAAAAGAGCAGAAAGAAAGATGTTTGGATGATGGTCTGCCTGAGTCACCTAGCAATGGTGACCAAGAAGCCACTATACTCTTACATGGTCCATCCAAAATACAATAGGAATCAGTCTTCCTGAAGAAGCTGTGGTTTATGCCTATTAGACACAGAAAGAATAATCGGATAAAAAAACATTTAAAAAATGCATTTGAAGCAATTGTCTGATAATTTATACATTAGTACACAGCTTTCAAGAGCCAATCACAGCAGTTCATGCAAAAATATCCAAAGAGAAAAGCGCAAATATTGTTCTTGTTAGATAACATAATGAACGATTTACGTGCAGTATTTTTACGGAAAGAATTAAAAAATAAAAATAAAAAAAGGAAGGAGTGAACAAGACCACACAAGCTCGAAAAGTACCAGAGCATTGCTTCTGAATGGAGAAGACTGGCTTTTCAGTGTTATCTGGGTTTGGTAGTCCTGTATCAGGGTGTGAAGCTTGGGGACTTTAAAGCAATTTGGGTGGGAAAAGGTCTCCAAGCCTGTGTCCAGGTCTTATTATAGACCTGTAGGTTGTGTGAATGCACAGGTGTGCATGCTCATAATAAGCCAGGCCTGATCATAACTCCAATTTTGGAGCCAGAGACATGTCAGGAGAAAGCCGTGTGCTCCAGACAGGGGGGCGTGTTGTTCCTGCCGGAGACTATTGGGGGAATTTCTTGCACACAGAACTGGGAAAGTCAGGACAGCTGTGCAAGTCTGGGGAGACTGAGAACTGAGGTGACTAGTGAGTCCAGGGGACTGTAGGAGGGTGAAAGTCTCATGAAAATGAGGGAGCATGAGGTGTCCGGAGAACCCCCACAGAGAGGCCAGCAGTGGGCCCGTACAGCTGGGGTTTTAACCAGTGGTGGCTGGTGCTGGAGGATTTTTGGGGGGGGGGGGGCACTCCAGGTCTGCATTCACCTTACTGGCCGAGCCCTCCAGAGGTCACAGCTCCCCTGGTTCTGGGTCTTCGGCCTCCTGTCTTGATTGGCTGGGAAGCCAGAAGCCGGTGCAGATTTGCTGCGCCCTGAGGACAACATGAAACTGGCCAATTGGGATCTCTGGGCTGTGGTCACATGCTTGTGAGGGGGTGACAGACCTGGTAGAGACCTGCTGGTCCGGCGCCCCACACAGTGCACAGCCACACAGATGGTGTGGGCTTGGGGGGGGGGTGCCCCTGTGCCCACTGTGGACCGTCCGCCACTGGCTTTACCTAAAGGCTGAGTGAACCAGGGAAAGAGGGAAAGACCAGAGACAGTCAGATGGCTTGGCATTTTCTGTTATGTCTTTTTCTGTGTGAGCCTGAAACCCTCTGCTTGGGTAAGCCCTTAAACCACAAGTCTGGTCTGGCATTGTAAAAACAAACACATCTACCACATGACCTAAGCAACCCCCATAACCAAATCCATTACCCTGTTAGTAACCCATCAACCTACTAAATAAAGCAGATACTATTAGAGTATGTTTGAGTAATGATATTAAAAGGTCTATATGATCAGTCTGCAAACCTAATCCTATCTCTATTCCTATATATCAAACACTCTAGAGGGAATTAGAGATACAAGTAAAGAAAAATACATTGTACACACTGCTTGCAAAACTGTATCTCCCCTCTACAGCTGTGTAAGTGCAATGGGTGAAGGCCATGGACACTGGGATATATACAATTATAACTGGCTCTCCTGGTAAGTCTGCGATCTGCACTGGCACCAGCTGGGTCTTGATCTACAGACCAGGATCAGAGAGTGAGAAAATCAGTTTAATGGTAGTCACAAAGTGCATATGTTGTTTAGTTTTGGCTACACTCACAATGGACAAAATGTCACAAAGTTTTCTGCATCTTAAAGTATGCAGGATAAGAAAAAAAGGGATTTTATTAAAACTTACCGTAAAATCCTTTTCTCCGAGTTCACTGACAGACGCAGCTCTTCATTGACTTCATGGGGTTTTATGTTCGTCCAACTAGGAGTTAACTAGGCAGGGAAAAGATCAGCTGGCCCCTCCCCGGGGGCCGTCCTCTCTTCCCACATCAAACCTCCTCACAGAATAGCTCTTCAGTTCGTACACAAGCTGTACCAAAACAGAGCCCAGAGGGGTGGGTGCTGCGTCTGTCAGTGAACTCGGAGAAAAGGATTTTACGGTAAGTTTTAATAAAATCCCTTTTTCTCCTTACGTTCACTGACAGACGCAGCTCTTCATTGACTTCATGGGGACATCCCCAAGCTGTATCAAAAAAGAGGGGTGGGTAAACGCAAACAACAGTACCCAACTGAACCTCTGAGGAGGCGCCAGTCGCGCCTACACTGCCGCCTGCAGAACTTTGCGGCCAAAAGCAGCATCCGAAGATGCAAACACATCAACTTTGTAAAACTTAGTGAAAGTGTGAATCGAGGCCCAAGTGGCCGCCTTGCACACCTGTGACACCGAGGCCTGGTGTCTGAAGGCCCAGGAAGTACTAACCACCCGGGTAGAATGAGCCGTGACCGGAAAAGGGGGAACCTTGCCCCGAACAGAATACGCATGGGTCACGGTTTTTCTAATCCACTGAGAAATCGTAGTCGAAGAGGCCGCCAATCCTTTGCGCGAGCCCTCTGGTAGTACAAACAAGGCGTCAGCGTTACGAAAAGGAGCTGTAGCAGCCAAGTACACCCGTAAGGCCCTAACTACGTCCAAGGCATGCAACTCGAATTCCTTCGGGTGCGATGCACGAGGGCACAATGAAGGCAGAACAATATCTTCATTGATATGAAAAGAAGAGACTACCTTCGGAAGAAAAGGAGGAAGGGGTCGCAAGACCGCCTTATGCTTATGCATCACTAAATAAGGAGACTTGCACGAGAGGGCAGCCAATTCCGACACTCGTCTGGCAGAAGTGATGGCAACTAAGAAGGCCACCTTCTGCGACAGAAGCTGTAAGGGAATCTCCCTGATCTTCTCATAAGGTGGTTTTTGAAGAACAGAAAGCACCAGATTCAGATCCCACGGAGCCATCGGGGGTCTCACCCGAGGCGCCACATGTCGCACACCTTGTACAAAGGTACGAATCAGAGAATGCGAAGCCAAAGGTCTCTGAAAGAGTATGGCCAAGGCCGAGATCTGGCCCTTGAGAGTACTCAAGGCCAAATGCTTATTCAGGCCCTGCTGTAAAAAGGTCAGGACCCTGGAAACGACAAACGAGCGAGGGTTATAACCCTCCGCCTCGCACCAAGCAATGTAAGCCTTCCAGGTGCGGTGATAAATCTTGCGAGAAGTGCACTTGCGAGCTTTCAACAGAGTAGCGATCACGGAGTCGGCCACTCCCCTATCCCTCAGCACCTGGGACTCAATAGCCAAGCCGTCAAAGCCAGCGAGGGTAAAGCAGGGTGCAATATGGGACCTTGAGACAGAAGAGTACCTACGAGACCCCCGGGGGACCTCGGTAATAGCAGAGGACATGCGGAAGGGAGGCCATGCAGACGAAGGTTCTAACCACGCGTCTTATTACTCTCTCCCGTATGGCTGGTAAGACCACCGGGGCCTAACCGGAGCCGCGTGGACCATGCGGCTGCACCACGTTTACCACCGTCTGCGGGGAACCGCCGAAGGCTACGCTCTGCTAGAAGACAGAGTTCCAGGGTATAACGTGGGACGAAATGGGAGCGACCGAAACTGCCGAACCGATAACTCAGGGTCCACGACTCCCTATCCCCTCACCGGCTGAGGCACTAG